>JAOXNQ010005136.1:0-22945 GCA_028571165.1 Hypoxylon perforatum
GACAAAATTATGAGATCTGACACGAACTGAACTGCGCGCGGCGACATGTATCGATCCATCCAGCCCCGCTGGAGCATCGAAGCGCCGATCAGCACGTAGATGATCGATGGCTTCATCATCAGGAAGCGCGCATCGTGCGTCACGAACGTGGCGCCGCGGCACCGCGTGCCCATGCACCGCACCCTCAGTCTCGACTACGGCGTCGTGCTGTCCGGCGAGATCGTGCTAGTACTAGATGGCGGCGACGGCGGCGAGGGGGAGGAGACGACGCTGCGGGCTGGGGATGTGATTGTGCAGCAGGGCGTCAGCCACGCCTGGCATAACCGCACCGACGAGGTGTGCCGTATCGCGTTCGTCGCGGTCGGCGCTGAGAAGGTCAGGCTGGCGAGTGGCGAGGAGCTGGAGGAGATGATGGTTAAGCTGCCTCCTCCTTCGTAGTTGTAGTTACCTGCCTTGGTTAGGTATAAAGCTAGGTTATTATATATATATCGGTTATATTATGCTAAGAGATCCGAGGTGTGACTTCATTCCTGTGTACTCCCTAATCCGTTCAAATACGATTTGGCCGCTCCGCTTTTGCTCCGGCGTCGTCGCGAACTGCGTCCCTTTGATTATCTTGACGGGCCAAAGGAGTAGATATCCGCCTATGCCCCGACACCGTGGTGGCGCTGTCTGGGGGTCATGTAGACGACCTAGATGATCAATGTCGCCGAAAGACTGAGGCACGGTTGCAAGAACTTCGTCGGCAAGTATACGGATCGTCTTGGTGAACTGTTCAACAAGGACACACAGGCTTTCTTTCGCGATGTCGTTTGTACCGGTGTTCTCGATTGCGGCTTCAAGGCAGTTCAATAGTTGTTGGTGAGCGATAATCCGCGCGGTGCGATGGTAGTTCCATTCGTAGGCCATCCAGAGGTCGGCATGAAGCTGAATAGTGCCAGTAAGGGGCTGCACGGCGGGATCAAACTCGGGTAATTCAGATACATTCAGCGTCTTGAAGGACCACTCGGGTTTCCGCCGCCAGCCAACCACCTCCTTGTCTAGCTTGGTGAGCTCATGCACCATTTCAAGGACTTCAGATGTCGACGAGCTACCGTTGGCAAGTGCCTCTTGTAGGTTTCTTGCCCGCTCACACGTCTGCCCAATGCGAGCGGCGTCTTTCTCCAAGCATACGTAAGGCATAGTGTCGTCTAATTGACGAAACCATTGCTCGGATTCGCCCAAGAGTTTGCTGTGGAAAGCCAACTGTTGTTTTTGCTACATTTCGTTAATGCGGCATGCCCCCCCCCCCACTACAAAAGGCCAACTTACGATTCTGTGGTGTGCAAGTCTGAAGAGGCTCCACCCGCGAGGGCTATAGATCTGATCCGGACCGCGAAGTCTCAGTATCTGCGCCATTCCCTGTGCATGAGCCCCTCTCATTGCAGGATCTTCAATGAAGAACGTCTAAACATTTAGCTTACGTCGGGTACTTCGCGTTGTCGCGATCTGAGAAAAGCCTACCTCGAAGATATCCAACATCACAGTAGTCATGAGGTCGTAGTCGTCCGGCACCTTACCTGCTGCCGACAGGGATTCCCCCAGCGCGGAAAGCGACATCCCGTAACACTTGAACGCCTTGCTCGCCAGCGCATCGCTGTCCTGCGCTTTCGAGAGATCGGCGTAGGCTGCGGCCCGGACAGCCCAGCGCAGGGCAAACCGGCCTTCGACGTTCACGTCTTTGAATAGGCAGGGCAGGTGCTCAAGGAACCCAGGCGAAGACGTCTCGTTGCAGGGGTACAAGATGTATTTATCCATGAACCGATCGACCACCTCGTTTTCCGGGGAAGGCCGCAAGTGGGCCGGGACGGCTTTAGCCCATGGGAACGGATTCGGCAGGTTGAGACCGGCGAGCTCTTCTCTTGTCAGATCGGAAGGATCAACGAACGTGTTTGACGATTGGCTCCGGACTGACCGGCCATCGGTAGACCAACTCTTCCTCCTGGGCCTTTGCGATGAAGACGTGGAGGACGTTCCGGACGCTGCCTCATTCGCGTGCTCGATCACTTTTTCTGTTTCATAGCGAAACATCAGGCTTGACTCGTCGCGATAGCCCTCACAGATCTCGTTGCGTTTGACGCAGCGCTGGCAGGCGGGTCTGCCTTGATCACATTTGACTCGTCGCTGGCGGCATCGCAAGCATCCACGGCTAAGGCGCGACATCGTGTTAGATACCGTGCCAGGTCTCAAAAGCCGATCGAAAGGTCCCGAGAAGCCCACGACCAATCGAGTCTCCGCTGGCTAGATCAGATCACAAACCGGTTTGAAAATGCGAATTTTATGAATCTCACACCTTAGCCCCTATTCCAGGGCTGAGGGGCAATCCTGCTCACAATGATTACTAATCCCGAATTCGTCCTATTCTCACGTGACACAGCCCAGGGGGGATTACCTAGTAAGGTTCTCCCCAGATTTTCTTTCCGTTCACTTTACCCTGACGAATTGACAAAACCTTTACCTTTAAAGAATTGTCAGGATATCTCGGATAATGGGCTTCCATTGGATAGATGCAAATCCCTATCCCTTGATCAATCAGCGACTACATCGGGCAGACTGGGTAAGTCAAGCGTAACTCGAATATTCTAGAGCGACAATCGATCCAATGCCAAGCCCATCGTTCCCATGGTGAGGAATATCCAACGCGGGGTCTGCCAATTGACTGCATCGTCATACCATCAACATTTAGAGTTTCTCGATGCGACATATGACGCCGGTTCGCTATCGAAGCTTACACCTGTATCGAACGGCTCGCCGATCTAAAGGACGGGCAGACGGTGGAGATGGTGGGCTGGCGCGGTTAGGGGTTGGAGGTTCGCTCCCTTCCGAGTCGCCTCCGCATTTTTACCCCAGACGGCACGACGGTGGATCGACAGCGTATGACGTGCCGATGAACAAAGACCCGAACCTTGGAGCGACAATCGATCGCGACCGTCTTGTGTAGATATGGGCAGATGGGATGTTTTGCGGTCTCTTGCTTCGCGCAGCGTCGTATGCCTGACATCGAACATGAGGTCATTTTGTCACGAGACGGTCACCAGGTCTACGGCCAATCCGGAAGTCCAGCGTAGTTATATAGAGAGCGAGGGGACTCTTTTCCATCTTGAAGATTTATGTTTATAGAAACATTCCAACAGAGAAAGCAATTCGAAATATCAATCAAATCTCACACAAGATAATCTACCAATAAAACAATTCCAATCATGTCGGCAGACGGACACGGACTACCTGACAACGCCATCGTTGGCGCACACGACATGATCCACCATGCCGAGCAAGAAGAACATGAGCACGAAGCTGCCATGAAGCGCGGCCTTCCTGACGAGGCTGCCGAGGCCGAATACGACCTAATGCACGGCGCCGAGGAGCGAGCCGAGAAGCAAGAGGTACTACCACCACGAGTACAACATTCATAACTATCAGAGATGCTAACAACCACTGCAGAAGCGCAGGTTATCGTTTACCAAGGTCAAGAGGACCTTGGAGAAGTTCGTCCCAGGGAAACATTAAGTTTCCGTCGGGACGCTGAGCTGGACACTGTACCATACGATGTTAAGATTGAGGATGACACTGATGATATCCCTGTATTTGTTATATAAGGCCCAAGGTCTTTAGTAGACCACACGTGGCCAATGTTGAATCGCACTTGAAGTGCATATCAATCACTTCCGACGTACCCTATATCCGCATAGTGAACTCATCATGGGCTTGCCTTCGTTGCGCCTGATGTTAGGTAGATAAGTAGTCGCCAGCTTGTATTCTCGGAGCAACAGGATGGCTGTAATTGTAGCAGAGCTCCATTGATCTATTCATTGAGAAGATACCAACTAACCTGTCTCCCTTGCTGCTCACATTTACTCTCAAGTCCTTGATTCTCGTTCATAAGGCGGGCCACGACCGCCCTTCGTACCAATACGCCATGCGAATAGATGCTATGTTCAATTAAACGTAAATGCCCTCAGTTATAAGTCACATCTCAAGCGTCTTGTTTCATGTACAAGTGTTTCCCACTCATCAATCCAATACGAACAGCCTCTGAAAGTATTCTTAAACTTTTAGTACTTATGATAGAATACCATATTACTAATATCGAATTCTGACTTCGGTAACGGATATTTTAATCAGGAAGACCAAGACACCAAGACTCCTACATTGCGAACCCAGTGCTTTAGGCTATATAATGCTATAGCACCACCACATCACGGGCATCCCCAATCGGTAGCGGTGACCCCGCGCCGGTACCTGTTCAGGTACATGGCATCATACGTCTTGTTAGCTATGGGTTGATATGCCAGCAGTGCATACACCACGAGTACAGAAGGCTTAGATCGTTCGGCTTCAAAAGTGACTGGGATCGAACCAGACAAAGCAACCATAAAATTGAAAGAAAAAGAGTTCAAGATGACAGCAGCAGTAGCATCGACGGCGCGATCCTCTCTGCCGTTCCAAGCGCCCTCAGAAGGTATCATCCAGCTTGCTTCAAAGCCTAGAGAACGCCACGACGTGCCGACGAGCATAAACTACTACAAGGACCCAGGCGATGGATCCTTACCGATGCCCATCGTCATCGCCGAGTGAGCTAGCTCCCTTCTTACCGTGGTATATCGCTAGATACACACACCATCAGATGATTCCGCCCATGGTTGTGGAATATACTGACATTACCCCCAAAGTAACACGGTCAAGAACGAGCGCCCGCATACGCCGCAACCGGTAACCGTCCGCGACGTCTCCGGCGAAGAGGAAAAATACGCACTCGACAGCCACGGGTTCCAGTTTCTCGCGCACCAGAGCCGGCTCTCCGGGCTGCGGGCCTTCCAGGACGACGACCTAGTGAAAGCCGAGTACTACCCAGAGACAGTCCAGCTACTAAAGAACGTGTATGTTTTGTTTTCACACCCACCGCACAGCCGAGCACGAATATCGGTGGTCCATCTGTAGGATGGAGCTAGGTTAGGTAGGAGGTAGATAGGTTAAGTGGGCTAGCTAACGGGAAAAAAACAGAACCAAGGCGTCGCGCGTCTTCATATTCGACCACAAGACGCGCTGCGGGCCGTCGAACTGGCACAAGCTAGGCAAGGGCAACCGATCGTCGCGTGGGCCGCTGCTGCGAGCGCACGTCGACCAGTCGTACGCCGGGGCCGAGCTGGTCCTGCGGCGCTGGTTTCCGGACGAGGCGGACGAATTAGTGAAAAAGCGGTACCAGATCATCAACGTGCGTTTTCTTTCATTTTCCTCCTTTTTTTTATTTTTCACCTCTCGACAGCCATTGAATTTTCCATACCGAAATACTAACAGAAAGAATAGCTATGGCGCCCCATCAAGCCGATCCTCAAAGACCCCCTTGCGGTCGCCGACGCGACCTCGATATCAGACTCCGATCTAGTCGCCGCCTCCATCATCTACCCAGCAGACCGGGACGAGACGTGGACCATCAAGCCCAGCGCCGATTTGACCCACCGGTGGTACTTCAAGTACGCGCAGCGGCCCGACGAAGTGCTGCTCATCAAGTGCTTCGACTCGGACGAGGGGGTGCCCGCGCGCCGCGCCCCGCACACGGCGTTCGAGAACGCAGACGAGAAGGACGGGGAGTCGAGGGAGAGCATCGAGACGCGGGCGCTGGTTTTCTATGATTAGATGAGGTAGATTTGACTACGAGGTACCTACCTACCTAAACCCAAAAGTGATAGAACAATGCATTGGGGTAGAGAATCAATGTTGTACGTCTAAGGCCACCGTGGAGACAAATATCTAGAGTGGCAGATATGAATAAAGCCCCAGACCTAAAGAAGTGAAGTCAAACTTTGTGAAACGGAAGGGGAGGGTATCAATTTGATAATCGTACTCAAGCACAAAACCGTACCCGTAACCTATACACGATCACCCAGCCATAACCATTATCCATTTCTCATTCTCATTCTCATTCCCATTCTCACTTTCTTTCATTCTTCCTTCCATCCCCCTTCGCAACCTCATTCCCCATCCCACACCTTCGACGGGCTAGGCAGCGGGCTCGTCTGAATACGCGGGCGGCTCTTGAATATATCCTCGTAGTCCGCGCCCGCCTCGATAAGCTCCTCGGCAATCGACGCGTCGCCCACGGCCTCCTCCTCCAGCCTCGGGAAGTAGCTGTCCTTCCTCTGCACGATCTTGCTCTTCCGCTGCGAGCGTCTCCTCTCCAGCTGTGCTTTCTGCCGCGCGGCCTCGAAGCCGGCCATGGATCGTCGGGTTCGCGCGACCAGGTCCTCGTATTCTTCGCCTGCTTGTGGTACATTGCTCGTAGAAATATCCTCGCTGCTTTCCGCGTGGCTGAGCTTGACGGGCGAGGTTTGAGGCGCTTCGTCTTCCTTCTCGTAAGATCTCGTTCGTGACATGGACATACGGGTTCTCTCGGCCAAGGATAGAGTGTGGCGTTGCTTCTTCATGGGAGATGGGGATGCGTTCGACATCGATGCTAATATCTCATCTGCCATTGCCTGCGTGGGGGAGACCGGACGTGGTGGCGGGGGCGGAGGCATGGATTCCACTGCCTTGCTAGGAGGCGGCTCGGTGGGGGAAATATCACGGGAATCGCGATAAGATGGAATCGAAGAGTGCGTTACGTCCGATTTGGTCGACTTATGTCTATGACTTAAAGATCGAGTCGGGGCTGGAATGCGAGGCTGTGTTGGCTGGGCCGGTTCCAGAGTTTCAAGTTCCGGGGATACACTTTGGTTGAGCTCCTCGTTCCGGTCGTTTGATGTTTCGATTGAAGATGGCTTCGGTATCCGACGTCTGGGTTCAAGACCTGGTGCTTTCGGCGGAGCAAGGCGAAGAGGCCGTGTAACTGAAGGTTTTGTAGGCTTCTCAATCGCACGAGCTTTCACCTCTTGCTCGTCTTCCCAATCACTAATATCCGAAATCGGGTCCATAGTAGGCTCGGGTTTCGTAGCGTACGAGGCAGTATCAACCACCGAGCCGCTCCTTGCGGCTCCTAGGAAGCTCGAGAAGTCAGGGATCTTAGGTTTGCCGATAGCTTCGAGTTCAGCCTTCATGCTATCGAGTATTTTGGCATATTGCTGTGGCGGTGCGCTTAGAGTAAGATCTTTCGTATCTGTCTTGTCAATCTGTAAATTTCGGTGCGCTGTAAACCTCAAGTCGGCACTCTTGGGCTCAAGCTTCTCCTTCTCCTTCTCAGTTCGCGGTGGTGGCATGCTGCCAAACATCTTCTTTCGGAAATCATCCCATTTTTCTAGTCTTGCCCTCTGATGGCGGACTCGGCTGTCAAGCTGTTCCAAGAGACCGGCATTCTGATCCTCAAGGTCAGAAATTCTGCCTTTTTGGACACCAGCCCATACATCATCGAACCGACTACCAAGAAGTCCACCTTTGCGTGGATTCGTATCGTTGAATAGCAGGCTATCAACCCATTGGTCGTTGCCGGTCCAATTAGTTTTGATAACCCTATAGACTTCGGTCTTTGCTCTTTCTGACGTCTCAGCAACGCTTCGTTCCGTTTCCACTTTGATCTGCTCCTTTCGCCGGACGATCCCTCGTTCTTTCAGCGCCAGCAATTCCTCAAAGTCGCGGTACTTGGTTCGCGCGTCATTCTTCTTCGTCAGATGCGATCTCAAAGACACCTTGTGTGCAAGCAACAGGGCATTGAGTGCAGTGCGGTCTCCAGAGTAGCCCTTCTTTTCCAGTGCGAGGTTCTCGGAAATAGTAGGCCGGTACTCGGTACCCGAATTAAGGGCACGTTCGGCCACCAGTTTCTTCAGGACCGCCGAGGAAAAGACGGCCAGGACTTCTTCGAAACGCTCACCCCTGCACTCGTCCAACATGGTCTTTCGTATCACGGCATCGCGGCCTAGGACACCGTTCTTCTTGGCTTGCTCGAGGCCACGGAGGAGAGCGGCGCGGAGGTTGATCGACTGAACCTGGTCAAGAGGTGGGAAGAATGGTCGTAGTTTCTACGGTACATTAGAATGGTTATTAAAGCGCGTGACACACCTATAATACTTACACTTTGTGTCTCATCGTAGTCCCATAGGGTAAACAGCTGATACAAGGCCCATTCTACGCATTGTATCCGTTTCTTCTGCCCACCTGCAGCATCCTTCGCAGAGAAAGTCGCAAGAGTTATGCCTGGCCAATCTGGCTCGAGATCGAGATCGAGAAGGCGTAGGTTCGTAAGGAAGAGGGCGATATTAGAGGTAGAGGTAGGGATTTGAGTTGGAGTGCTCGTTGTCGAGGCGAGTTGAGGGGCGGTCAGGGCTGTTTTGGCGGGGACGCGCAACGATCGCGAGCGAGCGACGACTGAGTTGGCTTGATTAAGCGACATTGCGGCATCGTTGACAGAGACAAATGAGCAATTTTACCTTGAGACGAACATGTTCACATATCCGAGTAAAGAAAAGTGTAGAATCTCAAAAGTCTCGAACAACGTTCTAGAAATAAATAGTTCTGAAGCGGTGGAGTAGGCAATTGTTGACTTCAGATTGGCGATGCATCATCGTTACACTGAGCCTATCGATAAGGCGTCGGCCCGCCCTAGCTCCCTTGTCGCTACCTCCTATGCGTGTGTCAATGCTATATTTAATGACTTTTCACTCATACTCAATTACTTGATTTCATTTTTCATTTCGCAATATCGAAGTTTAAAATGCACAGGGGGTTGCAATGGCTGCTAGAAGGACGGCACTCCATATATTGTATTTGAAACGATGTCACATATCTGGAACGAGTAGCCGCAAACCACGAACGTCTACGTAAGGATGAAAGAGACGACGAGTTTAGTAAGATTTAAAAGCTCGAGCACCTATAGCGGTCTCCAGTCCTTGCCACTAATAATATTCGATACCAAAGCCTCTTGCCGCCCAGTGCCTGTACCCGAAAGCCCATTTCATGAACCGGTTCCAAAATTCTAGCCGCCAGGCCAGTTCCAAATTTCCGCTTCGTCCGTATAGTAGGAAAGCCGCCGTAAGCGAATGTGTGAGGGAGTATCATAAAGATACTCTTCTATCCGCCCCACCCTGCCTTTCCTGGCCTGATCATTAGGTCTGAAGCTTGGCTCGTCCTCTGATATCCCTAACCGCGCCACCGCACTTTTTCCATCATATCTGCTGCCTTTCAAGTATATCCCCCGAGGCTCGCAGCCAGTAGAATCCAGCCCTTCACATTCACTTCCCGCACCCCCGCGTGCACGAGTCCCCCGTCACGCACCTGCACGCGCCGCAGGTCCCGGCGAGAATAATAGTCAGGTCGCCCGAGACCGGGTCGCAGTGCGCGCCGCTGTTGGACGCCGAGCAGAGGGCCGTGGTGGCGGGCGATCCGCAGTCGAGGCGCCATGACGCCGGCGCGTCTATCGCTGCGTCGACGGGGGCGGCGAGGACGGATGGGGAGAAAATGGAGGAGAGGGAGAAGAGGACGGTGGGGAGGATGGACTTCATGGTATGTTAGCTTTCGCGCACTCTCACTTAGGTTTCTTTAAGGGTAGGTGGTAAATAGGTAGATAAGTTAGGTAGGTAGGTAGGTAGGTGAGTAAAAGAGATCGTATGAACGTACCTTCATCTTGAGACTTCGTAGGTAAAGAGTAGTTTTGACAGGTATCTTATGAGCAGATTATAGGCCTGTAGGATATCGACTCGTTTGCTGTAAATTACGCAGGGGGTTGGTGTTTTGGTGATACCAATGAATGCAACGAACACTGCAAAACTTGCGCAATAGTAAAGACGAAAAGACCCAAGATGATCGACCGCGTCTGCGACTTATCTAGTAGAAGATTTACAGGTCCGGTGCAGCAGGGCAGGGACTGGGCTGTCTACATACATGTATGGGGAATGACACCTTGCCGTCTGATCTGGACAGCAAAAAGTTTGCCACGATGGGCGATTTATGTGTACCTAAGGTATATGATCTCCCCGATCCCCGTAGGCATGTAACCCGTGAGCCCGGTCTCGACTTCCCGACTCCTGGATCCGATCAACCACACGCGTACCTTACACATACCCTTCTAACCCCTACCTTACCTGGATCCCTACTCTATAAAATGAGCTCGGTACGACCCAGCCGCAGGAACACAAGCCGTACCGAGTGGTTGGCTAAGTCCAGCCCTTGTTTGCTACGTGGGAAAGTGGCGTGCTTTTTACACCTGTCTGAAGTATTATCCGGCGAGCAGACTCAAAAAGGTGGCATATGATAGGCTCGTCTGGCACCGAGAAGAGACGAAATGGGAACGTGTTGATTCCTGATGCTGCTACCATATATGCCAAGTCAAGGACAAGACTTGTCGTTAAAAACACATGCGGAGTAGGACGTTGAAAGAGATGCCTGGTTCAGGCATTCTAGACCATTTTATCTCCATCGGTGTACTACGGTAGGTGCGCGAGCTGAGCAAAAAAGGGGCTAGTGTTGCAATTTCAAAAGACTGATTGATTAAACAGACCAACCCGATTCTGCTCTCTCGGTCTTCCTCATACGGCAAACGGAAACGAATGAAATCTCCAAAGAACACTTCTCTAGACATTCTAAAAATACGCGAGGTGTCCTTATTAATTATCCGGGACGTGGGAGGTCGGCATCTTGAAAGTGAGCCTCTTATTTATCCATATTAACAACCCGACAGGGGGAAACCAAATCCCCCAGACGTGCCCCGTCAGCCCACAATCCTCATCCGGAGAGCAAAAGTACAGACATTTACATATTCTATTACCTGTTCCTAGGTACATAAACAGTGGAGGCTAGGCCTCGGAACTCGGAGCCCCAGCCACCAAGCAAACGCCGTTGCTCAAGCGGGAAACAAGACCGCCCAAGATCTCATATCGTTGGGCAATCTAAAAAACATGCGGCTCGCCGGCCTATTAATATCCCATACATACAGTTTTCATACAATCGTAACACGTGAAGCAATATGTGGACCCTTCCTCCGCATACCGAGAACCGCACACACCATACACTCCTTGACCGGGAACCCATCATGTACCAAGCCTACCGCCGCCGACAAAACGCCATCCTGGAAGCCACAGCCAACAGACAGTCCGCAAAAAAAGAAAAAGAAAATCCAGCTCAGACACCTCGATGGGCTCTGCGTATCTGATTACAGCCAACCTCATCAGAAGGTAGCCAAGACGAAGCCAAGATCAAGCTGTGATCAGCCTCGGATAGCATTATTTTTAGGTCCAAGCAATAGACAAAGCTGAAGACGAATAGTAAACGGTGATCTTGGAGTCGTGTGGTGTAGTGTAGTATAATGTGGTGGGTATAGTGTAGAATAGACACACCGTCAAGTCCCAACCACGTAGTGATCCACAGCGTTGTGATCACTTTATTCCGAACAGCCCCCTCAACTCAGCAAGGGTCAATCGACTGACACTCCGAGCGCCTTCTTCGCTGAGCGCGGTGTTGACTAGCTCGCGCTTCCTCTCCTGGAGCTCGCGAATACGATCCTCGACAGTATCCTTTATCAGCAAGCGGTGCACCGTGACCTCTTTCTTCTGGCCGATGCGGTGCGCACGGTCGACCGCCTGCTCCTCTACGAACGGGTTCCAGAACGGTTCAAGAATAATAACCTGGGTCGCTGCCGTAAGATTCAATCCTGTATTTCCCGCTGTCAAGCTGACCAGCATGATCTGCACGTCCCCGCCCTCGGCCATAAATGCTTTCACTGCCATATCCCGGTCGTTTGGGTGCATTGTCCCATCGTAGCGTGTGTACCCGAACCCTTCGTCATGGATGGGAATCTCTAGTAAATCGAGGAAAGATGTCCAGAGACTAAAAATCAGCGTCTTCGCCTTGGGGTCTTTCGCTCTGATCTCCTGCAGCAACTCCATCGTCTTCTCGATCTTCGCGCTCGGAACCCAGTCTCGTCGAAGCCGCCTCAAGTATTTAGCTTTCGCAGCCGGGTTACTTTGGCTCTCCTGCTTCAAGGTTGCTAGCGAAAGGAACTTTTTCTTCTTTCCCTTGCGTTGCTTTCTGCCTACTCCGTCGTTTCCTTTGCTTTTCTTCCTCGATTTGGGAGCTTTCTTGCCGTTGGATCGCGCTCGCTTGCCCTTAGAACCGCGTTCTTTCTTTACAGGTGTCCCGAAGTCCGATAGCAAATCAGGTGAAGTATCACGCTTGGTTTGTTTGTACTCGTCTTTGACAGATTTTCCCTTTTCAACTCTCCGAAGGATCTCCTCAATGGACGGCAGGGATTCGTTATCTGAATCTTCCTCGGCGGGTTTCTCCTCGGCGGGCTCGTTCTTCAATAGATAACTCAGTGTCTCGCCTTTGGGAACTAACAAACTCTCTGGCTTCGTCTCCTTGGAAGGACCGCTGTCATTGGCGTCCGAAGCTTCGGGATCATCTTCATCCTTTACTTCTTTCTTGACTTCACCGTCCTCATCACTATCGTAGTCATCATCTTCCGACTCGGATACGACAAAACCTTTCAGGTTTCCACGTGCATCCACGTCGTCGTCGTCGTCCACACTCTCAAACCCATCTGACTCCTTATCCAAGTCATCTTCATCGGCCTCTGAATCATATTTCTCGGGCATGTGGACTTCCGCGAAGTAGCAGTGACAAATCACTCCGTCGGGGGTTATCTCGGATTCGCAGTTTTGATGGTAACACGAATATTGTTCTTCGCTCAGCGGGTTCCTGGCTTCCATCAAGGCGGAGAAGCAGCCACAGCAGATCGGGTGGCCACAGGGGTATATGATCAGTGGGTTCTCTGTCATAGCCTTGCATAATGAGCATTCAAACTCGGTTTGCCCCTTCAGCCTTTCGACTACACCCCTCTTAAGCTTCTCGGCAAGTTCGCGCATCTCGTCCGCAGAGATCTCAGCGCCTTCCGGGATACCAAAGTCCTTGATGAGGTGTGGATGACAGCAGGCTTGACGGAGGCGGAGAAGTAATACTAGAATGTAAGTGTATTGTTTGAAATTTCCACCAGCCTTGAGGAACTCGTTGGCTTTAAGTATCTGCTTCTGTTCGAGGGCGTCGTAAAATGCTTTCTGCTCCTTGTTGAATGTAGTCATAGCCTCTACCTTCACAAGCTCCGGCAAACGAAGAATTGGCTTACCATCAAGCATACTTGTTTTGGTGCGTCGCAAGGTGATACTTCTGAACACCGCCTGAAGCTTTTGCATTGCGGCACCTTTGTAGTCCTCATTCAGGCCCTTGATGGGTTTCTCGATGCCGCGGTAAAAATTGTTCCATTCGTCGTAAGGCTTGATGCGAAGGAAGCGAAGTAATGAGTAGATTTCTTCAATTCTGTTCATGAACGGAGTTCCTGTCATACACCACCGATACGTGGACTTGATCTGAGCCGCGGCAATCGAAGACTTGGAATGCCTATTCTTGATGTTGTGGGCTTCGTCGAGAATGATTCGATAGAAATGGGCATCGTGGGCCATAATGACGGAACGCGCGTTCTTCCTCTTGCTGTTGTTCTCTGATCGAATTATTCCATATGTGGTGAGGACAACATCGTGCGTAAGTAGCTTGGTAACCGTCATTTTACGCCTTTCTGTGCCATGATATATGATGGTCTTCAGCTTGTAGCGAGGCTTCACCCTGGTCTGAATCTCTCGCTCCCATTGTTTCAGCAGAGAGAGCGGCGCGACAATAAGTGTTGTCTTGCGGGAGCGATCGCTTGATGGGCGGTCTAAGATTAAAGCAAGTGCTTGAATTGTCTTGCCTAGGCCCATAGTATCTAGACGAACCAATAGTTAGTATGATGTAACAGGGTCAATTAGGGCCTATTATCATATAAGTACCTGCGAGGAGACCCCCTTTCTTGTGCTGGTCTTGTTCCTGCTGTGTCATCCAACGGAGGGAGACCTTTTGGTGTTCCATCAACTTGCAGGACATGGCAGCTGGGGTATCCTTTCGCTGTTTTTTCGGAATCTCGATTTCTGGCATCGTTAAGAGCTTCTGTATTTCTTTGTGCTGCGACTCGCTCAACGCGTCTGATTCCTCGTACATCACATCGTGCATAGCATCGCGCATAGCACCGTACATCGTTCCGTCATGGTCGTCATCGCTATCGCTATCGCTATTGCTATCGATAATGCTATCGTCATCGACCATGGACCTATTAGTAGCAGTGTTATTACGAGATGAACTGGCATTTCCGCTATCGTTTAGAACCCGAGGAGTCACCTGGGGTGCAGTGTGTGTTTGGGGTGCTGGACCTGGTCGTTCGTGCGGCTGGTGACGCTGGTGGGCCTGCAGTTGTCGCACGCGCTCGTGCTGATCAAAAGAATCGGCGTTCGCTTCGAAGTCTTGGATAAGATCGGGAGCAGTTCTGAAAAGGTTCCCTAGACTTGGTAGGAGGTCGCGGGCGCGGGCGGGTCCTCTGGAACCCACCATCCCTAGAAATTGCCGAATGATCTCAGGGTTGCGTGCAAAGCGGTACTGCATGCAGGTCTCTGTTAGCATATAGAAAGGTTTCGAGCAGAAGTCAAGGGAATTCCTACCGTAACTTTGCGGACAAAGTCCCTAACGTTGCGAGAAACACGAGCAACATTTACGGAGCCATCTTGTCGCTCTAAGCTAGCCTGGCCTGGCTGAGGGTGTTGCTGTTGTTGCTGACGCATGTTTCGGCTATGCGCCTCCGCGGATTGATTCTGCTCTCTCAGGCCTTCCCTCACTTGATTTGTTTGATGGTTTTCTGTGTTTCTGTTCGTCTGATGTGGGTTACCTGACGTAGGTGCTCGGATGGTAGATTGCTTAAGGTTTTCGTTTTCCCCCATCGGACGTGGTTGGGATTGGTTCAATGAACTCGTGCTCCGCGACGATAAAGGCGGCGCCATGGCTTGTTATGGCTTGCCTGAAGCCCAAAAAGCGTTAGGGCCTTAAGGCTTTCCTCAGGCAGTAAATCTTCACCTACCACTATTTGAGATAAGACATAAGTTCATATAGAAAAGGGAGCGCATTAAATCGGAACTTACCAGGTGCGATGGCGTTGGTGCCGGCGGCTGGCAGCAGCACTAATCCGAAGTTTAATTCTTGTGGGTTCAGTCCGAAATAGAGTTTCCTTCAGTTTAGAAATCAATTAGGCAGTATCTCCTAAAATGATATCCTTCAGTAGAATCGCATTCGGATTGTCTGCACTGGTTTTGCCAAATATTGTGTCAACTAACAAGATGGGATTGACGTGATTGATTGATGTGAAGGCAAGAATGATCCTAGGCATCGATCCGGCCTGTTGGGACTTATTGACGTATGTACCCTGGTACTTAAGGTAGCATGGGAAATTCAGCAATCCTTTACGCGCATAATCGCGACCCCACGTGCTTTAGTGGTGTTTTAGTAGGAGCACCAGCCTTTGTTCGACTTTAGCCTCTAAGAAAAAAAGGCCTTAATTTGTTTGCTATCTTCCACTAATACCGCGAGCTTTTTCTATGTATTTTGCAGCGATAACGCGTTTTTTATCTTTGTTCAACGCGCAAACGCGCTACCTGATAAGTCCTCTACAATGTTTGCATATGCAGTGTACGCAATTTTACAAGGTTCTTAGCGTCTGGTAAGTGCCGAAACGTGGGGGTTAGATCGTACCAAGGAGGTACATGTCACAATTTGAAGAGCACAATTTCGCCTTAAAATCTGATATATTACAAGTCCAGGTTTGAAGCGGCTCGCAAGTCCCAGTAATTTGGTATCAATAATGGCGCCTAAATATTTCTCAAATGTTAGAACCAGGTATCTATATCGAGGAAAGGTAAACTGCAATGGATGAAAGTACCGCGAATCAATCTTCACAGAATGTACAGGTTTTACGATGCATCCTTCAAATATATATGTCTACTAGGTAGTGTTTGTAATGTTTCCAAATGTTGAGGCTCAATGTTACTGCATCACATGTAATACATACCTAGACATATCATGTTCTAGACGCGTCGTAATCCACCTAGCATCGATTTCTCGTCTCGAGTTGTCTTTTCTTACACCATGCATCAGATCCGTTTCAGGGGCCTGCCCCTACGCGCCCATGTGGCACGATGAATCGTGGAATTGGGCCCACTTAACTGAGCGCATGGCTATGATGAAATTGAGTCGAAGATGAGCCATTGGCTTCAATCATCTAATTCTACAATTATCTTTTTACCATAAATTAGGTGTTTACATTGACTGTAGAATGCTACATGATCTCTCGAATATCGCATTCCATCGGTACTTGAGATGAAGGAACGCTATGTACGTTGCCAATAATGGTTGGCGCATTTAGGGGTAGCTTGGGTCAGCTTGGTGTTGTTTCGAATCCACCTGATGGCTCGCCCCCAAGATGGAAAGCCTCAAAAAATCGAACGATTATGGGCCGGGCGACGACAACCTCAAGTTAGGAGCCAAGGGTACTTATTGCGATATGGTTTCTGTCTTCTTTGCAATGGTTTGGTGTATTTAAAATCAGTTAAAGCCCACTTAGGTCGATCATAGTAGATCATAGGTTCCAGCACACACTCAGCATATTGTATTTTATATTTATAATAGTCATCCGAAAACCTCCCTCCTAATCATCTCTTCATTAACATAATATCACGCCATGGCTGCCATCGACACCCAACTTATTGCGCGGGAGCTGCCGCAGCTCATCGGTCGTGAGGTCGCCCACATGAGCGTCATAATGCGAAGAGAAGTTGATCACCGGGCGATAGAGACGTTATTCGTTGGTGAGTGTCTCAAAATCTGTCTTCATGTTAATTATACTTTGTTGATTATGCTAACACTTGCTTTCTGCTAGTCCTTACATGTATCTTCGGCGTCGGTGGTTGGATGTTCTGGATGATGAGGCAAAAATAATCGACGAAAAAACAAAGCAACACAACCCATATTTACATAATCTTTTGCCTCTCGCCTTCAGCGAAAGGAGGACGCCTACTTATACCCAAGCCCTGCCATATCCAGCGCCGAGGTGGATGCATCATCGCATCGACAGGGGGGGAGACATCGGCGGCCACATGCCCACACACCGTCGGATCTTGAAGATCTGTCGAGGAATTTGGCCAAGCACGGAGTGTTAGGCTACCATTCGGCTATATAGGATATGTGGCCCATACGACTGCGCACTATCCTCTATATCAAGTGACTTACAGTGATCAGAGGCAAGGTCGTGCACCTAGAGGAGGATGAGATAGGATGGCATACTGGGCCGCGCCGAGATGCAATATTACCTAGGGTTAGGATATTATAATACCGTAAAAATATCAATAACATTGACTTGCTGTTGAGATCATTGAACTTGATGCTTTTGATGACCAACAAAGTGGAATTGACACTTTGTTCTGGGCGATGCTTGATGTTTGATACATGTAAGTCAGAGATACATAATGAGGGACGAGTAGCCGCGTAAATGGCTCGATGTAAATGAAGTGCGTCGCTTGGATATAATGAGGAATAGCATTATGTAATGCAATAGTTAGGAGTATTCTAAGTTGAAATTAATTTATGGGAAACAATAAAATATATCCACGATTAAGACTCTCCGAGTTTAACGTATAACGTAACTGACATTAGTCTCTTACTAGAGAATATTAAGTGTAGTAATGCAGTTGCTCAAGAACGCTCAGTGCTTTCTTAAAAGAAAATTAGCAGTGAAACTCAAGTGCGCCTTACCTGTCACTCAATCATCAGTACTTAGAACAAGCACGGTAACGACTTATGTGACTTTGGACCTTGAACACAGCACAAATGACAACTTGCAAAGATAATATCATTATATAACGAATAACATATTAACATGACCTAGTCAAAGTATCAGCTTTGAGCTATCTCAATATGGATTTGACTTATATTATTCGACATAGTACTTAAACATTTGCTTTTCTATCCAATGTCTCGGAGCATGCTTACCTAGATTAGCGGAGGAGACCGGGAGCTACAGACTCACCGAGACACGACACGATGTTAGGCCCCGCCGGGTCCATAACTTTCGTCGGACTGACCGACTTACAGCTCCATTTTCATGTATAATTGAATTTTGGATATTTGTTTTGACAATTCGTTGGATGAAGAATTCGGTCAGAGGTCTAAAGAGTCCCTGCTCTGGTCCTTCGTTGCACCATACCTTTTCACGTCCTCAGGAATGTTCGACATGCTGGAGTTTGCATACACCTCGTCCGGTCTCGTCTCGATCTCGATAGTTATACTCCTATTAACTTAATAGTCTTAATCGTCGGAACCAAGGTATAGGATGATGGTCTAGGTTCTGATGGGGAGAGAATGACGGTGTGATAAGTCCCCGCCTCCAGATTACTAGACGCGTTGGATTTGCGGGCCGGCTGTACTCAACAGAGGATGTAGGTTAAATGATTGAATATCAGCTCAAACCAGTGGTTTTTAAACTTCGTAACATTAAACCAACCAGATTTCTAACATATATCTGTAAGAAATAAGTACGGAATCTATTTCACAAATTAAGAGGAAAAGCGAGGTTGTATTTTGCGTGGATTCGCTTAGGATTCGCTTGGGATTCGTCCCGGGGCGGTGGTCACTAGATCTCGCTTGCATGCACCACCAAACCTGCCTTGTCTTGCTGTCTCCCGGTCGGAGAGGAGCGGTAAATTAGAGTTATGACGAAAGCGGAGAGGGGATGTTACCGTTACTTACAGGGCAGCAGCCTGCAGGGATATGGGGACGCTAGGGAGAATGCCAGGGGTTTGTTAATGGGGGCTGGGGGGATGTCACCTAAGCGCCGGCCCTTAAAATAAAATCATAGGCTGCATGCTGGCTCTTGGTGTGCGGCGGTAGCGTCACTACCAGCTCATGACTTGGAAAAAGCTTTGGCTGTGAACATCTTCATTGGAGACACCTCAACAATTCACCGGCATCCTTACAGGGTCCTACACCGATCCCTCTCGACCCAATGGCTTCACCGCCACGGAAATAGAAGGTCAACGCTGAAATATGAAACTGTCCCTTCGTGCTGGTTCACGCCTGATGTTCATTCCCTTTCGTTCTTGTCTGTCCTAATGCCCTACCGCTAAACCGTGCCCGCACCCCGGATCAGTGCGGACTTACTCAGGTTATACTATCGGATCGGCATGTGCTTTTCTCAATTATTACATTCCTACGTCTCTCACTGTTCATAGCACACCCTTACCGACTCGTTAGGGTTTGGGATTGCCATTGCATTACCGGATGCAGACGACTAATTGACCTCGTCTTTACTCTTTTAACGTCTAAAATGACTTCCTAGCTTTTCCCTCAGGGTGTGTTCACCGTGGCTTGTACCGAAGGGACTGGCCATGCTTTCTTGTCACTTTGTGGATGGCAGGGAACGAGAGGAAACTTTGTTGCCTCGCGCTAAACTCTCTCTTTCCCTGAAGGTGAGGGATTCTGGTTGGCTTGACTTTGATCTACGATCCCCAGCAAAGAGCAATTGCTTCGTTTGTTAAACCCTAAACACTTTTCACTGGCAGATTGTCGTTGCATACGTCCCTTCGCCCAGGCGGGAAATATCTTCATCCTTCAAGGCCGTCGAAGATTTCCGCAGCAAATAGCCGCGCCTTGAATTTCCATGAAGGCATCAGTGGAAGTATGCTAACCTGGATATTGCCTCGATCTCGCCTCGAGCCTCAATTCAGGTTCCCAAAGCAAAAATGTCTCCGCTAGCAAGGCTGTCAATCGAACCTTTTACTGAATACCTCACGCCTCCTACCGCCTTTCCCTCAAAGCGCGATGTTACCAAAGGCCCCTTAGCTAACCACGAGCTCCTCAGTCTCATGGCTGTCTCGCTGTCCGCCACGGTAGTAAGTATAGTTGCTGTCTTGTATTCATTTTACTGGTTCGTTCGGATGAGGAGGAGCTTCCGCCATGAGTAAGTTGACCATACTGGCAATGTTGTAAATGGCGATGCCAAGCAAGCTGACTAGATTCCCAGCTTGATCATGCTTCTGATTCAGAGCGATATGATGAAGGCGATATGTCTCGTGGTCTGTCCGATGGCCTTCTTCGTCAATCGGCCCATACAGTCGAGTTCGGTCTTCTGTCAATTGTCCGGATATTTCCTGATAGTTAGTATCGAGGCATCTGACGTTGCTGTACTCCTAATAGCTATACACACGGTTTTATTCGTACTTAAACCACAGTCATCGAATGGGGGCTCTGGTCTGTATCCGTACAGACATTACGCGTATGTTTGTTGGGTCATTGTCCCCATCATGCTTGCTTCGGTTGTCCCAATTACCGGAGCCAAATTTGAAAATAACGGTCCTCACTGCTACCTGCCGATGCGCCCTCTTTGGTATCGCCGAGCGCTGAGCTGGATCCCTAGATATATCATTTTCGGCTGCATCATCGTCACTTATATCATTCTCTACCTATACGTCTCCCTTCGATATCGGCGTCTTGGAAGAGTTCAAAGAGGTGTGCATACAGCGCAGGACAGACATGCTTCGTTTGATCGGAAACACAATCACCGCCGCCATCATAGTAGCGTCTCCTCATCTACGCCGTTGATAGTAGACCATGGTCTGCTTCTTAACTCTGATCAGGGCAGCTTGGTGGAGGATGGAGAGCCAAGGGATCGACAAGAATCCCTTGCTTCGACTCTTAACAGCACGGAAACTAGTGAGGAGACACACCCTCCAAAACAGTTCGAACATACGCGGAGAAGTTCGATCCGATGGAACCCAGTAGTGTACAGTGACTCCGCAAAACCACAGGCCAGGCAAGAAAGCCAACTGGCTGTGGGAATTCCAAATTCATCGTCGTTTCCTACAGTAGAGATTTCAGTTAATGAGCCGGAGCCCGTCCACCGTCGCTCGTCGGACATGTCGCAACACGGCTACTCCCGCTGGAAGCGATCGATGTCCCTCGGATCACACTCCATCAAAAAAACCGTCTCAAACGTGATAACCGTTCTTCAACCCAGAGAGTCACGATCCAAGACAGCAAACCGGAGCGCGTCGCGGGGCTCCGTATATCTGTCTCAAGAAGAATTCGAGGACGCGGTACAGCAGTCGCGCGAGAAGATGCAGCGGCACCTACGCCTGCTGTTCGTGTATCCGGCCGTCTACCTGCTGACGTGGCTCGTGCCGTTCGTGGCGCACGTCGTGCCGTACAACGACGAATACTCCGAGTCGCCCACGAACCTGGGTAACCCCCCCTACGGCCTGCTGCTCTCCATGATCGCGAGCCTGTGCATCGGCGCCGCGGTCGACTGCTGCTTTTTCAGCCTGTGGGAGAAGCCGTGGGAGAACGTGCGAGGCGGATTCTGGGAGAGCCTGGCCCTGTGGCTGAATATGCGGCGGCCGATGCGGCGCAGGGGCAGGGGCGCCGGACGCACCCGCGAGGAACGGTTCATGGACGCCTGGACCGCGCGCGTGCGCCGCGAGCAGGAGAACCTGGAAAATCTGAGCAACGAGGCGGCGACCGGCAGGAGAAACTCGTATCGGCTGCGGGATGCTGCGGTGCCCCGCCAGTGGTGGGATGCGGTGGATGTTGATTGGCATGAACCGAGGCCAGCTTAAAGGGGGGTATTAATGGGAGCTGCCATTCATCACCACCATCTGCATCTGCATCAGCAACTGCATCGGGAACGGCATTAACATTGAAATTAATAACGAGAATCATCACATAGAGGTGCATTAACATAGGTGGGATCGGGTACCGGCATAATAATGAGGTTCAATGTTATACATGCATATCATGATTTTATGGGGTTTGGATCGATCCAGGTTGACGGTGTGGGGGATGCTGACTGCACTGCGTCTTTCTTATACCTACACCAACCCACGCATACCACGGTACGGGGAAGCAGCATTTTAAAAGAGGGCATTGGGCGGCGTTGATAAGCATTGCGTTACATCAGGCGTTGAGAAAGGATGGCTACCGAATTCGAGCAGCTTTGGGGGGGAATCGTCGTATCGACTTTGGTGGTAACATGTTAATGAAGCAGGGAATGGCATTGGACAAAAGATGAAACGAACACGTGATATATGGGCTCAGTCAGCCGTCATGCAGGATGTACTTATAAGGGAACATGGAGGTGGTGGTAGTGGAAAATCATGATATAATTCATTACCTACTCCATCGTGAGCCATCGTGAGGCTATCACGAAAAGCCTGATCATCCGTTATGTCTGAATATCGTGAACGGCCTTCCCTAGGTGATGAATCCATGCCGAGACACTGGAGATCCACATCTTAGGTATACCATAAATTTGGCTACTGCCAGACTTCAAATCAAGAGTAACGAACTATTCGTTGCCCCATTCCCCATCGTACGTAGTACGATTCCTTCCAAAAATGCACCGTAGTGCTTGTTTGCAGGTACTCACTTAGAACGCTCAACAGATAAAACCCCGCCGCTGTCTAATAAACTGACTTCGCAATCGCCAAACATCATCATGCTCCTTCATTCATCTGCATCTTCAATTCTGTGCTCTCCATCCCAACCATCTTGCGTGCGCGCTTCTTACTCCCTGAGGAACCGTAGGAACGCCTGCGCGACGACGACGCCGTCCTGCTTCTCGGCGACGCGGCGCATGCCGTCCTCGAAGACGTCCTGGCCCAGGATGCCGCCGTACCGCCGCATCTCGAGGATCTCCGATACCATGTCGGCCGTGAACTCGGGGTGGCCCTGGACCGTCAGGAACCGTTTGGGTGTGTACATGGACTGGATGGCGCACACGTCGGTGCGCGCCAGCGCCACGGCGCCCGGCGGCAGGGAGAACACGGCGTCCCGGTGCATTTGGTGGATGGCCTGTTTTGCGTTGCGCGCGGATTAGTACGGAATCGAACATGAGTACGGCGGTAGTTTGTGGGAGGTCAAGGAAGTAGAGAAGGGGAAGGGACACAAACCAGCTTCTCAAGACCAAACACCTTCTTGCCCTCGTCGGAGAGCTCGCACTGAGTAACACTAATCTCCCAGCCGCGCACATTGCGCGCGACCTCGGCGCCGAGCGCGCGCCCGACGATCTGGTGCCCGAAGCACACGAGATCGG
>JAOXNQ010005187.1:0-22543 GCA_028571165.1 Hypoxylon perforatum
CCAACCCCGGCCCAGCCGCCGCTGCCAACCCTGGCCCACCCCCCGCCGCTAGCTCTCGCCCTGCCGGCCCCCAGAATTTCGCCGGGGCGACGGGCGAGATGGACGTCGATAAGGAGCAGGAAGACAAGGAGGACGCACATACGGCAGTACACAAGGTCAACAGCACATAGATCTACGACAAGCCAACGCCAACACAGGTGAAGGAAACGAGGAGGCTTCAGATGTCGAAATGACAACGTCTGTGGCCTCTACCGACCCTCTCGTCAAGGACTTGTGCGACGCATGCACCGACATCTTGAACGGACGCGAAGGTCTAGTGCAGTTCGAGGACCGCGCGATCCTCTAATCACCAGACCAAAGAGCACGGTAGGAAGGGGAACTGGACCATCCCCACGGACCCCGAGACCATCGCGGCTGGTCCTCAGGATCGTGGAGTGCCTCGCACGAATGGGCCTCCCGCACAGTTGCCGCCGCCCATCTCAGCTCCTTCTCCGGCTCTCGTCCGTAGTCCTTCTCCGGCGTCTCTAGACGAGTATGAGACTCGCCACCCACGGGAGCCCTCGAGCTCCCCGAGCTATGGCTCTACCTCATGCCTACTTCGTACTTTCATTTCTTCTAAACCGACCTAACCTTCAGCATCTGACCTACTGCGGCGCATTTCAAGATGTTGACGCTGGCGCTCTGCAATACCGTCACCTTTTTCTACCCTATCGGTAACACGCCCGCCGTGGTACTGACTCAGGATATTCCTCCTGGCGGCGGCGTGAACTCGCACTTAGGCTTCGTTCGTTCATTCAGCCACAACTTCCGCCGATCAGGAGTCAACCGATCAAGCGACCTGCACCAGGAGACTGGCGAGAGCTCCCAATCGAACTCAGGTTTCGTTCGCTCCTTTAGCCAGAACTTCCGCAAAGCGGTACCTCTCTTCGAGCTCTACGACAACACAGCCCGATACGGCCCACTGTCCTTCTCCAGGGCTTTGAAGTTGCCATCGCCGACAGCCTAGGGCCCGGATGGACAGCAGCAGATGTTTCTCGTTGGGCGAGTATATTAGAGCAGCGGCAGAAGCAGCGACGAGCACTGAACGGGCACCCACTCCTCCGATCAAGGACGATGGCGTGTTTGAGGATTCCATTTCCACAGCCAGGTGGAATCCACTCTCGTGCCGCTTGCCTGGAGAGCCTGAACCAGGCTATAGAGGAGTTGGAAGACGGCGCCCCGCTGGACAAAGCCGCACTCAAGACCAAGGCGGTTCAATTGTGGACCGACAAAATGGTCAAGCGCGTCAACGACGACAAGAACACTCGCCGACAAGCTCCCGTCTCGGCCCGCACCACTGCTCAGTTTGCCAGGAAAAAACAAGCAGGCTGGGTGCCCGTTCGACAGCGGCGAGGAAACTGGCCGACATATCTGGGCGGACCACTTCGGTGGTCGAGCTTCTACCGAGAACTGCGGTTGGGATGGCTGCAACCAAGCGGGCTTTTCCCGAGCAGATGAAGGCCTGTACCATGCAATCCGACACTGCTTCCATGACCAGTTCTGAGGCCGAGGTACTCGATTAGAAAGCTGCCTGACTCGATCGTCCTCGCCCATGGACGTCGAAAACGACGAGAACGCCCTGGGGACTGAACAACTTCGGCTAGCTTGGCATCCTAGACGCGGGATTTCCCGCCAATACCTGTCTGGGCATCTTTTTGAAGGACATCAAAGCCCTCAAGCAGAGGCTCCAAGGGCTGATAGGCTGCAATACAGGAGACTGCTGGCCGAGAGCAAAATAACCGCGGCAAAAGAAAGATGGGCGCGCATATCGACGTGTGTAAGAGTGGCACAAAGACAGCTTGTATTCTAGGCACTATTTAATTAAATACTCATGATACCATGTCTAGTGATCCGTGACACTTATGCTAATTCCTCCTGGGCCATGAGGATAAACTGGCCCAAACCCCCCTTCTTGGCAAATGGTAGGTAGTCGTCACTTGCGAATGAACACATGGTACTGACGATCGCCCAATAGTGTGACACACGATACACGCTGGAAGGGCGGGCTCACCAACATCCAAGAGCACAGATTCTCTTCGGGGCACATATGCGATTGCTCGCCTGACGGAGCGCCTCACACACTGGCTGCTGCCGCGCTAGGCCCAGGAGACCAGAAGTTATCACCGACACTTTCACTTTCTCGGTATACACCTCTGCCCTCTGCTTGACGACGCCCGTCTCCATCATCGCCGAGGGCGCGGTCAAAGTCATGGCCAGCGACGGACAAAATACCGCTATCTCCCTCGGCATCTATCGTGGTGATCTCGAACATCCGAGGCAAGTTCTTCGAATCCCGGGCCGGCGAGGGTGAGCCCAATGAGTTTACCTCGCATCCTCCCGTCCGGAGTATGATCAACTGGTCTCCGGCCACGAAGCTGTTGAGCGTGTTACTCGCTCGCTTACTCGTGATGCGGGTGTGAAGAAGGCGAAGAAGACGACAACTACAGCGAAGAAGGCTGTTACAAGGCTGGCAAGAAGGAGAAGCGTAAGTATTTCCCACATGCAACAATCTAGATATATTTCATTTCACAGTCGGATAGATACTAACTAGCTGTTTAGCGGCGAAAGAGGCCGACCCTCCTGTCACGATCACGGCGTGAACCCGCTGATGATGAGGATAACTCACACGAGACACGCCAGGGGGAGCGTCTTGGGACCATGCACCGCCGTCGCCGACTACTACTTGGACCTTCTTGACCCGGACCTCCGAAAGCGGCAACTTGATAGCCCGCACACGCCATCAATAGTAATCAACGATGGATTCAAAGCAGGACCCCCAAGAGAAGGCCTGGCTTGTGAAGGTGTCCGAAGCAGTCTACCTCCATCACCGCGTAGTCTGCCGGGGCGACCCGCGAAGTAGCTCAGGCCCTATGGGAGACCTTCCGTACCCGAACCAAATCAAGGAGTACGCTAAGAAGAACCATCATGCGTTCTTCAAGGAACCGGTCGGCGAGCGAAGCATGCCCAATCTGCGCCGGGTAGAAGACGATCGAATGGCCAAGCTAGTCAAGGTGCATCTCTCTAGACTACAAGCTCACCTCCATAAGCAACAAAATAACAACTACACTGTTATTCTCAAAATACAACAAGGAAAGCCCATCAACTTCGACGAAATGGCTAGAACGCCACTGCCTGACGCGCCTTCCAAGCTCGTCGCGGTCTTCCTACGGCTCGACTATCGACTACGACGCCTTGTCGAACAACAGCGAGTGGATTCGCGAAGTCTTCTGCTCCTTTTGCTGGACATGGGAGTCCTTCATCGAAGCTCAATTGCGCGAGCTCGTCAAGATCATGGCACTTTTCGTCGTGGTGACCTCACCAATCCCGGCTCTAGCGGCACAGTGGCGTGCCTGCGGTTGTCACGCGGGCCCGTTCAGCAGGAAAGATACCAGTCGTCACATCTGGGCGGACCGCCTCGGACGCTTTGGCCGCGTCTACAAAGACGTCGGCCTAGACCATGTCACGCAGCCTGGGGAGCAGGACTTCTGCACTCTTGAGTCAATGTTGTCTGCGTTCTACTCTACTGATCCTCGTGGACTTTTCCTGTGACCAGCACATGTATCGAGAGAACTTCCCAACCATACCGCATTCCCACCTAAGATACTCCCCAAACTACTACATATTCTCACCGAAGATACTCTCCAACCCATTACATATTCTCCCCAAAGATACTCCCCAGCCTACTTTCTTACTTAAGCAATCATGGATTCCGCTATGGCTATCCGAGAGGGAGTTCGCGGTCTCGAGACGTTGGCTCGAGACGCGGCTGAGGCCCTTAATACCTCCCAGAGCACGTCAACCCGCTACATATCTCTTCCTTCAACGCCGACCCCAACTCGCCCTCGTCCGACCGGAATAAACCATCGCCGCAACAATGGGCTTTGGAAAGTTGTCGTGCGGGTTTCTCGCAATGGGCAAGAAGAAGGAGGCGAAGAACGACGAGACCGAGGCACCTAACAACGGTGTCAGATCTTTCCAGATCTTTCCGGCTCTTGGAGCCCCAGCACCGCGGCCGAACCCCCCTTCCGCCTGGCCTGAATAACCAACGAGCTCCCCGACCAGTACCCAAAGCCGTCACCCTCGAGCACCTATACATGGTCCCGGGGCTCGGCGGTGAAGCGGGCGCGAGCTCCGGAGAACCTTCGCCTGCCTACGGGAAGATGATCAGAGCTATGGGGGAGTTGGATATAAGTCTTGGAATCAATATTCCATCTATCCTAGACGAGGCGCGTATTCCAGCGACTTCGATAGTTGAGCAACGAGCGTTACCCCAGGCTGTTTCCGACTACTGCTCGGACCACAGTGAGCAGCAGGTCACGAGCTTTTAGAGCGGCCGGTGCCGCCAAATCAGCGAACATTATCCGCATGACAAAGAACTACGACGGCTTCCTGAAGCTGGGTCACGTTCACGGCGGAAACTTTATCCTGCGCTCCGCCAACAAGAACCAATTCAAGTTGGCATACGCGCACAAGTATGACCAGCTCATCGGACGTGCGCCGGCAGCCCCCTATACCGGAGCAGCAGATGGCAGCGAATACTAGTCCTGTCCAAGAATCTGGTGCTTCGAGCATGTACTACTTGGCCTTATCCCGCCACATGCCTCGCCGCGGGAAACATTCTTCACCGCCTGTGAGTCCTTTGGTTCACCCCGAGAGCTGAGCCCGCTCTGCATCCGCTCCCATCCATGGCGGCGGAACTCCGGCGAGCGCGGCCACTCCAGCCACTGGTCGTGCTCAAGGATCTGGTGCTGCGAGCATGTACTACTCAGCCATGTCTCGCCACATGCCTCGCCGCAGTGCGTTTGCTGGCCACCGCCCCAGCATCCGCAACATCCTCCGTCGCATCCCGGGATCCGAACGCGTAAGTACAGCTAAACTAACTGCCTCTTTCTATTGCCTACCTATCTACCTACTTACACACACACATTGATGAACAAGTGGCTAACGGGAAGCATACACAGGAACATGACGACCTGAGTCCGTTCTTCCACCCACCAGAAGCAGCAGCTATCCTTACTACATACATCTGCTTAGCAAAAGAGCCACCATGCCGGTCACTTGGACCGACGCTGCCGAGCGCGACCTGCTCCTGGCCATGCTTATCAACTCGGCCGGCAAAGACACCACCCCGAGTCAGATCCGCGTCCCTTGGGGTAAGGTCGTCGAGATCATGAACAGTTTTGGTTATGAAACTACCAAGCAAGCTCCCGATCTCATCGCAAGTGATCGTCGACGACTCCTCTTCTGAGCACCAGAGCGAACAATAGGAAGAGGTTCGATGATCCCTTCACTGGCCCTTGCCGATTCCTCCTCCTCCAAGCACCGGAGCGAGCAACAGGAGGCCACACGCTCCTGGGGTTAGACAACTTCACTGCCGAGAACGAGAGTCTGTTGCGCGAAAGTATATTCGCTCCGACCATGTCGTCGATAAGGTCCTGGATAAAGATGCGAAGCACCAATGCAAGTGGGTTGAAGCCGACGGCAGCAAGTGCAAGCATCAGCCGGTCGCCTATGATCCCTGGCCTTTGCGAAGGGGGATGACGGCGTAAGCCAAGTCATGCGCGGGGGCGCCAAGCAAGCCGCTGGAAAGGACGCCGAGGCGTTGAGACGTCCGGTTAGGTCTCCCCTTCTCCATCTTGGTCAAAGTCGTCGAGGACAGAGTGATCTTCACTCTACAGAACCCGTTCGGTTCGCCCCATGTTTGCAAAGAATGAGGAGGAGGGCACAAAGCCGTCGATCGGACTGGGAGGGGACCTGGGCCCGTTGCTAGGCCTTATGGCTATAGCAGAACCAGCTGGACAGCGTTGGCAGACAAGCAATTGCCCACAGCTACGAAAGAGATACGAAGCTGGGGAAGCTGGAACCAATCAAGCTTGCTCAACAGCCAGCTGGAAATCCGGTTGAACCGGCACCCTTGTTGAAGTGAACCCTTCCGCTAGGCGACGATTACCCAGCGATTCGATATCGCAGCGGACAACACTACAGGCATGGGTTCCTTCGTCTTCGGAGGGTGCCTTCGGGTGCCTTCGTCTTCGATGGGTGCCTTCGCCTTCGATGTGTTGGTAGAACACATTTACTCACAGCATATCGACAAGGTTCCGGTCGTCGATGAGCCAGCCAACAAACTTAAGCTGTTCCAATGCAAATGGAACGATGCCAACGGCAGCCGGTGTACACAGAAACCGGTTACCTGGATCAGCGTTTGCAGACAAGTTCCTTCGCCTTCGATGTCGACTGCGATTGTCGATTACATTCTGCTTCCGAGACACGGTTGCCGAACGTATGCCAAGCTGGTCTACGGGGGGGGGGGAGCTCGTCCCCATCGATGACGTTCCCGTGCTCAGGCACGTTAACATGCACGCTGTCGCTAAGAAGCAAGAAGGATTTGTTGAAGTAGGATGAGGGCATCGGCATGAATGGCAAGAAACGAGAGGGCCTGGTTTACAAGAACGTGAAAGATGGCCGATGGTTCAAAGCCATTGCTAAAAAACGGCAACAAAACAAACACAAAACACCACAAGAAATAACAATAAAACACATTACTAAACAATTGACCCAATCAACAAATGTGACAGGGACTTGGTGACATGTTGGATAACCTTAACGTGACTCTAATCCGATGATGCCAACATGTCGAATCGTGACTAAACAGCGGTCTTTCCCTTCGACCTGTGACTACGACCTGCGACTACCATGAGATCTCCAATGACTAAATTGACATCTACTCGCCATAGAATCACCGAAGAGACTGAACATTAAACAATTAAAGTATAACATGATTGCACAAGACCTGCAGACAGGGACGCAGACTGGACGAGTAAACCGACATAATCATTGACTTGGTAGCGCCGCCCCCTATTGATCGCGATGACATTAACATAGATCAATCTACTAACGGCTTTGACTGCACATGGAGGTAAATAATAACATAAGACAACATATGTAAAGACTGGATAGATGCTGGAAGAGCTTTCACAGTACTGCAAAACACCAGGGGTTAACACCGGGTTTTTAGGGACAACTCTTCAAGATTCACGTACTACCTACCTACAGTTAATCGACTTTAACTAATCCATCTGCTAACAAAACCAACTACCTGCTTTAACGATTACACGTCCCTAGATCCTGTCAACTCTAAACTAGCATAGAGAGTTGTGTCTATCGTCTTTAGATGCGAGGTAAGTACCCCAGCCCCCTTTTTCAGAATTACTGACTGTACCTACGAGCCCTAGTATTCGAAAAGTAAGTCTTGGATGATTCTGGGGTGGCAATAGATGTCTTCCGCCATGATAGCATCTCATCATGAGAGTTTGGAGAGATTATCGCTGAGAGAATGCGTGCTGTGAGTACTCTATGTACATAGTAGTAAATAGGGGTAGATAGGGGTAAATAAGAGGAGAAATATAATTTGAAACTGTCCCGATATTTAGCCGACTTACCTCAGCTACTGCGGGTTTCCGTCCCGCCCTCGTGGCGTTGGCTGCTTCGTCGCCCCCATCGTGGTTGTGATCTACACGACACATCCAATATTTAGCAGATTAGCAGATCAAAACCACCCCCATAGGTATGTATGCTACTTACTATGCTGCGATGTCGATAGTTCTTGAAAAGGAGATGCAAAGTTGCATCGGGCGGTTCGGCTTGAGCGGGATCCTACAGCGTTGCTGCCTACGATAGAGTGAAATGGCGTCGATTGGCGTCGTACGTAATCAATTGCAGGATCCGAAAGGAAAGCCTCCCTTTCAGCTTTCAGAATGGGCAGCGGGACTCGATAATTGGTTCTGTCGATATGCGCATCATTCGCGATTCGGCACATCCAACTCCCATGCCCCCTTTCCGACAAGCCCACTTCCTCGGATGTGTTTGCGTGTGTGTTTGCGACCGCTGGAGACGCCTAGAAGCTGTTGGCGCTTCCACTATCGTAATTATTGCAAAATACCCAGCAGCTTGGGAGCGAATTGCTGCAAGATAATGCCCTGTCACACTATCACAGTCACCATTGAGACAAAGTCGTCACCTTGCCTGCAATCGAAATCGTTCGGTTCCCAAATTTCCTTTACCTTCATGCTGTTGGAATGATTCTGGGTGTGGAGTTGGTGGGTGACAAATCACGGCGCGTCGTTAAGCGCCTGGCCCTCATCTCTTTTTTCTCCAATCCCATCGCTTCGTGATCCCAAGCCCCGAAATCATTTCCCTGCTCATTAATCCCTTAGCTTTTGGGAAATGCGGCGGCTTTCACACGCCATTCGACAAGCAATTCTGCTAGGTTGCGAATGATCATTCAACGGAACCAACTGGGCCATTTCGGGCGGCCAGTGGCTGCAGCGGTTTGTCGGTAGAATCAACGCGACATTCGGAGAGTAATTGAATCGCCGAATCACGCTATCGTTGTGTCGACAACATGGCAGCATGGCATCCCTGGGCCTAAAGCTTATCATTCTGGATAAGCCTTGCAGTGTAACGTCTCCCCAGAGGGTGTCAAGGATAGCGAAGATCGAGTAGCTCCTCAGTATGTTGCGCTATTACCGTATCGAGACCGAAGGAATCCTTCGTCCCGTCCAACCTCTCTGACCGCCCCAACTCTTGTTGGCTGCGTGCCGTGCCTGTACTACTTTCTCTCGACTCTAGCTGTCTGGAAGCTCTCCCTAGCTCTTGGATCTGCATCCTGCGAAGAGGCGTTGCATATGCACAACTTAGCACAGAATAATGGATCCTAGCCAACGTACCGGCACGGCATTCCTCCCGTAGCTTTGGACCCTGGTGATAACTTAGCCAAGCTTCCAGCGTTGTTCGCGCTCTAGCGCCCACGCCTATTCCGTGCAACCTGCAGTCTGCGGGGAACAAATCTCACTTTCTAGGCCAGCCAATATCGAAGAACGGTCAGCCGCTGGGTCTCCCTTCTCAACCGACTGCAATCCACACCACGCAGTGCTCGTTCCTGATTGCACAACCTGGTATGAATTCAAGCTTGCCCCGCCTGATTCCCACGAGGCCAATTCTTCGTAAAACTCCTATTGGGTATCCTGCAAGGAGATCGCGAACCGAATGTGGTAGTTGTGTGACGAGGACTGGCAACCTCGCTGAGCTTGTACCTGGCGAAAAGGGAACTAATTCCCCACCCGCACACGACGATCCTGGCTTGCGCCGATATATACTTACCTGTCATCCCGGCGCCCATCTCACCATCGGTCCGGACTCTTCTACTCCCATTCTGTTATCGCCAGGACATCGCGATCTAGTCCAATGGCTGCTATTGCTTCCCTTCAGTGTCTTTAGTTTAGTGTATGGGGAGTCGGGTATTCCTCGTCGCGCGACAACACATCATTCGTTCCAATTACTCCCACGGTACATTCGGTCTTAAGCAGCGGCGCACGAAGGTGGACACCGGCCCCGATTCATGTAGTAAGCAGGCGTGTCTTCGGACGGGATTCAAAGTGACACGGATATTCGAGACCCGAAGGCCCTCATATACCTAAGTTGTAGGTTAGTTGGGCGCAGTACACATCGAGTGCGCGTCATCAGTAAAACCTGTCGATATTCCTATCTCATAAACTGCGACCATGGCCGGGGAAGCCGTATCGGTTATGGCGGGGGCAACGAGAACGTTCTCTGATCTTGCGAAACGCATATACATCCCGTTAACAGCAACAAGCCCGCCGGGTTTGGTAGAAGCGAACACAGTCGACCCGTGGAGCCAGTCCGGAAAATATGGATTGGGGTGGACGTATTTCAGCGTTGCGTTGATGGGAATGGTGCTTCTGGTACGGATATGGCATTGGTGGCAAGACAAGATCCGACAGGCGATATATAAGCAAGAGGTGGAACAACACTACCAAGATTTGTATAGCCTCGATCCCGAATATTCTGCAGCCATCGCCATGCAGACTGGCCAGACCGGCAGGCAATTCTTCCCCGAGGAAAGCGGAGCTGGGGAGAAGAAAGACTTCAAGCCCAAATCTGACTTCTCCGCCGTCGGCCCTATCCTCGACGCGCTTGCTCTCTTCCGATGGGTATTCTATCGACCGATCCCAGATATCGTATGGCGAAAACACCGATTCACGTTTTCATCGCTAGCCGTGTTGGCTGTCGGCTTCATCGCATTAGCATTCGTGTCGATATACGTATTCCTCAAGCAACCTCTTTACTGGGAAAGCATCCAGTATGGTTCCCCTCCCGTGGCGATCCGATCAGGCATGATTGCCGTCGCGATGACGCCTTGGATTGTCGCCACTAGCATGAAGGCCAATATCCTCACTCTGATCACTGGAATTGGACCGGAGAGACTCAACGTGTTCCACAGATGGGCGGGTTACGTCTGCCTGTTCCTCGTGCTCGTCCATACCATACCGTTTTACATCCAACCCGTGTGGGACGACGGTGGCATGGAGGTGTTCGAGAAGTTGTTCCCCGAGGGAAGCGGCGTCATCTATGGAACTGGAATAGCCTGTCTAGTCCCATTACTTTGGCTCTGTGTTGCTTCGTTGCCTTTCATTCGCAGAATAGCTTATGAAGTCTTTGTGTCGCTCCACGTACCTGTCGGCTTTGTTTACCTCGGCTGCCTCTTCTGGCACACGAAGAATTATCTGGCGTCATGGGACTATCTGTATGCCACGATTGCCATCTGGGTGGTATGCTACGTCGCACGAATCTTCAAGCTCAATTGGGTCAAGCCATGGCGGATGTCGTTTTTGGTTGGCGACGAGGCAGCCATTACTCTCATGACTGAGAACGCCATCAAGATCACAATTCCCACGCAGATGAAATGGAAGCCGGGACAGTACGTCTACCTGCGAATGCCTGGTATCTCGTTCTTCGACAACCATCCCTTCACTATCTCGTCGCTCTGCAGTGAAGATTTCCCTTCGGAGTACGGCGAGCAGTACAGAGATTGTACTCTTGTATTCAAACCTTACGGCGGATTCACTCGACGAGTCCTCGAAACGGCTATTGATAAGGGGCCGTTTCACACATACCGAGCTTATCTTGATGGTCCATATGGTGGCATGCGTCGAGAACTAGCTGCGTTCGACACATGCATCCTTATTGCTGGCGGAAGTGGTGTGACCGCGCTCATGTCGCAATTGTTGAATTTGATCAAGCGCATGCGTGACGGCAAGGCTATCACCAAGAAAGTGGTTGTTGTTTGGGCCCTCAAACGGCTGGAGGCAATGGACTGGTTTCGAGAAGAGCTGCGAATATGTCGGGATTCAGCGCCGCCAGAGAGTGTGACGTGTAAGTTCTTCGTCACTGCTGCTAAACGACAGTCTCAATTTCCGCCTCCTCGGGAGCGAGGACCCCGACCATTGAGCAATTTGTTCCACGATAAACTCGATGGCTTTGTGACGGACATTGCTTTGAAGCGTAGCTCCCAGATGATCCGCGATCAAGCGCAAGGCAACCCAGACTATGAGCGCGAGCTGCGGGAGGAAGATGAAGACAGAATCACTGCTCTTCCCCAACAGAAATACCTCCAACCTCATCACATCCCACCACAAGGACCGCCACCTTCAAATCGCTTCTCGCCGCAAGAAGAGTCCCTTCGAAGGCTTGAGGGTCTTGACCATAGCGATACCGAAGGTCAGGAACACGCTGCGCCGATGCCAGGAGACGAGTATCCCGAAGACAAGCCCAAGCGAGAATTCCACTTCCCACCACTCCAAACGCGTCCCGATCAACAACCGCATTTCAACCTCGCGCCACCATCGCCGCGAAGGTTCCCGCCACCCCCTGGCAGCGAAGACGCCTCAGGCGGACCCTCTGAGAACGTGCTGCGGCCGCCAGAGTTTGCGCATCTTCGTACCACGAACCTGCCACCCCAGCCACAGCCAAGCATGCGTCCCACATCCACATTTGGCCCGCCTTCGGGCTTCGACTTTGGTTTCCCGGAAACGCCGACCGAGTTCCAGAAGAGTCTGATGCGCTTCGCGTTCCCGGTGCCGCATCAAATTGACGGCGGTTGGAGTGTCGAGTATGGTCGCCCAGACCTCGGCTACATGCTGCGAGAGTGGACAACGGGTGGCACGGACGGCCGAGGCATCCTAGGCAGGAGAACTGCGGTGTTTGTGTGCGGACCGGCGAGTATGCGTGTCGGCGTTGCGAATACCGTCGCGAGGCTACAGGCGGAGATCTGGGGCGATCCGCAGTTAGAAGAAATCTTCTTGCATACTGAAAACTACGCGTTATGAGCTATTAGAATCTTTACGGCAGGCGGAGGATTGTACATAAATCTATTTACCTACTTAATACCCGGAACGACACGACGAGATGGGGAGAGTGACGGAACTGGACGACACAAAAGATACCTTAATTACGACCGGCGTTTGGGACGAAGGAGATACCAACAGCCAATAGGCTTATATATATATACCTGGTACCTATGCAAATGGTGTTTCTGGCATGTATTTGTACGGACAAACTGGATGGGTTAACGATGCCATGCTGGCGCTTGGGCCGCACCTGGACTGCTGGAACCTGGCTTACAATTTACAATCTACCTCTTATTCTACTTAATCAACTCAATGTAGCATTGCATAGCAATATTCTCTAAGTGAGTTGGCATGCACTTGGTGAATATGATGCAATTGGGTCCTACACTGCAATCGCGCCTCTGCAATCTCGCCTGCAATCGCGCCTGCAAACGTGCCTACAAACGAAACGTGCCTGCAATTTTGAAGAGATCGAAGCAGGTACCTGTGGGGCTACCTCGTCTTCGATTAAGTTTCCTTAGCTACATGTACCTAGGTATATTTTACATAACAGGCCAGCAATCGCAGGAAGTTGCGCAAATATCAACCGATACTGGGTAGTCAGTCGTCACCCTCAAACCCCATTCCTTCCCTACATTCGAGTTGAGCACACAAACGACGGAGCAAATTGTCCTTTTGACTTTTCTAGTTGAATCACAGCTGCCCCTCCTGCATACACTCCTGCCTGAGATGATGGCACGATCGGGTCAGTTGACCAAGACATTTCGCAACTGCCTCGACACCATAGATCCACTAGTCTGATCTATCTCAGCTCGAAGGCATCTACGTATGAGCCCACGATTCTCCGCTTCTTTACTTTTTCTTTTCTCTTTCCTTCTCTACGCCCGCCTCCGCGTCCGTCGCCGTCGTTTTGCTGGTACACTCGGGAGCTCAAGAATTCTTGGGTGTGGGCTCGGCGTTTGCCATTTCGGAGGCATCGTCGAGCTTCAGTCTGACCGCGAGGGGGACTGGCCGGCCAATTTTTGACTCCTTTCTACTGCATCTTTTTCGTTATGCTCTGTGCCATCCGTCGCACGGACATGAGGAAGAAGTCGTCTCTACTCTCCAATGTCGAATATCTACTTTGTAGCATTGAATGGATTTACATGCATTAGACTACCTAGGTACTCGTTCTCTAATTTACGTACATGTAGCAAACTCGTCAAATCTTCGACTTCGTCGGCTTGGGGTGCTCCCTGTCCCACTTTTCCTTCAGCGCCTTTGCTTGCTCTGATTTCTTGGTGAAGCCGTTGTACAAAGCCAACCAGCCACCGCCAAGAGTTCGGATGTCAATTGGCCGGCTGGTCTTCACGTCCATATATGTTGCTGATCCCTTAGTTTCGGCTACAATAGCTTGCTGCTTAAGTGAAAAAAGCGAAGTCGTCGTACTGTTTCGCGTCGGTTCTATGCGATCCTGCCGGGACGCCGTAATGAGCTATGTTTGCACGATTAGTAAGACTCCCAAGTGTAGTACAGTGCGCTCGCGGTGGGTTGAACACGGACCGAGTCGGGATACTTGACCTGTCTTCGGATCTCCAATTCGTATTTCCGGATGACGGGGATGACCGTCTTGCCCTTGATCATGCCGTCGTATTCCTCCTCGCTGAGAAACTCGTCGTAGCTCTCCATGACGCGATGGAAGACCGTGCCTAGGAAGTGCATGTATTGCGACTGCATCACATGGCCGAAGGGGTCCTGGTCTTCGGCCCAGACGACGCCACGCTCGACCATGGTCTCAGGGTCGTATCCCATCGCCTCGAGCGTGGAGAGCGCCTGAGTCCGAAGCGCCGCATACGGGTCGGTGTTCGGGTGGGGCCCTGGAGCTCCGGCATGAGAGTAAGGCGAGTTATATGCCGATTCGGCCAGACGCGAGCCTTTAGTTTTATCCGCCATTGCGATGGTAATGTGATTGCTGGTTGGTTACAGTAATTGAATAACACTAAGTCAACGTCGTTTTGAAGGCTCGAAGAAACAAAGAAAGGGAACATTAGCAGGAATTGATGGATACCAACCCCAATTATTTTCCACGGTCGGCTTCCCCAACAGCATGCTGTGCCACTGACGATATCCCTTACGCGACTAGTCCCGGCGGATGTGGCGCGAATAACCCGCTACTCATAGACTTCCGATTACCCCTATTCTGCTCATTCACATCACACACAGCGAAGAAGACTATCCCATGAATTGCAATCCAGCTGACCATTAGTCATCTCCGCGCTCCAAGCCCTCCAGTACTGATATTTGACTTGTAACATCACCCATGAGTCCCAAAGTACACGCATTTCCTTTATGTGCTTCACTGATGTAGTTGGTGATCTATGAATATCCCTCCTCGGCCAAATCTACGCCTGCTACGTACTATGGATGTATCTTGACTCTCACCCAAGTTATAACATAACTCGAGCATGACACGGTGTGTCACCGAAGACGAAGATGGTGCGTTGATTACGTGGGAGTGGAATACTAAAACGAAGATAGATTTAGCTGCGAGGCACGTTGGAGCATAAGACGCGAAGATGCCGCATCTAACCATCCAACTAGAGCTACCGTTTCCTCCAACCTATAGCTACGGAACACTTGTATTACCTTAGTATCACTTATATACAGTCTGAAGAAGCCATATCTACGTAACTTCTTAAATTAACCCACGTGCTATCTCTCAATTGCCCCTAAGTCCAGACTGCCTAACCTAACTACGGACAATATGGTTACGCAAGGAGTATCGTCCTCTGAGTTTACCTGTAGTCTTGAGCAACTGGGCTGAGATCGAGACAGTCATCTAATCACCTTTAATAGGTTGTCTGGTGCAGGTTTCTCTGTTTTAATCCCCAGGAATAAATACATGAATCCATCTATCAACTCGACTCTTACTGTACCTACCATGTGTTGCATACTCTACAGATAAATTTTTACTCAAGTTAACAGCTTCTAGCAAGTTAATATAATTGCCCAACCTTGAATACGAATGGTTGGCCTTAACTTGTTCATACCCAAATTTCAATATAGAAACATAACAAGCGGGTCTGGGTCGAGAGCTCCTCGCACAACAGCATTACAGTTCTCGCATCACTTGGTTCGCATTGTATCACAAAGAGAGAAGTAGTCCACTAGACAATGAAGACTTTTAGACGCACCTAGGTAGATTGTTTACTGAGGTAAGTACGTTGTGAATCTCGTGCTGAGCTCCTTTCACGGTAAATAGCCCCTGTCGTGATGCAGGAGTCAGGTCCCATCGTCGACAGGTACGGCCCTTGGTCTTGCTTGAAAGAATGGCACTGTAACTGATAGGCCAAATAGAAAATACCTTCTTCAATAGTCTAGACACGAATACGAATCATCAGTCATTATTAACGCACTACGCACTCTCCTCGTGGAGACTATCAGAGCAGGTAGGTAGACTACCACTACGTCTACGCATGCCAACAATGGGGAATGCTGCAGTGACATTGATGTCCAGGCATCATGTAGTGACCCGCATGCTGCCATATTAGGTTAATGGCAACCAAGAGCTAAGAAAGTACTCTGTGAAGCCTTAACGAAGTAACCAGCTCAGCTCCTGCTGCTGCTCCTGCTACACATGCGAGCCATCTGGTACTATTGCTGAAGCAGCAGGCAGCTCCGTATGTTAAAGCACTAGGAAATAGAGACCAAAGACCCCCTTGCCCATTCATAAAGGCACACCCCCCTTGGTAGTAGGCTAGACAGCTACCTGGGTAGGTTTGTAGGTAGTCACCGCTTTCTTCGGAGGGCCTTTTAGCCCACCGGGCGATGTGAATCAAGAGCTACTTCCATGTTTAGACGCATATCTACGTGCCTTTTGCCCCTCGTGATGGCCTGAAGACCCATGACGGGGCTCCTGACCGGGCGATGCCCCCAAAAGAGGCACAGACCGCACCAGATACAGGCTGCTGCGCCTCCCTTTCCGCATAGTTCCTTCGACAGTCGTCAACAGTCGACAGCAACCAGGCCGAATCTTCTGTAAGGAAAGCATGTGAGCTAGGGCAAGCAGTAGGGTTTATTTCTGAGCCACCTGCCACAGGAAAATTTGCTCGCAGACCAGTTTCCTTTGCAAAAATCTCCCACACCCCATCTGTCTCTCCCTCTCTTCATTCCTCTCTTCCAGTCTCCAATCTACCAAACCACTCTGAAACTCTCCGAGTCTTCCAAACATCACACTCCATCCCTTTTCAGCCCATCTACCTAACAGCCAACTTGGATATCATATTTTCCTACACCCCTATCTTCTATTGCTTACACAAACCTCTTTGCAATTAATGGTCCTCGTTCTTCTGTTCAACTGAGGGAAGATTCTCTACATTCCTTGACTCTTCTGGCTCGAGAGAACTAAGCCAGGGCACATCTAAACCTACCCAGGTAAGAGACCGAGATTATTGTCTATTTGGCTACCAAGTCATTTTGGAACTGCCCTCTAACCTACTTACGACGTAGAGTTCCCTAACGTCAACACTTAGTCTGGTGCCTATCATCCAGCACTAGAATGACTTAATGGACACTCGTCGCGAACCCCCCTGGCTGATTCTACCCCCTACGCCATGACAAACACCGGCTACCCGGATTGTCACTGCGACGCATTGAGGCGCTGGCCTCGCTCTACGAGGTACGTTATCACTGACTCAAGCACATTGTAGTACCTTAAAAGCAACTGCCATTATTGTCTGATCAATATAAAGCCAGCATAGCTTACAATAACTTTTCTAGGCGCTCCCCAATTCCCCAACCTATCGTGGGTGGGTGGCACCCGCTTCAATGCGGACGAGGTGTCGGTAAGTAACAACAATCCCAGGGGGTTCTCTGCCATGTTTTTGCTATCAATTCTCCAACCTTCTCTGTTTTGCTTCGCTAATGTTGTCCGTGGAAGACATTAGTTACAATTGTCCGACAACGCCGGCGGGCCCAAAGGCGAAAAGGAGACGACATGTACAACATCTCCTAGTCCTTGCACATTCAACGCCTAGCACCCTTCCTACGCAACAGTCCATGCCCCCCCCTGACAAAGGGCTCGTCAGTTTCCCCCTCAAGGGCTTCTTCGACCATGAGCGCACTCGTATTGAGCATCTACGACGGGTATACTTTGAAACCCTCGTCCTCCTTGAAGGGACCCCAACTTGACTCTCGCACAAGCGGCCCCGTCCACTAGCCAAGATTCTGGACAGCAGCAGCACCACCACCACCACCACCATCGCCACCAGCAACGTACCTCCTCCCAGCTCCAGAACGGCGGAGCCACACAAGGCGAAGCCGTGGACAAGAAACAAGCTGGGGAGTGTGTGGAGCTGGCCATGCGCTTTCGGGAGTCCCTGGCCCAGAACCTCAACGCCGCGGGCCAAGCGTCCTTCCTCTGGGACTTTGCGGGCGTCGGCGAGTGGCCCCGTGAGCTCTTCCGCGTCGACTGCCGCCGCGGCGCGCCGGACCAGATCGCCCCGGCCTTGCGTCGTGTTCCATCAGGCACACAGGACGGCATACCATCTAGCCAACCACTATCGTGGAAACCCCGATTGGAACCGGCCTTGACGGCTTTCGAAACTATTTCCTTACAACGTACAAGTCCAAGGTCTCGGATGACTTTGGAGGCACAGCCAAAGGTATAGTACGATTGATCATTCATGTTAACTATTTCAGTCCTCTAATACTCTTATAGAGCTCTTTGGCCTCCTGCGCAGAACAAACTCATACACTACTCGATCACTACTTGATCTATCAACGAACAGCCATCACGATGTGCAAGATTTACCACGTGAAATACTCGTATGGCTGCACCAACGATCAGGAGGCGCCCTGTGCCGAGAGCCCGAATACCCTCGGAGGGTGTTCGAAGGGTCTTCGCCATGAAGACATCAACATCGGAGGGCGTTCGAAGGGTCTTCGTCATGAAGACATCAACAACGATGGCCCTTGTGACAAGCACGCCTAGCAAGAGGTAAGCGCGAAACCCTCACGCTCGGCCATGGTCGCCAGACACTATGGTTTGCTAACCTACCTATCATTCTCTAGTGTCGAGCAGATGGCCACGACGAATAGGGGGGAGGAGGAAGGAGTAAGGAGGAGGAGGAAGAGTCTGCTGCGAGCAATCGCATCGGTACCTCCTCCGACCGCCACCACCTGATCCCATCACGATCAAGTTGCTCTCCACCCGGCGGTATTCTTTCCTGTGCATTTTACTTGCAGAGTTACTGCAAGAAACTGCTGGAAAGCTCAGTCCAGAGCTTGTGATTGCACTCCGCGCGAAGCTATGCCGCTGCATGGCAAAGCTAGAGACAGAAAAGGGGCAGTGGAGCCACTTAGTTCCGACGATTGTGTATCATTGTTCGAATTGTCGAGGTACATGTATGTAGGAAATAGCACACAATACTGTTTCCTTCCTTTCCTATACTTGTGTGCTTCCGTGCGTAGATATCGTGATATGTGGTCTGTCCGTCCTGAGCAAGACGTTAAACTGCTCCAGCAATCTCCCACACCTACCTCCTGCTACCCCCTTCGCATATTCAAGCGCTGTTTGGTTCGGTCGCCACCAAAGCCCAAAGATACCCCTGACAACGTCGTCTAGGACATCCCGTCTGAAGCACCCGGAGCGCTCCACTGGCCCTTTCGTCTTTAGATACCTGATTTTCGCCATCATAGTCGGGCAACAGCTGCCTGCCTAGTCTTCACACACCGCTGTTCGCGCACCCTGGGCATCGGTATCGCTGTCTCCACCTCGGTACACCCACTCTCCGCGCAGTAGTTCCGAGAGTTCGGGGGACAGTCGTTCGGTCGACGACGATGGGAGTCTCCTCAATTTCTTCTAAGACACTGTCTTTCTCTGGGGAAGACTGGTACGTTTATATCCTTAGCCCCTTGTGTAGGTATACATCACTAACAAGTTGGCAGAGCCAGTTTAACCATTAGAGCACCGTAGCCGAGTACGCTTGCACCCTTGGCCAGGCTGCTGCAGCAATTTCAAGTCCTGGAAGCCCCTTTCGCAGCACTCCCACCACGCGTAGGCTGCGAAGACTGCTGGAGTGGCCGCAACACCTTCGATTCGGTCGTCTTTACCCTCGCCAGGGAGTCCATTCAGTCAAACGATTCTGTCCGTTGACCGCGCAGTCTTCAGTCATGTCGTACTGCCTCCTTCCTTCCTGGCCTTTCTGTGCGCCTTAGTAATTACCTGGATTGCGGACAAGACACAGCAGCGATGCTATGTCATCGCTTTCAACCCGACTGTTGGAGCAATTGGCTATGTCGTTCTCGCCACTGTCGAGACGCTTGGAGTGCGCTACTTCCCAACCTTCTTGGCGTCGGCAGGCGTCTTTTCTACTTTCCCCAACATCCTCAGCTCAACACCGCGCTGTGGATCACCAACCTGTCGCCCACATGTAACCATCGACAACTCCTCAACGCCATCCACGGCTGTGGCAAGGTCTACGTCACCGTCATCAACCCGCCCGAGGAGGACACCAGCGTCGTCCCCTACGGCATGCGGCCCACGCACACGATGTCGGCGTCGAAGCTCGTGTTCTTCGACCGCCAGGGCGTGGACTGGCTGGTGGCGTAGGTTAAGGTGGACTGGGAGGGTGCGTGCCGCGCGTGCGACCGAACCGCATCAAGTCGACGCCGCGCAACGTTCTCTATCTGGAGGGGCCCCAGCGTCATAGCTCTGTCTTATGATGTGTTGGCGCGGATGATTCACGCTTGCGATACCGCCGACAATCTTGCCAACTCTCCCTTGTCGGATGCCTTCCAGTCAATTCGTGCATCACTTGAAGCCTGTCTTGCCGTCGTCCACTCTGGCTACTTGGAAAAGTCGACGCCGTGTAACCATTTCCGCGCGCTGAAGCCAAACCATGTCCTTATTCTGCATGTAATCGAGCAGAATGCTGGCGTTCTATGGCGCTGCGTCGTCGGGAGCGATGCTGAACAACCCACCGCATCTTCGCCATAGGGGGGGATCGCCAGTACCATCGACCCTTTAAGGAGTAACGAGGTACTGGCGATCCAATGGATGCGGGTGTGCACAGCGAAGAACAGCTCGCCCAATACAAGATGTTCCTTCGATTAAACCATTTCTGGATTGGTCCGCAGCACCCGAAGAGGAAAAGAATCTCCCCATGATCCGCCCTGTCCCGGAAGACGAGAACAAGGCTCTAAGCCAGTACAATCTGGTGTCCCGCCCAAGAGGAGAATACTCCAGTGCCTGGTGAATTCCAACAGCCCGAAAATGTCGAATCTACTCAAGCACCCGCATTTGGCATCCATGACGAGCTATTTGGTCTTTTTGGCATCGATGGAAATAGGGATGCAGACCACGATCTAGCTACGGCATCAATGGAGGAATTGGAAGCACGGGATTACGAGGAGTTCAAGAGAAAATGGAGAGTGGATCAGTGATGCCAATAACGTCAACTTTTCCGACCGGAGACTCCCAGTTCACCATAGCCGCTCTTCGAAAATTGCGTCTCGCTGACAGCCGAGCTTCACCTGGGCCAATTACATTTTTCCAATGGCCAAATCGCGTAGCACAAACCCTATCCCCACTTGAGCAGTCCGAGGTGGGCCTTGTCGACGACAGCGACCCTTTCACAGTTGTCTCCCTTGAGCGTTCCGCGCGTCTTGGGCCCTGCTTTTGCCACTTGTGCCTTCGAAGCTTCGCCCAGCCCCATACGCTGTCCGCTCATCTCTTCGATGTACACCTACTTCCGCGCACTCAACTGAGGTACTCGATCCCCTGCTTTCACTCAGGCAGAGCTCTTCGGATCCGAGTGGGGGCCATTGCGAGCGATAGTCTTCGCCACGACGTCTCATCGAACAACATGATGACTACCTAGCGCGCGTTCCTGATCGGTCTAGACATGGCTACCAAGTGGTGGTAGGAGTCCCCGGTCCAGAACGGCCACTGCAGCAAGATCATTAAGATAATCGACACCCGCTGCAGTGGCGGTCGTGCTCATTGTCCCCGCCCACGACCGAGACATAACACAATACGGTCGTCACCATGTCCTCAGCTCGGACTGGGTACTGCGGAAAGGTAATCGACACCCGCTGCAGTGGTGGCCGTGCTCATTGCTCCTATTTCCCGCGACGGACACATGACCTAGTGATATGGTCGTTGCCATGTCTCCAGGCCAGTCTGGCCACTGTGGCCGATCCATCAACATCCACTACAACGGCAGGTCGATCAACATCCACTACCACGGCAAGTGGATCAACATCCACTACAGCGGCAAGTCTGCAAGTACCAAGATTGTGGACACCTGCCCCGGTTGCGGTGGCGATGGCATCGACGTCTCTCTCGCGACGTCCAAGAAGTTCGCCGAATTATGTTCCTTCGGAGGTGTCTCTCACCAAATGTGAGGCTCCTAGCAACTCGGCCGGAGCAAGAATCAGCACAGGACTCCGAGCAAGACTCGGTCGCCGAGCCAGTAGCTTGACTTGCTTCCACAGCCATCCCCGACACCAAACGCTGCCTACCATCGCGGCCTCGAGGCGACTCCTTGACGTGCGCTCCTTAATCGTCTATGTCGACGCCGCACGTGGTGTTTGTCCGAATGCCTAGCCTGCACGGTGCGGAGCGGGTCCGAGACATCACCATGCGCCTTAACTTAGCTGCTTGGTACGATGCCTTCTCTACACCCCTTCCCCATCCTCATCCCTTGGTCGGCTCCAAGCCGAGCTCGATCACAGTCAAAGTGGTGTAGACCGGTAGCAACCTCTCGCCCTGGACATGAGCTGGCTACTCGGTGCGAAGGACTCTCGATTTTTGGTGATGGCTACTCCTGCCATTGCCACTCCTGCCATTGCCAGTCCTCGAACGACTATGCCTCGGATAGCTATTCCCAAGAAGGCTAAGACAGACAGAGCCAAAATGAACGCTGAGGCAGGCGTCAACCATGACCCATGACTATACTGGTAATTGGGTTCGGAGGCGTCTTGAGTTTCGACAGGGTTTGAACGTATAGGTGGATGTTTTGAATAGCCAGATAAAATAATAAAAGATGAATTCTATTACTTGTCGTGCTTGCGCTCTGTGAACTATTGTCAAACACCATCTTCAAGACCTGAGCGCCACAGCACTGCCGCCACGATCTTCCAGGAGATAAGAGATTAGATAAAGGACAAGATAGGCGATAAGGATCATCTCAGAAAGCCTGGGTCATCACGTGATATCCAATATGGAAGACTTAGAGTTGAAAAAAGAACAAACCCCCTCCGAACCGCCCCCGGACTACGAGACCGCCGCCGCAGAGCACGGTCGTGCCGGCGCC
>JAOXNQ010005208.1:0-22378 GCA_028571165.1 Hypoxylon perforatum
AAATATTTATATAATTATAATATTTTTTATATATTTAATTATTAATTTAAAATTATATTTTTAATTATATTAAATTATAATAAAAAAATTTTAAATTTATTTTATAAATAAATATTTTATAATTTTACTTTGATTTTTATAAATATTATTTACTTAAAATCAAAACTCTAATTCTAACCTATATCTAGCCAGGATATAGAGGTTTATAATAACTTAATTGATCTAATTAATCTATTTCGATATAAAATCCCTCACCATATCTTTCATTCGTGCCACGTCCACCTCATCACCTGGCATCGCCGCTGCCGCTACACCCTCCATGAAGCTAAACAATGGATCATATTGGCCCCAGGGCTCTGTCAGTGAGCGATGTTATGACGTTATGGTCAATATCGCCGAATGGGAAGTCGCCGCCTTGGTTGGCACCGCATACGTCATCTATATATTATACTTGATGCTTTGCGGGAAATCAAGGCTGATGAAGAGGGACCCGATGGAGAGTGCGCCTATAATGGATTCTAAGACCCGGATATAGCCGCTTCCTGATTCGTCAGCGAGGTCCGCCGAACCCTGATCTTGAAAGCGGAACGGCAGAGGCGGATATAATGCCGAACCATTCAACGTGGTAAGAAAGACTTCGTATTTGAAACCGATCCACGCCGCTGTATCTAACAGATGCTACAGGAAAGATAGCTGGAAGATGCTTTGAATTTGAAGAGGCGAGATTGATTGTCGTGGAAGGAGGAAAGTAAACTACGCGAGGATGATTTATATGAGTTATACTACTTGCAGAGTATAATGAAAAGCCCTAATCATAGAGTGCTTGTCAAAAAATTCGTGATAACTAGCAATACAATGGGCTATGTCTATTTACGTGAAATATTGCAACGTAAGGCCAAGGTATCTAATATTACCAAACTCTCTTATGAGGAGTCGGTGTATCTATACGGCCTCAGGCGACACCACGGGATATAAAGAACAATAATTTATATAAAGTAATGCTATCTAAATATTCAAAAGCACTCCTAGTGAGATTTCAAACTGGTTTTATAGAAGCGCCCCCCCTTGGTAGACTATCCATAATCTAATTCATCAGAAACATCTGACCTATCTGACCTATAAGACCCATGAGACCAACCGGATCCATCAGTTTCATCAGATTCATTAGATGAAACTGGGGCGTTGAATATAATATCCATCCAGAGGTTTGCGACCGCATTGTCTTCTTCATCTGGATTATCATCGTAGTCTGCTGCCGTTTTCCTACAGCCTATTAACACCTGCTCAACCAAGAAATTCAGGGTAGGACGGTCCTGATAATCTGTCGCACAGCAAGCGCAGACGAGCTCACACAGATCTTCGTCGACATCCTCCGGGAACGGAACTAAACCCCGGGCTTCGGTTTTGACGGTTTCGTCTCCCCACTGAAACTCGGGGGTTTCACTGACATGATCTACCTCGCCCAGCAGAATTAACTCTCTCATAATCTGCCCGGATTGTTAGTCTGCGACTGAAGACAAGAGCTTTGGGGGGTAGGGATCCCACATCTCCAATCGCAAGAATATTGTTTTTAGCTGCTTCTGGAGGGTCGCTTTCCAACCTTTCCGAGGAACCAAAGTCTATGATCTTTAATATTGGCGAGATCTCATGCTCACCGGTCGCGTAGAGAGGTTCTCCAATAAGTACTGTATTCGTGTTAGTAAAATATTTTACCATCATGTACGATGGGCGTAATGTTTCAACATACCGTTCCCTGTATGGAGGTCGTTATGCTGTATCCCTGATTGTCGTATATATCTTTGTGGGTTTTCCCCAGAATTGGGCCACTATAATAGACAATTAGCTGTACCCAGGAGGTATGTGTCGTGCTTTGACGTACGGCCATGGCTACACAGCCTCTTATCACTGCGTCTCTACTTAGTCTGATGTAGTATGCGTGGCGGACACATGCTTCAATGCTATGACTGACTTACAGCATAGAAAGATCCTCCACAGAAGACGACTTGGCAATCTCTCCCCCTCCTCCAAGTATTGGCTCGCTAAGTTGATGAAATCCCCTACCTCGCCGTACTCGATCCATTCCATTACTATCCAATCTCTTCTATCAAGACCACCGACCGACTCCAAAGGATTATTAGGGATATCGTAAATCTGTACTATATGACTATTGCCTTGCAGCACCTAGTATACGGTGAAATTAGATTGAACAGCTATTGGTAGTTGCTTAAGGAGCATACCTCAAGCATTTCCTTCTCCCTCACCAAAGCCTCCCGATGATCCCATCCGTCAAACGCCCTCTTGACTAGAAAGCTTTTTATATAGGGGAAGGCTGGATCGTTGAACCGAATGCGACAAGTTGTGCCATAGGCCCCGAAGGCAACGAGCTTTATGAATTCGAATCGTCGGCGGCCTCCAAAAAAAACTTCCATCTGACGGGCTATCACTCTTGCATCCTCCCCGTAAGGGTCGTCCATTTCTGTTGACATAATTGTATTAATAAGCGTATCGTTATTGCGTTAATGGAATACTAGAATTCCTCAGTTATCTTCCACCGTTGCTATTTTATTTGTATCACACCCTTAGGTAGGTATCCGCTTTCGGTGGTGTTGGTCAAAGAACTACCTCAAGCAGTTGTATATCCCCCAATAATTATTCGACTTGACAAAGGCCTTAGGGGTAACTATTGCAGCACAAGTTTAATGAAAGGTTTCCATTGTCTTGTCTCAGGGGCTGATCCTGGGCATCTAGCTGTTGATGAAGCCGAAACTTAGCGCGACCACCTGGATAGTGCATCTCCCAAACGCCTTGGCTGTTATGTCAATGGCTAAAACTAACTCATCCCAGGAATAGGAAGGTAAGTCCATCTATTCCTTCAGACCCGCCCAGCCCTCCAGCACTTAGCTGGATTCGACACCGCACCACGGCATACCGCTCCGTTTCGTAATATCTCAACGCATCCTCCTCTTCGCGTGTCTTGACAAGATATGCAGAACCTAGCACAGGCGGTGTTCCCAGGTCGGCGTGAACCATAGCGCGGTACTTTCCTGCCCAAGTTGTGAGTCTGCCACCTCGGACTTGAGCTGCCTGTAATTCATCTGCGGAGATCTCATCTCGCTGCAAAACTCGAGCCAGTATATCCGTATCGGCCAATGTGCCATAGAAGAAATACCAGACAGGATATTCGTTCTGGGCCGGTGTCGCCGTCTTGTTTTGCAACCGGTGTTGGGGCATTGTCGAATCGAGACCGAGGGTCGGGTGGCGGCAGATAGGCGAAAGGTCCTTCTCTGCGTATCCAATTCGAATGAATGTCGGCCGGAAGTTTGTGCCTTGGTCTAGCAAGCCTTGTTGTATGCTTTGTTTTGCGGCTGCATCGACTATGCAGAACTCCACGTCCCCACCAGCATCCTCAGCGCCGTGGTATTTAGTAGGTAGGCTGCTTAGACCTCCGATTGTTTGGACAGCTTTGATGTCTGATAGTAAGCCCTCGAGCTTGAGCAGGTACTTTGACTATGAAAACGTGTCGAGTTAGCCATTTCCCTCTAATGTTTTAGAGTGAAAGGTAATTTTACAGGCATATAAACAACAGTGAAAGAAATCTCGAGGGATCAATGAAATGTGTCTAAAAGATTTGAGAAAATATTGGTGGGATATCCGAGGATTCTCGAGTACAAGGGGGACCATGCTGACACGACATATTTTCATACATACCTTTGGATTCCCGCACGCATCAGCCTGGGCGCTTCGTGGAGTAGCTGGTAAGCGCTGCGTCGCGAGTGCGTATTCGTAAGACTCCTTGTCGAACCCTTTTACTTCTAGGCGGTCTTTGATTGACTCCCAGGCCTCGGAACCAAGTGAGTTGCGACCGATACTCGATCGCCACTCGCCAATTTCCCTCTCTGCTTCGGTCGCGCCGAGCCCGAATAGGTTCATCCAGCGCTCTGCGTCGGCTGCCAGATCGCTGTTGTCATCTTCGTCGTGTACGTTTGCCGCTAGACCTTCACAGGCCGCAAGCAAGTCGAGATCCATGGTCGTTCAAAATTGGAAGGATGTACGGACTTTCAACTTGCGCTTCAATTTTGGGATTGTTTATGATTGAAAAAAAAAAGGTCCGGAAGACAGCAGGAACTCTTATTATATAGGAAGGAAGTAACGATTTAAACTCATTTCAACGCTACACCAGGACATAACTTTAACTTAAGCTTAAGTGTTAACCTGCTTGTCACTAAAAAAGGGGGTCCCCACTTTTGAACCCTGAGTGTCCTGACCCCCTTTTCTCCTTCCTAGGTTCTTTTCTCGTCCGATATCTACGGTGATGGAGGGTACAACCTAGGAAGATGCGATATACCGCCGTTGATTCTTGAGAGTCATTTATCAGAGTAAAAGAAACATGATAGCAGATATAATAATAGCTTCGAAAGCGGTATGAATCCAGGTCGTAATCAAATTATGAATTTTGCTATTCTCAGTGCATATAGTGACTGTTATCCTAGCACTGACCAACTGTCGTGTGTCGGGTCTCCGCATGTTCAATGCTCAACTCTCAAACATCAAAATAAAAAAAAAATAAAAAAAAATAGAGAGGCAGAGAGGTAGAGAGAGAAGATCCTCCAAGCTCCTCCGCATGATGTTGGGCAGTTACGGTAAGAACGTACAGGTCAAGTACCTGTCCTCAAGCCTCTAATAGAGGACATCGCAGTCGAGCTGGATCGCGGCAGGCTCTCCCATATCAAGCCGGTGATACGAGTGGGGCTATCCCGAGGAGGGCCATGCCATTGTCGAAGACCTGTCGTGTAAGTTTGTAAAGAACAGTTTGCGCTAAAATAGCTTCCGGAGGTTCCCCAGAGCATGTCTTCATCTGTTCATTGTCCCCATTTTCTTCTTGACCTTCTTGATCTTCTTCTTCGTCATCTTCTAAGCAGTTGCTGACTTCTTCAACTAGGCGGAATAGGTACGTCAGGATCATGGATGGCTCGTAGTTCTTGTATGCCGCGTCCGTAATATCGGGATATTGAGCCAGAATCCGAATGACTTCGGTCCATGGATCGTCCTGTAGATATGTGTAGTCGACATTTGCGAGAACCGCATCATCCGAATCGGACTCTTTGATCTTGGCACACAGTCTTGAATGGCAGAGCTGCAAGTTCGGACCTGTCTCGCCATCAAAGGAGACAAGCGTCTTCGAACTCAGGGTGAGATTAGATGCTCTTTTACTCAGCCCACAGAACTGAGTAATCAGAGCAGCAATCCCGAGGACTTTGGCAGATTCATCAGTCTCGCCAATTTCCGGGTAGTCGATTTCATCTGATTTGAGTACGTCATGTGCGTCCTTGATTGATCTGTCCAGAATATCTCCAAGTAAATGCACTTCGCCGATCTGCTGCGCTAAACCTTGTGCCTTTCCGAAACTCACATGCTCAAGTTTGGCTGCCAGGTCTTCCTGACCCATGTACCTAAGAGCCTGAAAGAGCTTTTGGAAATGTACATCCTGTTCGGAACTGACGACGTAGATCATCTTGTCAAATGCATACTTCTTATTGCGATCAAGGACGGCGGCGATGTCTCGAAGTAGGTAGGATGTGCTTCCTGTGCGGCCCCTTAGGACCGAAACACCAAGGCTTCTGGGGCCGTGCTTGTTGTAGTCGATTATCCAAGATCCGTCACTCTCTTCGTAGATACCTTTCTCTTTGAGAACCGACTCCACTTCTGCGATGGACTCTGGGCTGACCTGAGATTCCCCCGAAAACTCATCGAACCTGATGTTAAGACGCTGGTATTCACGCATGTAGTATGTGATGGTGGCATCTCGAACCCGTTTCCAGAAGCTGATTTCTTCTTCCGCGCCGTCCTCCATCTTCTTCGAAAACCCGTCGCGCTTTGCGAATATCCCCTGCCTTTCAATTTCAGCTGTATCGCGGCCATCGTCGCGGGCTTTACGACTCGCCTCCTTCTCTGGTACGAACATCTCATTGATTCTTTCGTATATGTCGTGGAGATGGCCCATCGGGTCTTCTTGGAATGCCTTTTCGGAGCCGAACTTCATCCATCCCACACCCAGTAGCCCAATCTCTTTCCCCCAATCCCCTAAGTAATTCGTTCTCACCACGTCCCATCCAGCGCTTTCATACAAGTTTGCGACTTGTGCGCCGATGATTGTGCTTCGAAGGTGAGTAGAGTTGAACTCCGTTGCGAGATTTGGGGACGAGAACTCAACAACCGCTATCTTGGAACCGAGAGAAGCCGATTGGTCGTCCAATGGTGTGCCTCTTCCATACTGTTCTAAACGATCATCGATGTAAGTAAGTATCAATTGTGGCAGTGTTAATGCGGAGAAAATGAAGCGCAGGTGCACGCCGTCCGGTATCGGCAACTGAAATAGGGGGCTCGATGAAAACTGCGGCGATAAGCTAATGAGGTTTGGCTACGTGTGTAGGACTCGGAATTGGTGTCACCTTGATGAAAGCCTCTCGAGCCAGGTCCTTGGGCTTCTCACTCCTCCACTTAAGTTTCGGTAAGACGAGCGCTAGGTCGCTGTTGTCTTTTATATTTGCACTTTGGATCGCCTCATATGCAAGCCCGCTATCGCACTCCAGAGCCTTGGAAGCTGTGTCGGCTAGGTAACACCTATAGATGTCAATGGGCCTCCTTAGAATATCCGACGGCATAAAAACTGGCACGGGTACGGCCACGCCGATTCCCTCAAGGAGAGCCTCGAGGCCGTTAATGAAGCACGTTGTCATCATGCAGTAAGACGGTGGTCGCCCTGGGTATGTGGGGTTGTGATTTTCTTCTCTTTTTATGTCTAGGGGCATGGGCTTTTACTATTTTTTTTTTCAATATTGGGCCGATATTCCTTCTATCGGGCACCACTGCAAGCCCAAGCGTTACACATTCTTATGATAGGGTGCCTTGCCACCCATGTATGTATTGGAGGGTTTGAAACGTGACGTATGCGCCAGTAAGCTGCAGAGTACACGTGATACTACACAACCGATCGCTCGGGTATCAACTTCATCTGTGAACATCTCGTCCGCGAACCCCAGCTTGCAAACCTAAATTATCATCTTAGCATCCGATATCTTGGGACTACCATTCGTTTATATTAGTTTCAGCCCGCCGCTAGCTATATGTCGGCAAATACTATTACCCTACTCGGGCGGCTCGTCGTGGCTGTGTGCTGATGTTGGTGAACAGAACACAACCATAAACTGATGTCATCAAAGCAGAGGTGCCAGCAAAGCATTAGGTATAGCTGCAACATAGCAGCTGGTGTAAATATTTGAGAATCCGAATCTCGATCCTTTCTTCGGTCGGATGTACATACACATTTTGGTCGACGGGCAGATCCGATTGAGATCCCGTCGAGCCATTGACGAGCAATTCTTCCTGCGTCTCACACATTTCACCGCCATCTTAACACGGCACAGAGCATTAGAAACTCACCATTGGGAGATCAAAAACTGGATGTGGGTGAAAATGTGCACCTTCGCCCTGCCATGCTTTGCATACATCATTCTGAGAGGTCATATATGCTACGATGAGTCGCTACTCGATTTGCGATATGGTTGTAAGGCTCCGGGGCATTCATCCTGCTCAAGTGGGGAAAACTGAAATTAATTGGCATACTTCATGTAATCCTCCAATAGTATGACTTCGTCAGAAGCAGGATCCATTTCACACCAGCTTTATTGCTGGGACTCAAAATTCGACACTCGGCGGGTCGTAAGCAGCAGGCATAACGACGCCTTCGATGACGCGAGATATGATATTGATGTCGATGATTCATTAGATCTTATTACCTTCTTCATGCAAGCTTTCGACGAGAACGACGTCTGTCGCCACGCCACAGATACGGTTGTAGACTTTTGTGAAGGTGCGGATCTATTCAACTTACAGCGTGACCAATTGGAGACGGCTACACCTATTGCGCTACTCAACGGAAGCGAGCCTTTGACAGCTTGGGGACTTTTTCAGGCTTTATCCCGGCGGCTAAGTACACGCAATGGGGGCTCGCGACTAGAGGGGGGGAGAGACGACGTTTCCACAGCACAGGCCTCAACACGAATGGATGGAGTGGACCGAGAAATAAGCCGACTGTAAGGTGTGATCAAAGCTATAAGTTTATGTTACTAGCTCATATTCCATAGGTATATTACAACTTTGAATCGATGGACGGTCGTGGCGCTTGCTGCAAGTTGCCCTGACCACTCGGCCAGTGTCCTCGGCGAATTTATCTTTCATCACTTACACTTCGACCCATTGATCAGCGCAAAAACTCTAGTAAGTTGCCTACTACTCACAATGATACTCTTGGTGTGTTCTCTACATCTAATATGAAGATCATAGCATGATGCGTTTCCCATCTTTGCATTTGAGTTCCATCTGCCATACTTTGCATTGAGAAAACACAAATCGCCGCAGTCAGATAGGCGCAAAGTTGGCGGTGGGAAGGAACTTAGAAAGCGCTATGATATCACGTTCTTGCGGACAATGGGCGCTAAGAATGATAAGAGCATAACCGAGTATGTCTATGAGGCAAAAATATCCTGCTTAGTGTTTGGATTGAGCCGCTACGAATGGTCCGCCTATCTCTTCACCGATCTTTACTTCGAAGCAGATGATGACTCTGAAAGTCCGTCTTGGTATCATGACCAGCTTGGTGCGCAGCCTATACAAGATCCCCTAGCAGCTGGTAAACAGTTCATGAACACTGCCCCTTGCGAACCGCGTGAATATTTTCTCGTGGTTCTCCCAATTCGGGCACGTCAAGTCAAAAAGGAGTGGCAGCAACTTTATATAGCCGTAAACGAGGCTATCAAATCATATGTAGGTCATGACTACCTAGTTCCTACCTACTGAACAGAAGGCATCGTAATCAAACCCACAAACATGATTGGTATCAATGCTAATGTTGATAAAAGATCAGCGAATATTGGAATAAGGCAGGGTACGGAACCTCATCTAAGGGTAACGACCAGAAGCCTTGCTCGAATGCAGATAAGCAGCGAACACAGTCCCGCGAAGAGTTCCAAGAATGGATGAAGCGAACCGCCGAACTCCTCAGAATGTTCATTGGCTCATTAGAACAGACTATCGAGGAATGGAGTGTGTTTAGGAGTACCGGCATCAATTACTTCAACCAAACGGATAGCCCTGAACATCAGGCGAAATTGCGGGGGTCACTCACAGCTATTGATCGGCAAGTCAGTGACCTAGGCCGCATTCTATCCAAACTCAAACACACCAGAGACTGTCTCTGTGAGGATATGTCCCGTGATGCAAGTCGAGTTGAAGCCATTGTATTAATCTGCCTAAAAGCTAATCGAGACTAGGTCAATCTTCGGATTGCCCATGAGAGCAACGAATCGGCGTTGTTCCAGCAGAAGACGGCCAGGGATGTGAAGGTTCTAACGTGGATAACTTTTGTACCATATAACATCCCGTCTCCGCAAGATTTGATTATAAACTAATAACAGAACTATAGTTCTCTCTCCCTGTCACCCTTGCTGCTGGGCTCCTCAGTACGCAAGAGGGGTTCATCCCCATAACGCCGAGCCCATTGACATTTGTGGCATCTCTAGCTATACTAGAGATACTGGTATGGCTCATCCTGGGGGCCCTGATTAAATGGGACTGGGTAAGGGCTAAAATGGAGTGGGTGCACCTTCATTTTAGAATTGGAAGAGAGGGGGCCCAAGGTATTGAACTGTTACAAATGCAGAGATTACCTCGCTAGCTAGCCATTCATCGGCGAGCACAGTATAGTGGTATACGTCCAACAGCATCGAGGTTAAGCTCTGCTCCCTTATAGGACCCCGAAGACTAATTATGTTGAACATGACCCTTTACCGCTGTATTACTAACATAACATGGGGAGCCACTCGATTTTCCATACACTATCGCCACCATCTATGCTTTTCAACCTGTCCATTAACTATATTTCGAAAACTCCTATCATCGGATTCCCTTCACAATTCATCAACATATTCTAAACTTGAAAAGAATTCGACCTCTATTCCGACCATTCCGACGAATCCGAACCTCTGTCACCTAATACGATATGAATGCGGCCCAAGACCAAATAACGCGCCAGAAACCTTCATCTCAGCTCCTCACTGCTACTTTGACGACCCTGCAGTACGCACATCTGGGCGTACCGCAATTCTCACACGCCTCTGTATGTATGTTCATCCTTGGGTGGCCACATGAACACTTCCACTAGTTAGTAGGTGTTATAAGGCTCTTGAGATCTCCAGGGACAACAACCCACACAACTCCAAATCCAAACATACCGCCTTCTCGGCTAACAATACTGTCGTATTTAGCACGTCATAGCCCCTCTCTCGTTTACTTGGTACTGAGGAGATTGGAGACTGACCATGAGCAATCGTGATTAGGATACGGACTTTGATACCAACTCTGGCCGGCCCTGCGGGGGGTTCTTAGAGGTGACTGGCGTACGGTGATTCGTCGTGTCTGGGAACGTTTAGTGAATATCAGGAGACCACCCTCTGTAATTGTTGGGATATACAGGCATAATTATTGCACCAATGGAAGAATAGGGAGACGCCGGGGGTTTTTATCAATCTTCACGTTAGCAATCCACCCGGAGCAATATTTTGGTACCCCTATTTATACCCCACACTACTAATCCTTGTCACACCTCCCACGAGCGAGACCCTGAAAATGAGCATATCACATTCGGCCAAATGACATTAAAGCCCAAACACTCTTCTAAGATTCCTAATTAGTATATGACACGAATACATGTTGGATTTATCTGTGACACTGATAGTCCCACCAATTTTTATAAGCGAAATGGGGAGGTCCGGCCCAACAAAACTTTCCTATAGTAAGACTTGAGGTATAAAGGTAGCTACATTCGCTTACGGGTAGCAAACTGAACCGGCGTGGCCAGCCAGCCGCGACTGCACATTAATTAGCAGTCGATCGGAAGGTCGCAAGCCACTTACGCTTGGGTACCATTTTCGCCGGCTATCGACAAGCCCCCCTGGATGAATAAGATTGCTTCAATCTGAATCGATCTCGGTAATGTCTCAGCATAGTTTGATCGGTGATCTACCACATGCGGCCCCCAATAGCCGTCTGTTCTCAGCACGCACAGGACTGCCTTGGGCCATTGCTTTGACAAACAAATTTCTAGCGTGTCGTCATAATGAAGTCCCAAATGGATAACTCTGTCTACCTGCAGGAGTCTTCGTGTCGAGATTGCGAACAGCGCCACCGGAGCGGACTATTTACATGCTGTGTTCTTGAGCGTGCTCGCAAAATTGACACCCGACCACTATAGAAGCAAATAGCGTTACGCCACTTCAATATGGCGTCCGCGAGGGGGGCTAGTACCCATATTGACCGCGACAAGGACGGCAACTAAGTACCACTTGTAACGTAAGTGGCTGTGTATCTTCGGGCGCCAACTTGAATGCCGATGAAAACTTTTATGCAAGATAGGTCGACGCCATCACAATAGGCATTAGACATACACTTCGTAAATAGTAAACGGCACACGTGGTCGATAACTTCTTCGGACCTTTTCGGGCTTGGGTGGAAATTGGGTCTCCAGTATCAACTAAGCTGGTCCAATTATGACAACTTAGCATACTTGAGGGCAGCTAAAGACTCAAGATTTTGATTTATTTCCTGTGGGGAAGAATTTGCCTACAGACAACTGAAGTAAGAAGGCTCTGCTCATCTAGTGATTCAGTTTCGTTGTGATCAATATTATTAATTATCATGCATATGATATTGCCTATGAATGTCCTAGGCAAGAGATAAGATGTTATAGCTAAAAACTAACTTAGATCGCCGCCATCAGAAACATCAAAGGGATTCAAGACAAATGTTAGCTTAACATGGTAACATAGGCAGGCATTTGACATAGAGGTACTTGTCGTACACTGAGTAGATAGGAGCAGATGTGGTACCCACCATGATCAATTTACATGAAGCTATAATTGATAGCGTGGTCTAGACTGTTCACTTGGGAATTAGGGGTTATCAAGGTCTACGAGTAAACTCGTGCCTGACTCTAAGCCGAGAAAGGCTAATGGTTCCCTGAATCAGGCAAGCTACATGAAATGTTAAAGCCTAGTATAAACTTATCATCAAGACAGATGGATTGAAATATGTATCTCACTACCCAAATGCCTAAATGTAATGACAGCTCATCCCCCTCTTGCCTAAGGGGATTTGAAAGACAGGGGTCGTTAAACACGAAAGACAGGGCATATTGATGGGCGCGATATCTTACACACGTACCAGAGTACTATTCGAATAGCGTATCACTGGCGAGTCGATAAATACCCCCTAAGCTCTCTGAAATATGCCGTGCTGCTTTTCCTCGGAAAATGGTCTGGCGACAAGAGGCTCAGGTAAGATCAGATATAGGAGGTTTTAGGACTGGCATTGTTGGACGATCCGTACTTTGCGTATCTAGAGAATGCCCGATCGTAAGGATTAGGCAACTAAGCGCTCTTGCCAGATGTGAAATTTGATAGGGAAGGAAACTTATCACATTGTAGGACTCTTCTATGCAGACTGCATTGCTACCCAGCCATTCAAGCATCTCAGATCAAATGATGACCCGTGAGTTGAATATGTCCCATGAGCTAAATAGATACCTAAGAAATTGACAAGTTTTAATTGGTTGTTACCGACGGCCTAATGTGTTGGAGGAACAGTGGCAAAATAGAGGTGCCTAACACTTAGGCACGAACGAAACAGGACCTGCTTACCTGTGTTGCGATGCCAGCTCGGGAAACAATGACTCATCATCCTCTGCATAAGGGTAAAAGGTTGCTAAGATGGCCTACACAGTTTCCTGACGTTACCGTGTTGGTTTTCGTGGCAAAGGGTACAGCGAAAGAAATATAACTCTTTGATAAATCTCCCAACTTTGTAGATTATATATGCCTATGATAGACTTGATAAGATACCCGCCTACTAACACCGGTCATACAACGATTTTGGTGACGTATTCAAATACTAGATACACTCTTCTTTGTTACACTAGGCTATTAACACTCCTTGAAGGATACCAGGGTACCTAATATCCCAAAGTAAAGTCCCGTGCCTGCCCGAAAGAATGGAATCCGAAATATGGCTTAATTCTGTATGATCTGTACCCCTAACCCTAACCCTGGCACCTCTAGCCTCAAATTTTGAGGGACTAAAGGATCGATAAGCCACACTTTCATGGTTTATATTCACATTAAAAATCAAAATCAAGGGGACTTTTACCCTTTTGTTCGACTGGAGATTTCTGTTCTCCATGAGCCCCCCTTAGGACCCATCGAATAAAGTTAGCGTTCGATAGAAAAAAGAATAGAAAAAAACTAAACTAGGGATTTCTTATTTCCTGCACACGCAGCACAGCACACTTGAGCTGTAGGGACAATCTTTTATTGGGAACCTCCTCCGTCATCTTCCGTATAGGGTGGGTCAGTCGAACTTTCAGAAAACAGGGCGTCTCTTATAGTTGTTCGGGGGGCCTCGTCCGACTCGGGTGATGGCTCGTCGACGGGATCTGACATAATCTGATCTTCGGCGAGGTCGTCCGAAGTATTGAAGAACTGGCTCTCAGGAAAGGTATGCTGAGTGTCTAGGAAGGTTTCGATGCGCTGAACAGCTGGTATCGCTAGGTTGGCAACAGGGGCGTGTGCATGTACGGTAGGGGGTAGAGCGACAGACTCAGGCGAATCAGCCGAGACTACACTATCAGGTATCTCAGATGGTAGTCTCGTCATTGCTACACAGCACTGAGTAGCCTCTACCGGATGCTTGATACAGGGTGGATCATGCGGACAGAGTTTGTGTATGGTAACCCGGTGTTCTATGCATATGATATATCCGAGGCAGCGTTGTCGACTATTATTCATTTGCTGCGACTCGTCATGGATGTGATATGGGTTGAAGCAGTTCGCATTGCCGCATAAATGCGAGGCAGTTTGAAATATTTCCACTCCATTATACGCAACGTAAGCTATGCGATGCATATAATACCCTTTATGCTCGTTCTTATTGGCCTCGTTCCGCTTACTCTCTCGAGTGATGTAGCTTGGTCTTCGCTGGACTTGCCAGTGACCATCCCGTTGTACCCTTCCTGTATAGAGGATACAGCCGGTGACATTGTCGAATTTGTATTTATCTTTTTTGTTATCGTAAGCATCTCTCAGTATAGAGACGCAGCGATTACGCCCAAGCTCTACCAAGTAGAACTTGGGATCAGTGGTGGAGGCACCGCCGCCCGATCTTGCAGCGCGTCCCTCCATAGTCGGTTTCCGATGGTTTCCCGTCTCTGGCTTGACAAGATTGTGTGTGTGTGGTGTGCAGTGAAAAAAAGAAAAGAAATACAAGATTGGAGTGTAAAAAAGCGACACCACACTTACCTGCGTTACAACACACTCACCTGCGTTATGGTTTAACAGATGTGCCGCCCCAGCCAAACTCCCCACCTGACAATGTCTTCAACCCGGGTTGGCCCGCGTAAAACCAGATGTTAGACGTAAGTCTAGCCCCGCTTCATTGAATGAGTAAAAGGCATTGTCATTGCTTTCGAAAAAGGAACCACGCCTAAAGAAATTTGGATAGTCTTAGTTAGACATCAAGAATACCTGCATGAGCCATAGGTAAAATACTAACACGCCATTGACCAACAACCCTAATGCAAGGAAGGCTGTGCAGGTTGTAATGCCCATAATGAAAAATAAATAGGTCGTGAGCCATAGCGACTTGGGGACAACTGAGCCCCGCCGCCTTTCTGATCGTTGTTACAAAGGCTTCCACTTCATTGGGTATGATGGCATTGGCCAAGAGATAGGCCTGGCTCTCAATTGTTGCTGAACGTCATTTTGTCCAAAAGTACACAAACCGGCCATAATAGGATCTGGCTTTTCAATAAACGAGGCCAGAGCATCCCCAAGAGTGACCAATGGTGTTTCTTCTCGTTGGACTAAGACCACAGTCACTAGAATTGCTATGCATGTTTTGATCATGACACAGATAGTGACACCCAATAAAAGCACTGGCGAAAGTGCAAGATGGCAGATTCTATCAAGTGGCTCGGCGAGGCAATACTGAATTGATAGGTCAAGAGCACCAGGCTGAAATGCGGAACCGTAATATGCTATATAATCTGACACAAAATTCGATTCGATGACGTTGGTGTTATTGAGATATTTGGCATAGGTATAGTTAGTGAAAGAGTATTGCCAACTTAGGTTGTCGATAGATTCATCTAAATTATTCATGAATTCATGCGACAGGCTCGTTTCTTCGTGTATGATTCCAAGCAGAGCTGTCAGGCAGTTATTATAGCAATAGGTAGGCTCACCGAAAAGATTTCTTGCCTGCATTGAGCATTGAGCATCAAAAAATAGATTGTTCGGCTCATCCGGAGGAACAAAGTCATTCCATATTTTGGTTTGGTTGTCAGTGAAATGCCACATTTGCTGGTACCGATGAGAATCACCGTTAGCTTCCAAGGCTATGTCTGGGTAGTCCTGAATGATTGAGCTTACTTGGGTACCTATTAGTTGACTAATGTGTAATTGAAGGGAGTCCAAGTAAATGTTTCTATACGTACCATTTCGGATCCAACCACCAGCCTTATCAGCAATCAGGACTAGGTTTCGGCGATGTTTTATACCTGAACAATGAAGGTATTCTTGCTTACATTGTTGTATATCAAGCTTTTTCCACCGATGCGCATTAGTAGCAGCGACGGTTATATTTCCAATTGTATCAGATTCCTCGTCGCTGTAATTCGCCAACTCTTCGCGTATTGAGTATCCGATGCTGCGTTCACTCCATGGGACATCCCGAGTTGACCCATTCCCGTATGCGCCCAGGGGAAACCCCGCAGGGAATAGACTCGCGCTAGGAGGATAGAATGAACCCCCGTTCACAAAGTCCTCGGTGGCTATAGTTAAATGAAACTCGGCTTCTCGATGGTCTACTTGGAATATCGCGGAGTTAAATAAAAGATGAATCGGGATAGAACTAAGGAATAATGCAACCCAGGACCAGGTTTTGAATTTAGAGACATGAAAAGCATTCCTAATTGAAGGAACACCAATCTCTAACCAAGAGCGTTTAAAATGGGATATGTTCACTTCTTGCTTTGAAGGGGCATTTGAAATTTGCATGAAAAAGTTGCTTGAAGCGAGTCTGGCATGTCGGAATTAGCCAAGTTTAGGTATGCTAGCCTTGACTAAATAGAGACATGGGTGTCTGAAGCTTGATAGTAACCTATAGAAGCTTGAAAAGATATCTAATAGCAAAGCTTTACCTACTAGAAACCCTAAGTTAGTGGGATTAGGTCATATGACAGTAGTTACACATAATAAGAATCCCAAGCTTACCACGAGAGTGGAGATGACGTTAATGAGAAGATGAAGGGCAGTGTTGACATGAGAGGCATTGCTCTCATCGCAATCGCTGTCATAGAAAAAAAGCGATTTTTGCATGCCGCCGGCCTGTAGCGCTACTGTTATGAAACAGCTCACCAGAGCCGCCGACAAAGAGATAAGAATGATACAATTGATCTTGGCAGCTTTCTTCCAGCCATTAGATGTGCTTTGGTGGAGTTTTCGTAAGTTGAATGTGATCATTGTGGATGCAATCGTGTTGGTTTTTTAAAAAAAAAAAAGAAAAAAAAAAAAAAGGAAGGTTGGTCAGGACTCAGAAGAGATAAAAGCGAAGTGCGTAAGACATTTGATGTAGCACCTAGGCACCTTAGAGTAGGGGCGCAATGTAATACGTGGCTGCATGGACAGTAGAAGACTCTGCCACAACCGCCACACTGTCTGAGATAGTTGAAAACAACTTTATGCCTACATGGCTGCGCACAGTCGTTGTATACCTACCTAGGTAAAAGAGGGGCTTTGGTGATTACATAACCCATCCCTACAAGGTTATTTCGCAGCCGGGACGAAGATCATCAGCCACCTTGTGAAGTTAGCATGCAGCTCTTTTATCTTATTCATTCCACCATGTGACACATGAAGTACCTCTATATATTCAATTAGAGCCTCATGCTAATTTTCTAGTAGCTACGGGTTTGGATACAATATGTCACTCATCACCTCTTAGCTATATTAGGCGTTTTTTATGGCATTGACCTAAGTAAATACCGGACATCTGAAAATCTCAACACCAGACGCTTAGTCATCATGGCCCAATATCTTCAGATGAGCCTCGTTGCCTATCTTATTTCATATCTAATCCCTTCTCTCCTAACCTTATCGATATATCCTCCAGCTCTCGATGTGGCGATATGGCGAAGATCATGGCGGTGGTGCTAAGGCGTTTAGGTAGGTCTTAAAAATTGGTGTCTGACAAATAGGCACGTCTACACCGAAATCGCTGGGCAGAACCTCGAGGCTATCAATCATGCATGTCGACATCATGCAACACGATAATACCTAGTCGCCCTGGGTAGGTATAGAGGAATTAAAAATAGTTTTCCTCTCTTTACGGGCGTGGAGTCTTGCTATGCTATTAGTATTGGTTAGACACTATCCGCGTCAGGCATCACAAGGACCGGAAGCGGGCAGTCGGTGTAGACTGATGTTATTTGTTCCTTTCAGTTGTACATTAATATGATAGGTTGCCTCGGCTTCAATATATCCAATCAAAGTCTATAGGCGTGACGTGCATGGTAGGTTAATATGCAAGAGATCCACGTTGTAACGTTCAGTATCCTTTATCCGATCTGTCGGGTGTATCGACATGTCATTAATTTCATCGACCAATCTCTCGCCTTCTGATGGACCGTGAGCTTAAAGAGGCAACTCAGCCTTCAGGGACTTCTACTCCACCATTTATCATCTCAATTTGTAAACTCGTGGAGTTGACCAACAAAAATGTTGAGTCGTCTGCTGTTACCGTACTTGGGCGACAAGTAGTGGCTGTGTACGGGTGGTGACCGTGCCGCTCAACCTGAGATCACAGCTGCGGTTGTCGGTGCTCCATCTTTATATCATCAAGACAGAGGTGCCAGCGATGCACTTCGTGGTAACATAGTAGTTAGCACAATGACGGAAACGAGCCAAATCTCGATCTACTTTTCGCTCGCGGATATCTATTCATGCACCTCATACACCGCCATCCTGTCATGATCAATAGCATCGATCCCCCACTATTGGACACGAGAGACAACCAAAGACGTTAGGAATAATGTGCGTTTTAACCCGATCAGGCTTGTGTCCCCTGTTCTGGAAGCTCATATATTCGACGATAAATCACCACTTAGCTTACAGATGGGGTGTGATTCTGGATTACTCACTTCGAACACGTAGAGCATAGTAATTAACTACGTATATATGATACTTATTACTCTCATATATTATGACTTCGTCAGAAGAGGCATGCATTCCGCAGTCGTTTCTTTATCGCTGGGACTCGATATTTGATACGCCGCAAATCCTAAGCGACAGACATGACGAACCATTCGTTAATAATGTGGGAGATGGTGAAACCGCCAATCCGTCCATAGATCTCATCCGCTTTTTCATGCAGGCTTTCGACGGGGATGATAATTGCCACTTCGCTACAGATACGGTGGTGAATTTCTGTCAAGGGGCGAATCTATCGAATCTACAGCATAACGAATCCGCAACAACAAAACTTGTCGCCCTACTTAACGACAGCGGTGGTATGACGGCCCGAGCTCTCCTCGACGCATTGGCTCGGTCTAGGGGTGAGCGAATTAGACATTCGCAAGAGGTGGAAAGAGTAGGTAATCCTACACCACCCATAAGGGTGCGAATCGATGAAACCAATCCAAAAATAAATCGATTGTAAGGACTACTCCCCTCGTGATAACCCACACTGGCTCATTCTACGCAGATATATTGAAGACTTAAATCGCTGGACCATTCTGGCTCTTGCAGCAAGCGTCCCAGACCATCAAGCTAGTATCATTAGCGAGTTCATCTATAATCATCTCGAATTCGACCCATTGATCCAAACCAAGGTTACAGTGAGTGTACTGGTCTGTGTAGGAACTTATCCATGCTTAATACTAACGTGATCGTGTTAGCGTAGCGCATTGCCGGCATTTGCATTCGTATTTCACCTACCTTACTTCGCATTAAGGAAATACAGACTGCCTCTGAAAGATAACCGGCTATTTAGTAATGGAAAAGTATTGAGACAATGTCACGACATCACATTCCTACGGACTATGGATAGCAAATGCAACAACAGCCTAAATGAGTATGTCTACGAGTCGCAGTTATCATTTTTAGTATCCGGATCGAGCCGCTACTCATGGTCCGCTTATCTTTTCAACGACTCATATTTCGCGCTGGCTGGTAACTCTGACTCTGTTGCTGGATATCATGCCGAACGAGAGATGGAACCTGGGTTAGATCCTCTCTCGACTGGTAAGATATTCTTAAGTGAAGCACCCCGCGAACCACGAGAGTATTTCCTCTTCATCTTTGAAAAACGAATGCGCAGAATCAAGAAAGAGTGGAAGCAGTTATTTGTAGGTATAGATGAGGCTATTCAAACATACGTGAGTTAATATTAACCCCTGCCCCCCATAGCAATACTGAGAATGATGGCAGAAAAGCGAATATTGGACCAGGACGGGCCATAGGGTTTCTTCTCGCTTGAATACAGACAGGCAACGGGCTCAATCGCGGGAGGAGCTTCAAGAGTGGATAAGGCGTGGCAACGAGCTTCTGAGAAAGTTCACTACTTCTCTGGATCAACTCATCAGAGAGTGGAACGGGTTTCGTAATACTGGCATTAATTACTTCAAGTCGACTGCCAGCCCAGACCATTTAGCTAAGCTGCTCAATACTATCACCGTTATTGACCAGCATTTCATCGACCTGGGGCGTCTTCGGCCTAAATTCAATCATACAATGGGTTGTCTCAGCGAAGATATGTTGCGTGATGTAAGTCGAACTTGAACAATTCGATTGCTGACCTGGTTGTCGAATGCTGAATAATGATAGATGAATCTTCTTATTGCTCACGAAAGTAATGAGTCGGCCTTGTTTCAGCAAAGAACGGCACGAGATGTGAAAATTCTAACCTGGATCACATTTGTAAGTTAACCAACCTGAAAACCCTGTTGATGAATATTGAATTGACCGTTGGGAATTCCAGCTTACTCTTCCACTTGCGCTTGCTGCTTCCCTACTTAGTACGCAGGAAGGATTTATTCCAGTCACACCAAGTCCTTGGGCGTTTATGGCATCACTTGCCATATTAGAATCATTGGTATGGCTTATTTTAGGTACCCTGCTAGGATGGGACTGGTTTAGGGATAAGCTGATGTGGGTACGACATCACTTCGGGCTTATAAAAGAAGGCATCGAAGACATCGAACTCCGGCAACTAGAAGGCCTGAGTTAGTCTTCCAATGATAGCGGCAGGGACGTAACTGGTCAACGGTGATGTCAACATCCAGTCTTATTTTCTCTAGAGTCTCAATCATAACGCCGTCCCATTTCCGTATACTCCATCTAACCTCCTTGAGAACCACAGCGTAGAATTCGAAATGTCTAAACCATCGACATACTAATGTCCGACGATTTCTCAATGTGGTCTGGATTGTCTTTCATCGTGACGTCAACATATTACAGGAGTATTTCTAGGCGATCGAGTAAGGATCGAACATATGTTCCGGTATTCCATTGCCATCATGCGGATCGGTTGTAAAGCCACGATATAGATCTTGAAAGCCTTCTCTTCAACTCGATGCCGGCACCTTAACCACCATGCAATAGGCACACCGTGGAGTACCGCAATTTTCGCACGATTCAATGTGTATGTTCATTCTCCGATGGCCGCAAGAGCACTGCTGACAGTTAGTAGGTTTGATGTAGTCGCTCAGGCCACCTACGGCGGCGACCCACGCAACTCCAAATCCACACCCAGCGCTTTCTCGGCTGGTAATGAAGTTTCAGTTAGTACGTAACGATTCCCCATCTAGTTAACTGAGAATCTTCTAACTGACCATGGGCGATCTTATCGAAAGTGGAATATGAGCTTTGGTGTCGTAGTAGGCTAGGTTGGTACTGAATTGTGGGGGGATTCAAAAAGGGATGGTATCTGGAAATTGTCCAGAACAACCCTCTGCGGTCATCTCAAATCGTCGGGAATTCATGACGACAGGATTTCGGCCCAGTGCCTACGTAGTATCTCACGATAACGAATGCGTATATACGACGGAAGTTTGACGCAGCTGCCCAGCATGCCCCACAACTGTGCCTGACCGCAACATTAGGGGGTTATCGGTTATCGACATCATGATCGATAAATCTAATGAAGAGGGTTTAATGAACTTGGAAAAAACAACTCTAACAGAACCATTACCTTGCTTTCAGATATTACTTTATCACTTGTCATTCCTATGTACGCTGACTCGAGGCAGGTGCTTTTCATGTCTCGATATTGATACTGTTACTACCCTTTACACCGAGAGATTAATGGATATATGGCGTACAGTGGAATCCGATGCTTGATACGCAATCATGTGAGCCCCCAAAAAGATTCATCTGCTGTGATTACCTGTGCGGATGCTGGCAGGACTAGCTTCGGGTAGCCGAATGGTACAATTTTCTTTTTCAAGGTTTATCGTGCCGTAGAACGACATATATTTAGGTAATATGTTTCACAAACTGTTATTCTCGTATTGCTTCGTTGGTTTCGTAACACCTAACGACGATACATCAATTATCTCTCTATTTAGCAGGCCAGGAATTCTCGAGAGGTTTCGGACGAAAATGGCATTCAATGGTAAGAGTCGGATATCCGAGCAAACACTGTCTTCCTGAAACAAAACCCCTAAGTTCAAGGGAGTAAAATGAGTAGAAAGCCGATAGGACAAGATTTCCACTTCATGATTAGGGGAGAAAATGCTACACTTAGGTAAAAAGTTCACATATACATTGTCCAGAGTGCCCAGTGGCATGCCGAGAGTCATACTACCTCTTTCGCAGGCTACAGGCTTTTCGGGCTCAAAAGGCGAAGGCACTTACACGGGAATAGGAGCCTGGGGTAGTATTTGTGAAGCTTAACATATCGAGGAACAACATGAGAATGAACATAGTTAGAGCGCCAGGTGTCTGGGCTCTGATGTTCATCTTGAGGTATCCTCTAGTATCACACTAACATGGTTAAAAATCAATGTGCCGTTAGATACACAGTAGCTTGGGCACTTAACAATGAGAATGAAATGAGAAATAAATATGAGCATTATATAATAATTTGAAATTTATTTAATTTACCTCAATTAGTAAATAATAAATATTTTAAAAATATAAAAAGCGTTTATAATTTTATAAATAATTTTATTAAATATATAAATCGGCGTTTTCAATTTAATAATTATTAATAA
>JAOXNQ010005239.1:0-22307 GCA_028571165.1 Hypoxylon perforatum
TAGATTTCAGACAGAGGGGCGAACAGCATCGGCCCCGCCGCGAACCCTAGTACGTATACCGACACCACGAACGCCGCCGCCCTCCGCCTACTCAAGTGCCCCGAGCTACGCCAGCGCGCCCGCCCCCCGCTATGGCGCACCTCCTTCGTCGTCATCGTCGTCCTACCAGCCGTACGCGCGCTTGGGATCGGTGAACAACAACGGTGGCGGTGGTGGATACCAACAACCTCCATCGGCGGCGAACCCGTACCAGTACCCTGGGCAGCACCAGCACCAACAGCAAGGAGCAGCCGGCGGAGGAGCTGGCTATCAGCAAAACTACTACGGTGCGCCCCAGGCGGCGGCAGCTGGTACCGCGACACCGGCCACGTCGTATGCCGGAGCGCCCCAGATCCGCAATCCCTTTCCAGCGCCCAGCCAGGCTAAGAACGATGATTACGACCCGGAGATGGCGGCGCAGATCGCGCAGTGGCAGAGCGCGTACGTGAAGGACCCAAGCAGGGAAGGCACCGGCACTCCGGGTGCCGCGGCTCCGGGCCGTCCTAACGGTGCCTCGACGACATACTCGGCGGAGCCGACAGGCGCCGCAGCAGCAGCCGCCGCCGCAGCAGCCCAGACGGCGGACGGCACGGAAAAGAAGAAGACAGTGGTGCGCTCCGGCGGCGGCCAGAAATGGATGGACGACACGCTGCTAGAATGGGACCCGTCGCACCTGCGCCTCTTCGTGGGCAACCTAGCGGGCGAGACGACGGACGAGTCCCTGTACAAAGCGTTCGCGCAGTGGCGGTCCCTCCAGAAGGCGCGCGTGATCCGCGACAAGGTGACGGCCAAGTCGAAGGGGTACGGGTTCGTGTCCTTCAGCGACCCGGACGAGTTCTTCTCCGCCGCGAAAGAAATGAACGGCAAGTACATCCAGAGCCACCCGGTGGTCGTGCGCAAGAGCACCACGGAGATCAAGCCCACGGCCTCGCGCGACAAGAACCACGGCAACAACAGGTACAACAACCGCAACAAGAACAAGAACAAAAATCGCAACGGAGGCTCCGGAAGCGGTGGGGGCGGCGGTGGGGGTGGTAGCAATGGTGGTGGAGGCAAGGAGGGTGGTAGCTACGAGCCCCATCTCGGCCCGGTCGCTGCCGGCGTGCATAAGCCCGGCCAGAAGACCAAGGGCGGCCTGAAGTTGTTGGGTTGAGTGGAACGGTCGAGGAGAAGGAATGTGCATGCGTTCTGCTTACCTAGTATACCGCCCCTGGTCTTTATTATACTTGGCTTAATTGAGCGGTATGCAAGGTGCAGAGGGGTGAAATTGTTCGTCTATTAGCATTGAAGAGCCAATCACGTTAACACTCCGGAGCTTAATACTATAGAGAACAAGTTATTCAGACATTCAATAGTATGCCGTAATGATGTGTCGTTTTATACCATGGCTTATAAACCTGCTTGGCCATTTGAATCATTTCGCAACTACCAGGTATTTCACATGCTATTTGTACGTCTAATTTGCTGTACAACGTCCATTCATTGTTGATTATATGTACCCAAGCATCCATCACGACGTATTTGTCTTCTCTAAATTTGCAGTCGGGGTATCTTGCATGCTCGCATGCTCCTCCGTTCCCAGCTTGGCGCAGCTCCTTGCTTGCCTTGGCTTTGCTTTACCTCCTTTCTTACAGCTCCGGACGTGTCCACTGACCTTCCACACCATATGGTTGGACGTTCAACTTCGCATTGACATGCAGCTATGTGCCACCCCTGTGTATCTACCGTCCCCCCGTCCCCTTTGATGCAATCTCGTCTGCCTACTTTTCAGCAGACCGATGCCACTTGTCCGCGTGGTCTTGTTTTCTATTCACAGCCCGAAAGGTGACCTTTTCCAGGTATGCTTATTATACTCCGTAGATATACATGCGGCAAGGAAATGACCCGCGTTTCTATTTTAACAGGATTTTTTACAAACGAAAAGTTATGCGGCGACTCAGTCTTCTCGAGAACGCTCCGTCCGGTGAGGTTCGGTCGAGCTTGACGGCCTGGGTGTCGGTATGAAATCGCCGTCGGCTGTCAGTAGGTTATCCTCGGCACCGCTCACGTCGTCATGGGCGAGGAGTCCCGTTTCTTCCTCGTCTGAGTCGCTCCCGCGGTCGACATCGCTTGACGAGGTCGACTGCGCTTGCTGGTAGGTCAAGTTGTGTGCCTCTGCCTGCGCATCGTTGCGCATCTTGCTCAGCTTGATCCAGTTGTATGCACCAATAGCAGCAATCGTCACGACGAGGCCAGATATGTTGATGGGGGTGAGCCTTTCGTCGAAGACCAAGGCTGCGGCCGAGATGGTGACAACCTCTTTGAAGATGCCGGCAATGGAAAGCGTGACGACGCTGCTTCGCTGCAGCAGAGCAAATTCGCTAGCCGTCATCAAGAAGGCGATCGTACCAGGGAACAGAAGGATTAGGGGTGTTCGCCAAGCACCCCATTCAGCGCTGAGCACCTTCAGTCCTTCAATTAGCTCGAAGAAACCCTCTACTGGTACTGCGATAAGTATCAGAGTGAGGAACATGGCCGGCGCGAGGAAGAAAATGCTAGAGAATGGGTTGGAAGTGGCGGGATTTCGAAGTAGGAGGATCTGCGTAAGGCCCCATCGGAAGCCAGAGAAGAAAGCGGCAGATATGACGAGAATGAATCCGCCCAGCTGGAATTCCACCTCTCCTGCTACCATCATCACGACGCCGGCCGTCATAGTTGCGATAATAGCCACCAGCTTCCATGTTGGGGTTTCAAGACGAAAAACGAACGCGAATAGAAGTACAAAGGCCAGGGAAGAAGATTTACACATAGCTATAAGCATGTTAGCGGACTAAATCGCGACCTATGAGGTCTGAATATACGTACTGTAGAAGGTTAGGGTTATGAACTTTAGAGATGTGTTCCCTAATCCGATATCTAATCCCGTTGCCGCACCACACGGCCCGATCCTTGTCAAGTAAAACATTTTGGTCATAATTGGACGTTCAGGCTCAGACTCATGTCTTGACCGTCCTAAGTCTGAGTTGTGGTGCGTGCTGCTAGGTCGTAAGGAAGGTATGAAGTATAATACTAAACTCGCAAGGGTAAATTGGACGAGCATGTGCGTGGCGGTCGTGAATAAAGGAAACGGAAAGTTGAGTTGGCCTGAATCGAACATCCATTTGTTGTACTGCATGTTGAAGATTGCGTCAGTGGATATCCTGATTTACCTTGAGACACGTGTGAAATGGGAGAATCAACTTACCAAAGAGATAGAAAGTGAAAATAGATACCAGAGCCCAATAAGAACAGCATTGATGGCCAATTTCCTAAACATGTTCTGATCCGCCTCCTTTCGCTCTTCGTCGCTGATCTTGTCCCGTGCAATCCTCTGGTCTAATCTAGTATTCCGTCGTCGCTTGGCCCGTTTCCTCCGCCTATCTTTCTTCGTCAGACCCGTCTCCTCATCATCGTGCAGGTCTTCATCCGATAAGCTGTCCTCTTCCGCGTTTTCCGATCTTGACGCGTCTCGGCTGTGACCCTCTTCGGAAATCTTGGCCTCTAGTTCCGGCGGGTTCTTAATACTAGTGGCACGCGGCCGCGAAGTTCGAGAATTGGAGGGTTGAGGGGGGTTCGGGTTGGCTGTCAACGTGCTCCGGCGGCGTCGATGGCCGGTGGGAGCTATGGGATCCATCTCGATGTCTTCAGGACGGCGACCAGCGGTGTGGGCAGAAGAACGGTTTACACCATCCGAGGGCCAGTCTACCTTGAAGCTAGTAGTCGCAGACGACGCCGACGAAGGATTCGACAAGTCGATATTTGGAGAATTCGGCGCCAGGACGCTATTGACGGACAGAGTCGTGGGCTGAGGTGGAGAAGAAAGGTTGATTAGGCGTCGTTGAGAAGGTTGAGATGACGGATGGTTAGACAAAGGAGAAGGCATATTTTAATGTGATTAGTTTATGTGGTGTACTGTACTTGTATTCGTAGCGACTAAAGACCAGGGACCAGGGACCAAGATGGGGATCAAATGATACAAGCAAATCGACTAGAACCAGTAGAACCAAGCGTCATATTCGAATTTTCCCCCTGACATACCCAGGTTTCGATAGCCAATTCTACCTAGTGCTAGCCAAGTTCGAACATATCAAACTAGGATGGGACCAATAGAATCAATAGGGGCCCCTTTTATAACTAGGCTTGGCGAGCTTGAATAATGAATCTCCAAGGGAAGCCCAAAAGTTGCCGGTTAACGCATAGAGAGAAGGCGTGGAGCCGTTGGATTCAGCGATTAAACACGGACCCACTATGAAGTTATGCACAGCAGCCTCAGATATGAAAAGGTGTGGGTACTGTTTATGTCTAATGCTTACTGTGCTACATGTACAACGCATCTTCAACTCCCCGTTATAAGATTATGAGGTACGTCCTATTAGAGTTCTAAAATCGAGATATGCACTATGCACTTATACACCTTTATGATGTTATGCCAATATAAAAAGCAGACGCGTTTTCCAGTCTTACAGTGCCTGAATAACTTCTACTTTTACTTCCATGTTTTGCGATAAACACCAAGATATCATATTCGATGATATTCGATGATTCTTGTAGCTAGAAGCTCCCTTATTGCACGTACCATGAGCGCAGATCAGGTCGCAGCTAGTGTTCGCTCGGTCCTCAAGCGAAGTCTGAAGTCACCCAGTCACCGCGGGGGAGACATGCTGCCAAGTGGGGCGCCGAGCAAATCCGGGGTCGAATCCGAGTCGAGAGATTCCCAGCTTCGATGGATAAGGGTGTTCGATCTTGATCTCATAAAATCCGGGTCGCTGAACCCGCCTTGCCCACCAAAACAACATCATGGATTTGGGTACGCGTATGTCCTATGATGGTGGTGATGAACAACACCAACGGAGCTAAAATAGTAGAGGGCTAAAAAACAGGATGGCAAAACCTTCTAATTTCTGATTATTCATGCAATCTCTGCTGTTTTGATAATGTACTTGTTATAGATGCCACGCTAAGCTATTGGAAAGAACAATTAGCTGGTGGTTTGTAGAATTCGAACATTCGTATACCTAGGCATCCTTTATAGTATCTTAAGTGTTTGTTAAGTACCTCTTACCCATGTATTTTGGTATACAATTAGTATCAAATAGTAGTCTCGTCTCTCTGTGTGATTTACATACAGTAGGTAGATCTAGCTCTAATCCCTCTACGGGCATCACGATGTTGAATTCACTCTTCATTACTAAGTCTAGTCATTAGTCCATATTAGCCAGTTAAGCCACACAGTAGCATTGATTCATAGCCCCTTCGAATTGAACCAAGTAATTATTTTCAGTACTCATACAGCCCAAACGACTACTCCAACCATAGGTGCATCCATCCCATCCAATGCTACGAGCAAACACCAAAAATTCTACGGCAAAACTCATACTCCAAACCGTGCTAGACTAGGACAATATCTGCATGTCCTCCTTCCTGTCAGGGTAAAACTCGTCCTTGTACCGATCCCACAGCTTCTCCAGCTCAGCCACGTACAGGTCGTGGAGACGGTTGATCTCCGCCTGGTCCACGGTAGCCGCCTGCGTGACCTTGATGGGGGCGCCGACGACGACGTTCAGCGGGCGGCGGTACGGCATGAGGCCGACGTCGTAGTTGAAGATGCCGCGCCCGTGGAGGAACGGCAGCGTGAACTTCCACACCTTGAGGACGAACATCTGCACCTTGTGCACGGCCGGATGCTCGTCGGGGTGCAGCTGGTCGTAGAGGTTGTTCTCGCCAAACGCCAGCACGGGCACCAGGTCCGCTCCGGTTCGGACAGCCAACTTGATAAAGCCCTTGCGCTCCTTCAGAATGAGACGCATACGGCCAGGTTGGGCCTCCAGAGACTCTCGAGCACCCCCGATCACGATGGTGACGCCACGGCCCATACCTTCGCCATTGGGGCCGCCTTTCGTCAGGATATTGACGATGGACTCCTTCGAGACCGACCGCACCCCCGCGGCCAGGACGTACTCGCGATAGAGTGGAATACGGAAGTTGGAGTCTAAGGTAAGCAAGCTGTTCGTGATGCCAGGGAATTTCTCTGCAAACCCGAGGGCATCAGTAGCAAAGGCGACCCACGCGCCGTGGGAAATAATACCGTGGGGGTGATAGCCGAAGATATATTTCCGAGTAGGGGGAAGATCGTGGGTCTTGTGAAGCCGGGCTGGGAAGTAGTCCGCAAAAAAGCGCCACATGAAGCTTCTGCGAAACCACTCCGATCTATATTTCAGAGAACCGTCGGTCGCTGCCTTGGAGTTTAGCACGTGCAGAAGGTAGATGAGCAGCAAAGGCCACGAGAGAGGGTTGGCGCACAGGGCGAAGAACACCGAAACCGTCAGGGCAATGCACATGCAATGCGTGAAAACGACAAGCGTCTGCATTCTGCGCTTAAGGGGCACGTTCCAGGGAGCCCATCGGATTCCACCGTTTACTTTCGGTTTGGGTGGTGTATGGATCTCCTCTACGGTCAGGTCGTCCAATTCGGGGTACGATTCATCGTCATCATGGGAATTAGGGCTGCGGTCAGTAGTCAATTCGTGGGTATCTTGGCCATTGAGACCAGATTTGAGGGCAGAGGCGTAGCTACCACCGTCGGGGTTGGAATCATGTCCATTGGTCTCTGCCTTGTCCCCGTTCGTTGTACTTAAACCATTGGCCTCTTTAGAATCGGCACCCTTGTCGAGACCGGAAGTCTCGTGATTCCCCTTTGTAGACTTGTCTGCGTTGCCATTTGGGATCGCAGATTCGTTGGACTGCGCTTCAGCCTCACCATTTCGAGCATGTTTCTCTGAGTCGGCGGGTATGCCCGCGGTTTCCTTCAAATCAGGACCCGCAGCTGCGGCCTTCTTATCCTCTAGACTGTTTTCCATGTTGGAATTCTCTTTCGGCTTGGAGTCTTTACGTCTGAAATCTTGACGTGATGGACTACTATTCTTCGGACCTGATAACCTAAGACTAGGAATATGAGAGGTATTGGATCCACGCAATGCAGCCCGCGCTGCGGTAACCGAATCCCTAGGCGATATGGGAGCGTTATGGGATCGTGGAGACTGAGTATTGTCGTCGCCGGATGCGCGCAAGTTGCTGGCTTTGGTAGTTGGGGTTCTAATCGTGCGACCCGAAGTTTTGGGGCCAAGCGAGTCACTGCTCTCCTGGCTGGTCTAGAAAGACCTTGGTTAACTTCTTGTCGGCAAAAGATAGGGTATAGCAATGCATACAATACTCGAACCAGAGATTGTCCGCTTATGTTCTCGGGTAGGCGTAAATTTGATATCGTGGGTGGGGTGGCACGGGTGACACGGGCTGCTCGACTGACTATTTCTAGGAGAACCTGGTTGAGAGTCAGCATCAGCCGCCTGCGCTTGGTCTTGATGACGCTTCTGTCCTGGGCGTGGCAGCTTAGAGCTTCGAGTGCCGTTAGACGGCTCCTGGCGCCGAGGACTACCTTTGTTGTCCGTCATGATAAATGGATGGGTAGTATGATACGAGTCCTGCGGCTGAAGTTCTGCGTCTGAATAAAGTCGAGATGGAACATACCTAAGTTTAGGAGGTAGAAATGCAATGCGCGTTGCTTACTCCCCTTCAAAGATCAAACTCTAATGCTGTAACCCGTCTTTTAGAGTTCTAACTAGAGGTTCGTTACTGCGCAGATGTTTGCTAGTAGCTTCGACCGTTGTTGGTGTTGGTGTTGCCTTTGCGCCAAAAGTCTGCGACGTCAGAATAGGTACATGTACCTCGGCAGCCTCGGTACGGGATGGATTGCGACAAGGAAAAAAGGACTGTGCCCTAGGGTTTGAGAGCTAGCATCGTGAATCTGGCAGGTGAAAGAGAAAAGATTTTTCAAAATCTGCTCATAAGCAACACGAACATGACAAAGTAGTTATAAAGTGGTGGTCACACAACTCCTTACCTGCCTGGAGGTAATCTTTCCGTAATCCATCTCATGTTAGGCCTAACTCTACCAACCAGAAGCTGTCCCAGGGCGCTGGAGCTGAAGCCCGGAGCTGTTTATCTGTTGCAGTGGGGCTTACAGTGCACCATTCAGAACTTCAGGATGACGTAGCGTACCAACATGCAGTGCTTAATTGGCTCCAAAGGGCTCATCGAACCAATGCGACGCTGCATCAACTGCAGTAGCTGAAGATCACTGCATTCCCTGCATTCCCCTGATATTTTAAGAGGTGTTAGGTGCTATTGCTTAAATTCGCATTTTTTATATTCAACCTCATACCAACATAATCACGGCATAGTGTAAAGTGTTACAATGGAAAGGATAAGTTATTTCTATGTGCATTCCTCTTGAGACCTCAGCAATACGTAGTAAAATGATATGAAAGGATTAATAAAACTCTGAACTTCGAAATCAATCTATTTCTATAACTTTTTCCGGCTATTCAGGACCAAGCCTTTTCGCTATCTATTATAGTCTGAGGGGATCTAAAAGGCGTATAGATAGGTATATATAAAAGATATCATGCTAGAAGGGCAGAGACCCAATGGTTTTGTTAAGAGGTTACTGCTTCAGTTTCAACCTTCCGTTCCATCCAACAATGCATCGTATTAAATCCCAATCGCCATCCTGACCAACCCAATCTGTGACTACGAGGCCAGCACTTGCATCTCCAATTTTCAGGCCCGCGGGACCTTTGCCTTCGGCGCCATGCCGTAAACATAAATACTCGATGATGGCAGGGTTAACTTTAGCTGCAATTTTCTCGGGCCAGCAGTTGGCATTGAAAAAGTTGCTCCCGCTCAAGAAGTTTATAAAGAATGGTTGTGGCTTTTCTGTTTCAGGGAGATGACACACCGGCTCGGCTGCCCGTTCAAGATGGCCACGTACCAGGTCGATCTTCTTCTGGATGTTGTGGCTTTGGTCGACCTCGTAGAAATCTTGAACGCGGGCGATACCGCTACCGAGTAGACCGTCCGCGCAGTTATCCGGCCAGACGCTGCCGTCGAGTCCCCATCCTCGACCACCCCATTCGCTGTCCAGGCTTGGGTCGTTGTTATGCCGGCGAAGAAGTACGATCTTCCCCCGTACCTCGCCAATCTTCGGGATTCTCGGCTCCGTGTACCACCGTGTCCCATCCCCGTAGAAGCGGTCTTTCAGGATCTTAGACAGCTGCTGGTCGGTGCCTTTCCCCGTGCCCTCGCGCTTCACGCTCATGATGAGCGTCTCAGACGGGTTGGTTTCTAAGAAGGTGTAGATCACATCGAGCATGTCTTTAAAGTACTTATTACCCGTAAGTGAGATGGGGAATGCGCTGTGGACAAGCGTTAGGTCCGAAGAGTCGGAGCTGACGTTGACGCGGATATCGAAGAACCGCACGCCGTTGTCCAATTGGTCGCGTACGTTGACCGCCTGGCATCGGACTGAGGGCAGGGCAACGTGGCAAGTCGGGCTGTTGTGCGTGCCCGGAATAGATAATGCTGACAAGGGATACTCGTCACGCAGCTCCCGCATCCAGCTTGAAAGGTGAGACGAACTGAAGACAGCGAGGCAGCTGCCGGACTGTACGTAAATAGCCGTGTACTCGTTGGGAGCACCATCCAGCTTTTTCATGACGGTGCTGCGCTGCGAAGAGGTCGGCACGTCCACTTGATACCGGTGTCCGTCCGACTCGAAAGTCAGACGAACAACTTCCCGACCCGGGTCGGCTGTGCGAACGTCCGTGGTGCAGGTTTCATATGGTCCGATGGGGAATGAAACATCACGGCAGTCCCTGGCTTCGCCCTGGATGCGAACATTGGCTACAACGGACGTTGAATTGAAAATACCAGTGATCCTACTCGTGATATTACCGATGGGTGTCTCGCGGCCGGACGAGGGTTGACCTTCGAACCGCTCCACGAGCTTGAGCTCCAACGGAGTAGTTGTAAGGTTACGGATGGTGAGGTCCGCCATTGAATTTCTAGACGCTGTATTGGAAGTTTTTAATAAGGTAATTTGAGACTAAAAGAACGCCGTCTAGGCATTTCACTTATGTAGGACCATCTCTCGGACTAGGTGCCAAGTTGTGAGCATTGTCTTAAGCGGAGGGAAGCGCACAGGGCTATTGGACGGGGATATAGTGGGGAGGCTCACTGGCAATACAGCTGAGGTTAATCCCCCTTTTTTCTACTTCATAACAGCAACACTACTCCTACAAGCTGTCTTTTTATATACCTACATATTAAATGCAAATTTTATGGATATATGCTAGACATCTGCCACATAGGTACTTTAGGTACACAAATTATCGACGACACAAGCTGAAACCATTGAAGTTCTAGCGTATTACCTTATAAGAAACACAATTCTCTTGTATTCAACTATCCAGCCTAAGGTAATAAAGCGTAAACCACAGCTTATCGATACTGTACCTTCTAGGTGTCATACACAAACATTACTTAACTTCACTACTTCCGACATCAATCCGTCACGATCATGGCCTAAATCTTAGGATTGGACAGTGGAAGCTATGTGGCCTCGTTTCATCAACCGTCAGCTAGTATCCAGCTTTCGTGGTGTAGCAGCTAGACACTTTGGAAGCCAGCATAGTGTTGCTGCAAAACTCACGCTCACGCTACCAACCAAAGTTTCGAAAGTGAGTCTGTCTTGTATATTATCGGTCCTTGGTATCTAATAATAACATCTACCATAGCAAGCAGTCGTAGATGAATTGAAACGACATCGCTCTAAAGTCCCTAGCAAACCAAGTGGTGTATCAAATGAAACCTCGGATTATGAAACAGCTATCTTTGTTTCCCCCGACTTCGCTACCTGGCTTGAAGATGAAACTTTCATGTCAGGTATACTCGAGGCTCTTTTCGAAGAAAATATTGACCAGAGAGCCAATTCCCGCGGTGATATCAACGTTCTCTCCGCGGTAGCGGATGGACTTAATCCAAAACGGCTGTTTGGTAAACCACAAACTGGTTTCTCTGTCTTATACGGTTCGAATCCTATTCTTCCCGATTTATGGAACGAAAAAGAGTTTGGATCGAATGTTGATCGGGACAATGAGTCTTCTGTGTCATTCATATCAAGACCTTTACCCGGCAGCGTTGGACCGCTAGAGACCACACTGCCGCTTGCAAACACGATTTTTCAAAATGGAAGACGATCTACATTGTTTGCTAGCAAATGGCAACGCAGCAGCAACAAATCCTTGACACTAAATGCTATGCGTGAGAAGATATCACAGACAATACGTCCGTCTATCGATCGAGTAGATCACACATATCCACTCCTTCCATTATTACCATTGACTCCTCCCCGGAAGGTTTTCGCAGGCTTAGGCAACATAGTTCGGCAGGTCGAAATCAATGGCTCTGTAACACCAGCTTCAAAAGAGCTAGAAAGTCTTATACCCAAGGTATTTGACATTAGGACTAAGCTTGACGAGTCCTATACGCCTAGACCTATCGGAGTGTGGTGCTGGGTCATACCGCCCAACGTTGTGGACGAGCAAAGTCTTTCTGATCTGAAAGTATTTCTGGCTGAGCCAACGCAATCCGAAGTAGAGCTTTCGCTCGATGCAATGTCCACATTTTCAATGTTACTATCTTCTGGATGTCGATTGCATAAGATCCGTAGGTATTGTCTCTGCTATATTATAGGCTCAAGCTAACGAATATCTAGTCAGCGGAGGAGGGGGCTGGGGTGCTAAGCAGGGGCTGCTTTCCCTCGATCCACAGACGAATTATTCTCTATCTGATCAAGATGATATTGAAATGTTTATTAAGGCATTCCAGGAACGCGACAGCCCCGACTCATCTGAGGGCCTCGTGACTCCAGGTTCATATCTCATGTTCTGTATCGAACCACATTGGACACAGAAAGAAGCCAGGTTAAGCCAGCAACTGGCACCAGTCACTGGCCTCGGTGTTGCCCCCAGCAATGACGAAGATGCCAATCCCACAAGTTCGCCAGACAAGATTGAAGTCATCGACGATCATTTTGGGGTAGTGTCAAAATCGGGTCTCTTCCTGAAATCTACGAATGAATATGATCTGGAGAGTGCAAGATCAGATAGCAGACCGCGTTCGCCATTTACGACTAAAGTCGACGTCCCACAAGCTTCTTTGCTCTTGTGACGGAAGTTTCATACTACTGGCTCCTTTTCTCATGGCGAGAAAAAGATAAAAATTGAATGGCAGCAAAATATATAATTGATGGACACAAGGTACCTATGTAGCATGCAAATTGTTGGTATATATTTGAAGGCCAGAATAACCGTTTGGTATGAGGGGTGCACAACCTGAGGAACAATTTCCAAGACACCCCCTTTTTTTTAGCGGTGACGGTGACGTACGGTAATCCTAAGGAAGCTACGAAGGTCCGGGCAAAAAGTCTGGCACATGTGGAGAGGTACCAAGCCTTGACAGCTACAGTGCGGAGGGCATAGTTGGCTTTAGGGGACTTCAGGGGACCTTAGTGCTATCAGACCCTGAAGCTCTGCCACCTAAATACACTATATACACTATATTTCATGCCAAATCATCACAACAATACAATGATGAAAGAATTTTTGAGTAAATTAGAAAAATGATATATAAGATAAGAGAGCATGCCTAGTACATAAGAGTATATTCTATGTATAGAAAATCTCAATTAAGCTCTAATAAAATCAATGATAAAATCTGACCCTTTTTACGACTGGAAAATACAGTGCTAAACTGTAGTTTCCTACCATCTGTACTGTGCTCAGTACCTCCCCAGATGTGCCAGACTTTTTGCCCGGACCTTCGTACGCACGGTGTCGTCTCCGCATTTTCCTCAGCTACGCCTTAGAGCACAATGGGACAACGTAACAATACAGGACCCGCCCAACCTAAATTTCTCACTAAAAATAACGTCAAAGCTCAGTGCGACACGGTCCCATCCGCACCTCGTCCTACAGACTTGAAAGCTGAGCCGCGTCTTCTCATCGCTGTCATTTACCAACACATATCCATTTTCCGACAACCGCTAGAATGGATCGCAGTCTTGATGAGATCGTTGCTGAGTCTCAGGTACGTAATTGGCACGGAAATACGCAAAAGGGGCTTTTTAAAGCTGTTCCATTGCGCGCTCCATACTAACTTCGCCTGCAGCAACAGAAGCGAGGCTCTAGACCTCGTCGAGGCGGTGGTGGTCGCGGCGGCGGCGCCAGCGGTGGCCGACCTCGAGAACGCGATGCTTATCCTCGCGATGGTGTCAGAAAGGTGACAATCCGATCATACCTTTTTCCAATTGCCCAGTAAACTAACCTTTTTACGCCGCAGGTGGATTCTTCCTCTCCCTCGACCACATCCCTCCTTGCCTCGAGCGACCCGCTAAGTGATCGACTCGCGCTCGATGCCTCGGACCTCGATCGATGGTGGTGGTATATTTATTCAATGACAGCAGCTAACTAGCGATCTCGTTCTTCGAGATAGTCTACTAGAGACGATTCGCGTAACTTGGATGCGTGAGTTGACTCTGCTGACCGCTATTGTCTATGCGATAGGAACTAACAGGTACGCAGGGAATGGGTCCACGATAGGTTCGATGAGCCTCAGTGTAAGCTAAAGGTAATTGCCTGTGCTTCCGTACTGTGAAAGCTAATGGCGCGTCAGCTCGCAACCGCCAGCGATTCCCGAGACGAGACCGCTCTCAGGAGCAAACCCGGTTGGTTTCATCCCGTATCTCGAGATGATGTCCTTCTGACAATGATTTGTAGGGACAACCGCGAAATGACGAAGCTCAAGATGGAGAACCTGCATTATGAGCTTACGGAGGACGACCTCTGGGTAAGAGTGAAGAACTGTGTTTAGCGAGGAGTCACATTAACCTGATTCTAGGGCTTGTTTGAACATGTGGCACCAGTTCGCAAGGTCGAGCTGTTGTATGACCGCGCAGGTCGCTCGGAAGGTGTTGCCTTCGTCACGTTTGAGACTGCAAGCGGTGCGGCAAAGGGATTCAAGGAGTGCGATAACGCCATGGCTAGGGGTAAGGATTACTCCCAATCGCAAGAATTAGGACGAGCTAACTCCCTATAGGTCAGCCCATCTACGTGACGTTACTTGAGGACGGACCTCAGCGGGGGCCGCGGGGGCCGCCCCGTCAAGGTGGCAGAAATCCTTTCGACACCGCTCACATGCCTGGTCGATCGTTGGCCGAGCGCATCACCCGACCGCGTTCTTACTCACCCCGACGACCTTCTGGCAAGGATCGAAATGTTGATAGCTACGTCCCTGGTGGCAAAGCCCGCTCGCGCAGCCCCCTACCTCGTCGACGTGGTGGTGGTGGTAGGCGAGCTGGTGCGCGCCGCGAGGGACGCGAGGGACGAGATGGACGTGAAGGTCGCGAAGGAGACAACAACGCCTCAAACGGACGAGAGCGTACTGGCCGAGATGGCCGCCCTAAGAAAACCCAAGAGGAGCTCGACGCCGAAATGGCAGACTACTTCAACCCAGGTGCGAGCAACGAGGCTGCCCAGGCTCCGGAGACTACAGCTCAGGTGATCGATGACATGGACATGATCGAGTAATTCGATCCGAAGGGTTGTTTTGTACACGTACGCGCTATAGAGGGAATGGCTTATAGTGGCATGGCAGAGCAACAATAGATGGTTTTCGTTCTGATAGGTCATTATATATACAAAACCCTAGGCTTGCTGCGTCTATAGTTAGAATGTCTTTTGGTTGTGTATTGATTTAAGCTGTACTTGAGACATTGACCTGAATATATGGCCACACACTGCGATTTGTAGTACCTCCCTAGGGATGAATAGAGTAGTATGGCGATCTTATGGCGGCCGCGCGAATACAACGTCGAAAATGTTTAGATCTAATCTCTCTAAGTAAGCCGGGCGCCGTTCTCTAGCAGCATCTACTGTATCTTTTATCTATCTCTTCAATCGTCCTTCTTCCGCTTCGTCTGCATACCCTCGACCATAGCAGCCGCGACGTCCTCGACAGTGGTCCCGCGCTTGCGCTTCCCGATCTTCTCCTTGCCCAGCACGGTGTCATCGGCGACCGTCCGGTACACCTTGGCCGCGCCCACGAACGAGTCCGGCGCGAACCCGCCCTCTTCCGACAGCGTGCGCGCGATCTCCTCCATCTCGCCCACCCACCGGTACGCCTTGGGCGCCATGCCGATAACTCCCTTCGAGGCTAGCTTGTAGTGCGGGCCTAGCACCGCTTGCAGCTCGCCCTGCAGGTCGCCGAGGACGCCGAGCCGGTGCGCGGTGGTGAAGGATTGGATGGCCAAAGACGTGAAGCCCTTGCTGAAGCTCGCGAAGCACATCTTTAGCCCGCTCGCCGCGCCCACGTCCCCCGAGATGTGCCGCATATTCAGCGTCGACGCCAATTTGCTCCCGAATCCGGGGATGTCTGCCAGCTTGTAAGGACCCGAAGCCGGGATGCTGGGACGGTTCCACGTAGCGGCGACGTTGTTGCCATCGTCGTCGCTGTTGCTAGCCGCACCTGCCGCCGCCGAGAAATTGATTGCGGGGTCGGCCTCGGCCTTAAGAGATGGCGGCCCCCCGAGGATACACCCGTCGACGAAGCGCACCGAGGCGCTGGCACGGCTACCTTCGAACAAAGCCGCGATCCTCTTGACGCTGGACGGCGCAACTGCATTCAGGTCTGCGAAGTACAGGGGATCCGTCTCCGGCCTCTGCACCGCGGCCGGTCCCCTGACGGCATCGACGATACGCTGGGCGGTAGCGACGGCGTCGCGGGGTGGTACGACCGACAGGATGACAGAGCACTCGTGCGCCAGGGCCTCGTCCGACGGCAACAGCTCGACCTTTGCGCTCTTGGCCCGCTCGACGGTATCCGCGCTCCGGCCCTTGCTGTTGGTGGCGACGGCGAAGCCGTTGGCGACCAGCAGCTTGGCCAGGCCGACGCCCATGTCGCCAATGGAGATGATGCCGATCTTGGCGGCCAGGGACGCCATGCTTTGTTTATTTCCTAGGGGATCTAGTTATATAGAATTAAGAAGAAAAAAAGGTTACGATATCTCGATGCTACACTATCAATGTTACCGGTATCAACTTGTATGCAGCTTGCCTATTTGTAAGCCGGGGTACTTGTACGATGGGGCCATAGCGAATATCGCACGTCGGCAAAGCTACTAATGTCCTAATCGCCGTCCAATAGGGTTAGAGGAAGATGTCACTATTCCATCGTTTCATTATTGCGCAAGCGACAACTAAATAGCTTCAAAACTTGTCTCCAGTATCTCTAAAACTTACATTTTGTAACTTGGGTACCTATCGGTAGGATTTATTCTATCCGACTTTCAATAGTTCAGGCCGAGGTATCTTATAGGTAACATGTCGCATTTCCATTAACGAAACACTGCTGTCTACACCCGTCATAAACGAAACCGAGAAATGGCTCGCGTCCTATTGGCTCGTGTTACTTACGTGCAGGATGATGTTAACTTGCAGATGCGAATGCGAGAGCGCTATCATAAATCGCAAACGCGGCGGCACCCAATCGTTATGATTTCCATTGTGGGATATATGGGATATATGCTTAGATTCATTCGGGGAGTCGGGGATCCGTGGGTCCAGACGATACACAGAGACCAGACGACAGGCTAACCACATGTTAGTTAAACCAAAATCTTTCTCGAATCAGTCCTAATCCAGCATGGACTTCGTCTCAAGTTCCGCCGCGTCGGCCAATGCGTCCATCATTTACGCCGCGTATAAAAAAGAAACCATCCGTGGATATCATCTCGCACACATAGCCTGATCAAGTATTCTATTCACGGTGGCTAACAACATCTATCAAGATGCTTTTACATCGCTCCATCCCGGGCTAGAAATCCATCCGTCTCTGCCGTGTCTACCGTCTCTACATTGTGGGGGTCGCAACACGGTTCGTCCGACTCTAATAAGGCATTTCTACTACCAGGTCCATCAAACTTTAGGCGTCATAGATGCAAATGATGACACGACTTCATAAGCACCGTGCAACAACATAAACATGTAAACGAATAGACAAGCGAGATAAAAAAGATGCTGATGAAGCTAATTGCGTGTCCCTCCCAAAATTGAACATGGACAGCCTTGCGTTAGCTATCTATCGAGAAATCTCACGTCTTGCTACCTCCCACGCTGCCACGCCAAATCCAGAAACCCCCTGTAACTTCACCCACCCGCAACTCATATGTATCAGGGACCAGTCAGTGGGCCGGCCACCTTCGGTTTCGCTTCATCCTGTGTCCACTCGCTATCCCCCCATACAGTAATCAAAGCTCAGAGGTGTTTTATCTTTTGAGGATACGTACCTGGAAATAAAAACCAGCTACGTTGTCAGGTTGGCCAAGAAGCGACGGATAGTTTTCTAATACCCTCCGCCCCCATTTTGCACCTTACGAGGCTATCGTAAACTGAATTCACGCCCATACGATACTAGAACGGCCTTTTAGTGAAACCCCGTCCTCCCGTCGGTATACTATAGTAGCGGCTTCTAGCTACTATTGCCTCAACCAGACTACGTCCGATATTTAATTGGACAGAGGCGCCGCTTTGTATCGAGCTATAGAAGTATAATACCGAGGCCCCCGTTCTTGATATTCGCCTCTTTTTTCTATTAGCATTTCCGATACAAAAGACGATTTACTACTTAATATATATCTTAACGTTTTCGAGGACATCTTTAGCTACTATTACTCCAGGAGATAACCATTGTTTCAGCCTTTCTCAAATCGACTCTTGGATTCCGTAGCTTTGGGTTGGGCGCTGTTCGTCTTACAGTGCAAGCCATACCTTAGCCAGGTACTTGGATCTAGGTCTTACTACAACCAGTGGAATATAGACTCAAGAGTACCCAATAACTTCAGTATCGACTGGTTCAAATCTCGCTATACACCATGGGGATCCCTTGGCGGTGGTTCACTGCCATATCTCTTGTTTCATCATACCTCACCGTTCACCTGCAAACAGAATGGACCGTGTCACGGTTAATTGGCATATACTTTGCCACTTATACACTGCAGATGTTCTGTTACGCCACATGGAAGGTCATCTTATACCCTAAGGTCTTTTCTCCGCTGCGTGGCTTGCCTGAGCCTGCTGGCGGTTCACTGTTGATGGGACATTTCAAGGAGATAAGGGAGAAGCCGACCGGTATACCTATGAGAGAATGGTATGCATACGTCTCGTTACCTACCTAGGTACCTACGTTATTTGCTGCTAACACATTAGTGAAGGGTAGCCAATATACCAAACGATGGAATCATCCGATATCTCGGAATTTTTAACCAAGAGCGCTTGCTCATAACCAGCTCCAAGGCCCTCGCCGAGGTCCTAGTGACGCGGAACTACGACTTCCAGAAGCCGGGGAACGTTCGCTTCGGTCTTAGCCGCCTCCTAGGTGTGGGTGTACTACTGGCGGAGGGCGACGAGCACAAGTTCCAGCGCAAGAATCTCATGCCCGCCTTTGCTTTCCGACACGTCAAGGACCTCTACTCGCAGTTCTGGCAGAAGGGTTGCGAGGTCGTCCAGGTCATGACCGACAGCATTATCGCCGATGCGCAGAAGGCGGCGGTCACGCAGGACCCGGAGAAAGCAAACAAAACAGCAGTCATCGAAGTCTATACGTGGGCCTCCCGTGTGACCCTAGACATCATCGGTCTCTCCGGTCTCGGAAAAGACTTTGGCGCTGTCCAGAACCCCGAGACGGAGCTCAGTCAGACGTACTCGCGCATCTTCAAGCCCTCGAAGCAGGCGCAGCGGCTACAGGCGCTCTCGCTGTTCCTGCCGGACTGGGTCATCGCGCGGATCCCCGTGCAGCGCAACAACGACGTGCGGGCGGCGGCGCAGACGATCCGCGGCGTGTGCCGCGGGCTGATCCGCGAGAAGAAGGAGAAGCTCGAGCGGAAAGAGCTCACGGACCGCGACATCTTGTCCGTCGCGCTCGAATCCGGCGCCTTCACCGAGGAGAACCTCGTCGACCAGCTCATGACGTTCCTGGCCGCCGGCCACGAGACCACCGCCACGTCCATGACCTGGGCCGTTTATTTATTATGCCGCTACCCGGACGTGCAGACGCGCCTGCGCGCCGAGATCCGCGAGCGCCTGCCGCCCGTCGGCTCCGGCTCCGACCGCGAGGTCACGGCCCTCGATATCGATCACATGCCGTACCTCAACGCCGTGTGCAACGAGGTCCTGCGGTACTACGCCCCCGTCCCGCTGACCCTCCGCGAGGCCGCCGTCGACACCGTGATCCAGGGGCACCGCATCCCCAAGGGCACGGCTATCATGATGTCCCCTTGGGCCACCAACTTCGACAAGACGCTCTGGGGCCCCGACGCCCACGAGTTCAACCCCGACCGCTGGATGCCGAAGGGACCAGACGACAAGAGGGCTGCTAGCGGCGGTGCTAATAGCAATTATGCCTTTTTGACGTTCCTGCACGGGCCTCGCAGCTGCATCGGCTTGGCGTTTGCGCGCGCGGAGTTCGCGTGTCTGCTGGCGACGTGGGTGGGTCGGTTTGAGTTCGCGATTAAGAATAAGGAGGAGCTGGACGAGCGCAATATCTTGATCAAGGGGGGTGTTACGGCAAGGCCGCATAAGGGTATGCATGTGTACGCTACGGTGGTGGATGGGTGGTGATTTGGGATATGAATGGGCGCAGGTGCGTACTTGGGTACTTTAGATATGACGAATTGATGGGTTTCAATACCTGGTATGATATGATCCTTCGATTTACATGTATATTGAATAATTACAAGTAAACCTTATCAATGTTTATATCGAGAGACCTCAGCCATATGGTATTCCTACCCCTATTCTGGCGTTACACAACGACACGGCGTGATAATCGAGTGTCTTAGTTACTAGTCACCTCCTTATAAGCCCTTGACCCCGACCTTTAGATATAACGGGTCCTCGTCGATACGCTTCCGCACGTCGCCAGTCTTCAGCTGCTCGATGTCCCAGTTCGCCCACACAAATCGGCCGTGGATGAACGCGGCGTCGGGCGTGGCGGCCCACACGGCGAAGTTCCCCGGGAGAGCGGCTACGTGGAAGCAAGGGAGAGCAAAAGTTAGCAACCTTAAAACGACGATGATCACAAAAGGGGGGCAGGCAGGTAAGTAAGTTTTTATTGAATTTACGTACCATCATGCCAATTAAGCGACTCCCTGGTAAACCCGTTGCGCTCGGCGGACTCGGTGAAGATGGCGCCCGGGTGGTAGTTAACGACCTGCATGTCGGCGGGCACCACATCCTGCGCGACCGTCTGCAGCGCCAGCGCGCCCGCGTTCTTGGTCATCCCGTAGCCCGGGTACGTGGCGCCCAGGGTCCAGTCATGGATGCACAGCGTCGACACGTGGACGAGGTACAGAGGCCTGTTGTCCCCCTTGCCGGACTGCTTGTAGAAGCGCTCCGTCATGTCCAGCTGCCCCCGCACGTTGACGTTGTAGTCCTCCCAGATGTGCGCGGTGCCGATGTCCAGGATCGACTTCTGCGGCGCGACGGCCGCCGCGTTTAGGATTAGCACGTCGACGATGGTGCCCTCGCCCGCGAGCTGCCCCCAGAGCTCTGCCACGGACGCCGCGCTGCCTACGTCGCAGGGATACCCAATGATCTGCGTCTTGCTGCCCTGCGTCTGCGCTTCCTTGGTGAGAGAGGCGACGGCTTTGGCGACGGCGTCGGCGCGGCGGGCGAGGATGATGATCTTGGCCGCGCCTGCTAAGACGAAGGCTTGGGCGATGGCGTAGCCAATGCCCATCGAGCCGCCGGTGATCACGACCGTCTTGCCGGCTTGGGAGAGCTCAGGGCGGAGGGGCGAGATGGCCGGGTACGGGCCGACGTGGAAGGTCTCGGTTAGCTTGCTGCCGTCTGCCATGATGAAGGTGGTCTTAGACGAATCGTTAGGTGTAGGTCTAGAGGGTCTGTAGTGTGTCGATGAGAAGTGATAGCTGCGATTGTTTATTTACCTTGAGGTCGAGGGCAGGGGCATGACTTATATACCACTTGAGGTAGTATCAACGGGTTCCTAATTAGCGAATCTCGCATCATTGTCATTATCCATGCTGCTCGACACTGGATCAGATGTGCTCCCCTCATCGCAACAAGCTGCTTGGAGGTCCTTTACAATTCGTAGATTGTTAAGCAGACATACCGGGCGGATAGCTATCACACCTACCGAGCGGCCCCCATTCAATCCCGCAGCTCCAATTGGCCCCTGGCCGCGTCCATTTCCGAATATGGGTGAGCTGATGCCTCCACAATTTTCCGACTTGCGGGTTGGGGGCTGACAAATGTATAAGCCAACCCCTTGCCCAGCGGATATATCTTGCGACCTCCACCAAAGTCCGCTCTTGCAGGCGGCCGCGGAGTGCGTGCGTAGGTATGAGTCAAGCGGATAGGTACGGTGTCATCAGCCTATTCAGCATAACAGAATACTGTAATGTCCGTCTCCTCTAAAGCCGGCAAAAACAACTAAGGTAGTTTCCAAAAAAAAGAAAAAGAATTCAGCAAATATCAGTGTAGTAAATATGGCTACTATCTGGCGGAGAGCGTGCGTCGGCTGCACTAGATCGAAACGGCAATGCACCAAGGGAGTCCCGGCATGCCGGCGGTGTATCGATCGCGGGATCCCATGCGTGTACCCCCCTGCTCGACGGACTAACGGCGTCGTGAGGACGGTGGCGCCCGCACCCGCACCCGCGGATCTCCAAGATCCCTCCTTGGCAGGTAGCTCCGCAACAGTGCCGCTCACGACGCACGAACATGATAGTACTGGTAGCAGCAGCACGGGAGTCGAAGATATATACTTCCCTCCGCTACAGTTAACGCAAGCAGATATATGCGAAACTTTAGGGCCGTCCCCTCCGCAGCCTTCGTTCAACGACGCTGATGATACTGATGGTGCCACCTCCGGTATATTAAAGGATGCGTGGTTTTTGACGCCAGAATCCTGGGTCGCCGATTACACGCTTCCGGAAATGGAGCCCGAGGTAGTCCAGGACCTCATCCTCCAGCGCTTCGTCGACGGCGTACAAGACTGGCTGCGGGACTGGGTCACAAAAGGCAGCAGCCCGTTGCACCACTGGCACCTGTACCGCGAGAAGATGCCGCGGCACGTGCAAGACGCGTATACCGCCGTAGCCACGTACCACGCGGCAGAGACGCCCGCGACCCGTAGCACAGCGGCACGCGTCCTCGACGACCGCGTCGCCCAGCTGCTTCAGGACCAGGCCGTCGTCACATCGCAACCGGCCGGGCGCCAGATTCGATGTCGCGAGGTCTCCTGAGGAGCGTCTCGAACGGGAGCGTTTCGAGAGCCCG
>JAOXNQ010005250.1:0-22306 GCA_028571165.1 Hypoxylon perforatum
TAAACGCTATGGGTTTTTTTTATTTATTATTAAATAATTTATAAAAGTTATTTTTAATTAATTCGAATTTATATATTAACGAAAATATTAATCGTAATTATTTTTTATTAATTTATTAATTATATTATCCCCGTTTTTTTTTTTAAAAAAATTATATATATATTAAATTTTTTAATATATAATTATCCGGAAAATAATTAATTACTTTTTAAAAAAAATTCTTAATTAGCCTAAGCTATATTTGAACTCTTGAGGCTTATCTTACGGTTAATTAGATGGGTACTGAAATTTGAGCTTGAGCAAGGCCCAAAAGCCACTAGGGCCCCCTAAAAGACCACTGAAGCTACTTGAAGCTCCGCACTTTGACAACAGTAATTTGCACATCCGCTGATGTGAGCCCGCAACTTCGTACTAATATGGAATATCTGGTATTGAAATTTTAAATACCTACCTGAGAACCAACAGGTAGAATGGCAAAGGCGATCACCTCCCGCACCTTTGGAGCTGTTTGACGAGAGAGTTTATACATCGTGATGGTGCCTATCTTGGTATGGGGCTAGGTACATGCAAACAGTTTCCAACAAGAGTCCGGGCCACCATCGCGTCCGCGTCCGCAGCCCACCTTTAAGGCGGCGCCACGCCAGTCTTGTAGTTGCCGAACATGTTGGTCATGAATTCTAGACGATCACGTCAGTTAGCATACCGATCATCGAAACGTCTGAAAACGGCTTTTCGGGTCTGCCTCTCCAGATAACTTACCGATTCCAACACCTTGGTAGTGCTTCTGTTTGCCCAGCTCGGAAATCTTCGCGACCTCTTCAGGTGTCAGCTTGAACTTGAACAGGCTGTTCATGTAGCCTTGGAGTCGCTGCTCCTGCGCGCTTGTGGTGATGACGGGGATATCCTGGTCCAGACACCACCGGAACGCGACATCGCCCTCGGAGACGCCATACTTCTTGGCCAGCTCGGCGTAGACGTCGTCGACGGGGCCGGGGCGTGCCGCGGTGATGGCCGCCAGGGGCGAGTACGCGGCGACGGCGATGTCGTGCTTGCGGCAGAAGCCGACGAGGTCGCCGTGCTGGAGGTACGGGTGGTACTCGATCTGGTTGATGACGGGCTTGACCTTGGCCGTCTTGAAGAGGATCTCCAGGTCGTCCTGCTCGAAGTTGGACACGCCGATCGACTTCACCTTTCCGGTGGCTAGCGTGGCCTCTACCTGCCTCCAGATGTCCTGCAACCCCTCCGGCGACCCCGCCGAAAAGGGCACGTGCAGCAGGTAGAGATCGATGTAGTCTAGGCCGAGCTTCTGCAGCGACGCGTCCAAGGCGGCGCCGATGTCTTGGTTTAGGGAGCCCGTTACCTTGGTCGTGACGAACAGCTTCTCCCGCGGCACCCCGGACGCCTTGATGCCGGCACCTACCCCACTCTCGTTCATGTAGACTGGGAAATGTGAGTCAAAATGCATGCCACGCTTGAGCGATCTACAAACCTTCGGCACAGTCCAGATGGTAATATCCGTTTTTGATCGCCATTACCGCCTTCGTGCTGATGTCGTCCTCTTTCCCTCCGAAATTGGCCGTGCCGAAGCCATAGGACAGCTTAAACTAGATGTCAGCGGGGAAAGTGCCAAGGGAGATTTCGTTACGTACCACTGGAATCTCATTCCCGTCGCTTAACTTCAAGGTAGGGACGGGGGCCATCTTCAACAGGATTGGGAGTATGCGATTAAGCTAGAGTAGCAATGGTATTAGTTCTTGAGTAGTTTGTTGCTGGAGGAAGTGATCCGGAAAGATGTGAAAAGAAGAGCAAGCTAATAGAGCTAAATAGAACAAAGACACCTCCCTTACATGAGGTACCTAATGGGTTGTGGTATAATTGGTGGTTAGGAGGCTTAATAATGCGTATTAGCCAGAGCACCGGACGAATAGCGGTGAGCTGCGCCGCTCATGCCCCTAGGGCTAAGATGCTAACAGCATACAGAATACGCAATGCAGCTCTTCATGCTAGGTGCCTAACGGCGAAGGATTAGATACCTAGCGAAAATTGATCATCATATCTATCCATTTCATTAATTTGACGACGCGTGAAGCCGCTATGCTACGATACCAAAAAAAAAAAAGGGAGGGGCAGTTCACCCGTAGGGTCTCGGTAGTGCAGAACCGTCCGAAACTGTGGTCACTCGATGTCTAAATGTGCCGCGAATTGAACAGTGAATTGCTTGACCAGAACTGCAATCGCGAGGCGCAGCTTTGCGTGAGCAAGAATTTGGCCCACGCGCTGGCTGTTCCCGAACGCAAAAGGACCGAAGGAAGGCCCGCTTACCGTGGACGGGCTTTGGCCGGTAATACCACCGTTCCGGCGTGAAGTCATCCCGGGACTAGAAAGCTCATACCACTATGTATGGATATTCGGGTAACCTATAGAGTGCGCAACTACCTAGATACGGGTTTGTTTCTGGAAGACATCGTAACTTTCAATGTCATATATTTTGATATTTGGTGGGATGATAGTACCGCTAGCAACCCGCCCGAGAGTAAATCCTCCGGCCACTCCTCGTTGCTCCGAGGTACCAGTCGGAAGATCCCATCGAATACCTCATTCAGATGGAGAAATGTTGGCAAGACGTTCCCATCGTGGGAGTAGATCTTGTCACCATCCTTGAGGTACTTCGAAACGGACTAATGCCTCAACTATCTCTCCGTCCCTCTGATTACCTCCGACTCCAGACTAACGGGCAACGATCGGGATGCAGCATCTGCAGGAGTAATACAGGGGCTGAATCGGTCTCGATCTGATCTAGTACCCTCTTTCTAGCTACATTAGCTGTCTCACCGTCTCTAAGTACGGGATTAACCCGCCAATCGCGGAATAATGTTGCCATGACGGCGACAAATTCGACTTGCGAGAACTTCCTACCTACGCAATCCCGGGCTCCTCCGGACCACGCGAGAAATGTGCCACGGGCAGGTGTGATGAATTCCTCGCCGTCCAATGCGGGCTCGGTGGTCTTGATCTCGGCCGAGATGGACGACTTGATGAAACGTGAAGGCCGCCACTCGAGAGAGTCATCGCCCCAGTATTTGGGGTCCGTCTGTACGGAAGCATAACTGGGGACGATCATGGTCTTCGGCGGAAGGATTAGTGTTCTACCTCTAACCGTAAGAGGTTGAGGCATGTCTCCGTCCACGAACTTGGATGTTGGAACGGGAGTGTAAAGACGTAGTGTCTCATACATAACAGCCAGGCATCGCTTGAGGCGAGGGAAATCGGAGGCAGCCCACTCATTCAGGTCACGGTCGCCCATAGCATGGTGAATCTCCTCCGAGATCCAGTCCTGGACAGTCGGGTTTGCAGCTAAGAAATAGAGGGCAAACGTGAATGTATGGGCTGTGGTGTCGTGGCCCGCGAAGTTGAAAGTAAACATATTACCATAAATCTCTTTCTCCGTGAGTCCCCCAAGCGAGGACTTTGTCGTCTCGTCCTGCGAAGCGCGCACTAACGAGGTCATAAAATTGCGGTCAGCCGACTCGCCACGCTTGAAAGAGAGCTTCTCTTCTTCATAGACTTCAGTCATGTATTTCTGAAATGAAGTGCATGCAGCATGAAGGGCTCGGAGCTTCTTGGGGAGCCAGGGATTTGCTAGGAATTTGGTCCCAAAGGCGAAAATTAGAACGCAGTTTTCCAATATCATCTTCAATGAGTCCTTGTAGTTTAAAGAAGGCCCTGACTCGGTGGTAGCCTCCGTCTCGTCATGTCCTTGAAACTTGAAGGACTTGCCGAAACCAGCTCTTGACATAACGTGAAGCGATAAAGTACGAAGGTCGTCAGCAGCTGTTTTGACGGACGACTTTGAAGTCCAGTACTGAAGCATATCGTGAGCCACAGTCACACTTTCAGACCAGACGATAACGTTATTCTGGTCATTGAAAGAGGACGCCGTGATTCTACGGTGCTTCTGCCACTGCGCGCCTTGAGCCTAAGGATTGATTATCAGCACTGGTTCATAACTGTATACGCATACGGCGCATTAGTCCACGTTCTTACAGTGGATATGTTGGGACCAAAGATGTCGAGTATAGCTGTCTAGTATTAGCTTCGTATAGATGTATTCGTATGGCTTGCATTGGTTTTAAATGAGAGTAGTGAATGGCGCCAAGTAGGAGTCTCACCAGTGACAGACACTTCACGGGGGAACTCTTTGCCCCGGCGCAAGAGATCCGTAATAGCATCCGGATCCGCGATATAAAGCCAGATATTACTAGGCGAAACCAGAATGTACGCATCTCCCATCTCATGATGCGAATAGTATCTATCGGGAACCTCCCAGCCTCGGAAGTTATATCTAGTGAAGCTGTTGCGACCTAGTCCAAATGGAAGACGCTTAACAAGTGACAGGACCGGGCGATCGCATACTAACCACAGAGGATTGACATGATCGAAGAGAATAATACGAATAGGAACGCCTATCTTGCGGGCCGCCAGGTAATTGCGGAATAAGCAGAATCCGGAGTGGAATGCACTGCCAAAAACGAGGAGCAAAATGGCCCCCAGCGCTACCAAGAAAATGGCCATTTTTCATTCTGTGTGGCGTTGTAACGAAGAGAGCACAGAAAAAGGTCGAGCGAAACAACCAAACTACCAATATAAATAGAGGTCTACTATACACCTTAAAGCAAACTATGGAATATATACCTTAAGGTTAGAAGGATCTGTGAGGATTAGACGGAAAGGATGAGAGAAGCGGTTGTTACGATATCAACTTCGGCCTGGCGGCATGCAGGTAAGAGGTTGGGTACTAAGTAGAGCTAGGCACTCTGTTGGGGCAGTACCTATATTACAGGGGTAACATGACACTACTAAGACCTAAAGCAATGCGCTAAAAGAGCAAGCGTTGTCTTGTTGACGCTTACCTTTTTCTTTCACCTTTCACTACAGGCACCTGTTTTGGCATTATTACAGGGCGAAATAGTGCCGGGTTTAGTCTGCACGCCTCAAATCAAGCGCCCGCAGCGGTCTTATGTCGACTCTACATGCTACTAATTCAAATGTACTAATACAGGGGTTAACCCGCTAGAACGGCCGCTTATTCTTAACCTCCGCTCTAATCCAACAATGGTCAGCTGAAATGAAGTATCGCGGGGTTGACTGGTGGGGCAGATTCAGAACTTGAGGAAAACACAATGTCGAAGAAATAGACAGCGCATTTGAAAGATGATTAAAAGAATTTGACATCGGAGTTCTTAATCATTTCCTTAATGTCTGAAAAGGGTGCTCTTGACATAATGGCACCTATATTTAGGTTCCTTTGGGGGCTAGGACGCTGAAGCTAATCGGCACATTTAACTCACCTCCTTGCCCCCAATCGTGATTCACCGAGAACATTCAAGAAACGAAAAAATATGTTTCGCTTATATGTATGTATGCGCTCTTATATCTACCTATTTACCTGGTATGGACCATTTGGATTCATCTACGCTAATGATTGTGATGTTTTCTAGGTAGGTAGCTACCATAGGAAGTAGGCGAATATGTAAATCAGACAGCATGCTCAACGAGCATTGTATTGACCTAATTAAAAGTTGAAGCCACTGATTATGGATGTGAATATTACGACTTGTCAGGCCACGCCAATTGGGGTCCGCGTTTCAACTTCAGGGTGATATCACAAGATGAGTACATAAGGCTTTCTCTTTCCTTGGGCACTGCCCTTCACTGCCCTTGTAGAGCGCTGCTCTCCCAATGTCGACGGCCAATGAAGTGTCGACCATGGTATCGCTCCCGACGTTCAGTCCCGCTCCCTCCTGTACCCAAGACATCTACTACGTTATTGTGCAAGATATATCATGTGTAGATTCTGGCGGTAGCGAGGTTGCTTGCCGTTATTTCCACCTCGGCCCAACGACAAGCACATCGGATTGCTTCCCAACAGCCTGGACGCCTACTCCAGGGGCTTATATCTCGCCTGGAACATGCCCGGACGGCTATACAGTGGCGTGTGCGCAGTCGGATATGGGGGAACCAGAAAACACGGGGACGTGCTGCCCTAGGTAGGTAACTAACTTACATGAGTGTCTCTTTCGACGAAAGGATGGAGAGTTGTTAGGAGTACTAACTGATGAAATTTCAGTGGCTTTAGCTGTCAAACGGATTCTACTGGCTTCCCATGGTACACGACTGATCTATGTGTTCAACATATGGCGGATACTCTGACATATGTCTATACGACCCGTACACCCGGAGAAGACTTCGAGACAACGACGATAACCGGAGGAGGCGGATTGAATGCGTTCGGAGTCGCTATTAGATGGCAGGCATCTGATCTCATAGCATCCACTACCCCCATGACATCGACATCTCTGCCAGTAACTACGCTAGCATCTACACTATCAATTTCACCTGCACCTGCATCTACGCCGACGTCTACGCCGAAATCCACGCCCGCATATACACCAACGTCGTCACCCGCATCCACAGTCCCAAGCTCGCCAACTTCAACACTATTAGCCATTGAAACGAACGCCAGCTCAGACCCCGGGGGTCTTTCCATTGGAACTCGGGTTGGCATTGGTGTCGGCGCCGGCATTGCGTTCATCGTGATTTTTATCGGAAGTTATCTTTTGTGGAGAACCTGGTGGAAGAAAAGATCGAGGAGCGACAGCTTACCCGGTGGAAAATCCATGCTGGCCGTGGCAATGTCGGGGCTATCAATTAGCACCAAGTCGTCGGGGTTGGAATCAGCCCTAGTATGGCCCTATCAGACGGAATGGTATGAGCTGCCAGAACGGCGTGAGCCGGCAGAATTGTGGTCGGGGTCGAGATGGAGATGAGGCGCAGGAGATTACGGCCATTTCGGGTCCTAGTGCTAGTTTCCGAAGGCCCCCGCGTCCTCCGGAGATGTGAAGCCGAAACAGGTACCAGGCGCTTGGTAGGTGTACCTAACTTAATTATTTCCATAGGGAATGTATCCTGTTATATTGTAAAGTTCGATTAATCTACATAGCTTTTGACAAGCAATATACGATACCTTAGCGTGTCAAGAGTCTTTTGATAAGGTCCCCTGGATCTGGTTAGCCCTACGCCCTACGCGTCTGTATAGGCGCGATGGAAGGCTGTGCCGCACCTAGCGGGGGATTCGCCGCAAAGAAATCATACTACTTCATCTGAAGACTCCTTACCCAAAAATCCCCTTCTCCAATTGTCTTATTTCATAACCAATGTCCGTCAAGTCAGTTTTGGTGACGGGCTGTTCGGCTGGCGGCATTGGCGGCGCCATTGCCCTTAACCTCGCTACAAGCGGCCACCATGTCTTTGCCACGGCGCGAAACACGGCCAAGATAGCACCTGAGCTATCCAGTTTGCCCAATGTCACAGTGATCCAAATGGATGTCATATCTAGCGCATCTGTAACAGAAGTGGCAAAGATCGTGACGGGGAGCGGCCATGGTCTCGATGCGTTGGTAAACAACGCAGGGGGTGGATATGGGGCACCGATTCTTGACATGGACATAGACAGGGCCAAGCGCCTTCACGATGTGAACGTGTGGGGGGTCGTGAGATGCGTCAAGGCTTTCTCTGATCTCCTGATCGAGAGCCGCGGTCGCATTGTCAACATGAGCAGTGTCGGTGCTGTTGTAAATATGCCTTGGATAGGTATGTACCTGGTTGGCTGTGTGCCTATCCCCGTCGGCTGTGTCGGCTGCTGATAACAATATACATTCACAGCTGGCTATGCATCATCCAAAGCAGCACTTAACAGTATCTCCGAGACCTTACGGCATGAGCTCTCGCCCTTTGGTGTCACAGTCGTGACCATTATGGGGGGTGTCATAACCTCTCTCTTCCACGAAAACGATATACCTGATAAGCTGCCTGAAGGATCCCGCTACCTTCCTATCGAGGATGCAGTAGAAGGATGGACCAGTGGCAGGTCTAAGCCTAAGGGAATGCCAGCCGATCAGTTTGCCGCCCACATCGCCGACGACATTGTCGGCAACGGTAAAGGAGGGCTGATCTGGAAAGGTCCCAACGCCGGATCTGTCAAGATCGCCACATCATTGCTTCCAAGTTCTTTAATCGTGAGTTCAAACATACCCCGCCATCTTCTCGTTGTCGGGTTATGCCCAAGAACCTTCTGTATAAGGTTTATATGTTACTGACAGGAGACATCAGGACTCGGCTATAACCAAGGACCAAGGGTTAGAGAAGCTCGCAGCGGAATATTCAAGAGAGAAATGAAGCTTGGAGAACATATTCCAATAAAATAAAGTCTCATTTCTTCGAGCGTCTGGCCTTTGCGCTTGCCCTTTTGAACGGTGACTCAGGGTCCCACACTCATGCTCCTCTCCTAGCTATTTTGACTTCACTTATCGAGAAGCAAGCTTAACCCTATCCGAGCTCGAGGTTCCCGACACTTGATTGTTTTTAAAAATATTGTACCCTGGAAAGTAAAGAGTTCCATCCTTGATCTATTCAAACAAGACACGGCTCTTAGCAGATAAGTGGTGCAATTTCATTTGGCGTGTAATAAGCCAATACGTAATGAAATTTATGGCTCTCTTGTAGAATACCTCAACGAGTCAGGTATAATATTACCGTCCTCGTCAATATCCTGAACGTAGGCGAGCCCGGGAATGTGAAGGGCATCACGTCTCCGGACCTGTGAGCCACCTTCCGGCTTGTCTTGAGTCCGCGATGCTGATGGCTGAACTCCGACCTCTTCTGCCGCTTTTAGTGCGTCCTGCTTGATGGAAGAGGCTTTCAAAAATTGAATGAAGTCAAGGGACTGCGTGGATTGACCCTCTTTGTTCCCTTCCGGCGAAGGAGACTTAGATAAGGATGCTTGGGCCTGGCCGGCGCCGGAAGACATGCCATAGGCGAGGTCAGGCACCCTATATTTGCCGTATTTTCTTGGAGCACCAACGTTACGGCCAATATTAATTCCGCCATCCTGGCTAGAGATCTTAGTGCCCCCGACTGTGACAACGGCACCAGCGGGAACCTTGATCGTAACATCATCCCCCCCATCGCTAGACCCTACACTCCCTCCCCCGAATTGAGCGCGATCGCTCTCGCCTCCACTCGCGCTACTACGAGTTGACCGAGTGCCGATATGCTTGTGTAGTCGTAGAGACTCGGCCGTAAGTGGCTGAGGCGGATAGTCATCTTGATACGGGGAAGCATCGCGGACGTTGTCGTTGGGGCGTCTGGGGGGGTAGTACTGCGGCGGCCTTTGGCGACCGCGCGATGCTGGTTCAATCTCGTAATCGCCCTCATCGAATGGGTCGAGCTCGAGACTGTTTCGACGCCTAGGCCGGAGGTAGAGGCTACCAGAGCCGTATTCAGGCACACCCCTAGATATAGCAGAATCATTGTCTGAACTATAACCTCCAATTCTAACAGGCTCCCTCGTCGTGGTTGGTGTTGGGGGTGGGCGAAGTACCGGCCGGCTTGGCCGTGTAGAGGATGGTCGCGGAGGAGGAGGCATTCGTTGTCGAATATCTTCGTGCTCGTTGCTCGTCTCTAGTACCGAATTGCGGCGTCGTAATGGTAGAAATGGATTTTCATCCGGAGTTCCATCCGAGGCAGGACGGTTGGGTTGGTGAACCACTATATTTCCCCCTTGAAGATGGCGGGATGAATGATACTGTCCTGCATTGATTATTAGTATTAGGTCACATTAGACTAGCTCATATTAGCTTACCGTCTTTGTCGTAATATCCCATTCTAGACTTCTGGGAAGCTGGGGTGTCCTCGGTCTTGGACTCTTGCTTGTATGAAGGAGCAAGAGACTTGGGTGGGTCGATAGTGCTATCAATTGCTTTGAACTGTTTGGTGAACTGAGACTTGGGTCTGGGGGGATCAACAGTTATTGGGTCCCCCCTCTGCGGACTATCATGGGGGGTTATCTCCTGTATGTCTATGTTTGATGGCTGTTGTGTCGATTGAGGTGGGAGTTGGCCATAGTAAGACTGGGGTCTGGTACGTGCCCGAGGTCTAGACGAAGAGGGCATTGTGACTGTCACATTTGGGTTTACTCCATAATAGGCCGAATCTTCCTTGACTCGAGGTTTGTTTCGCGGTGGTCTTGTTTCTAGCCGCTCTGAAACGACGGGCTCTTCTTCCGCTTCAAGCACCGATTCATCGTTATGAACGTCTTTAAAGCTTGAAAAGCTAGAAACTGAAGTATCGTCGCTCTTATTATTTTCATTAGAATCCGGGTCACTGGATCTAGGAACCACGAATATTGCCAACTGTTCCTGGTGAGTGGCTACATGTCTCTTGAATCTCATCGCTGACACAGAGGCGTTATTGGTTGCGCCAGCGTCGACACTTTTCCCCTTGAGGTTCATCCTCTGTTCTAGTATAATGGCCCAATCATCGCAGAATGGGCAATCCTGAGCCATGAATTGAGATGGCGTCACATAGCTGGCATCGACCAGCAAAGACACTTGGGATTGGGAAGACTGGTTGTGTGAAGACGAGATATGTGTCATGACGGAAGTTTTGGACTGGAACCCCCTTTCATCACAGAAGTTGCAGTTGTAATTTGACCTATGGTGTTGTAACTCGTGCTCAAACCAGGCGTTGCGGTCACCGAAAAGTAAGGAGTTGCATTCAGCTCCTCCAACTGTACAGACGTACGCTTTGAGGTCCCGAAAAGCGTGGATTCTATAAGTGTTAGAAGACCTGTAAGTATCGGTCATTTAGGATATTTCTCTAGACTTACTTCCATGCGCTTTCACTTTTGAGAGACTGGAGAGTGAGGCAGATAGGGCACTCGAAATGGTCTGCGCCTAAGGAAATTTCTCCAAGAGTTGGCAGTTTGAGCTTCGTGTCAGCATTTAATGTAGTCGTTGCCGTTATAATCGAAATCGCGTCGTCTTCATCCCAAGAGGGTGGCTTCATTGATCCGGACTGGACATTATGAACGAAAGTGGTTGCTTTGCTCGACAGCTTCTCTGTGGCTCCATCGCGCAGCTCGTCATTGTGAGCATCCAAGTGAGCCTTGTGCTCGCGACAGTATTTTATAAACTGTCGACGTTTTGCATTGGCGGTCCCTAAGCGTTTGGATAACCACTGATATTGAGCTTTGTTGAGCTTTGGATATTTCTGCTTGACATAGTCGATGTCAAAAGACTCGTCAAAAACGGATGCGGACTGTTGGAGCGCCCTTTGAAACCGGTCCCGTGGGCCAGATTTTCGAACGAGAACACCGAGTTGGAACAGCGACTTCATGGCTTCAGCCATTAATTCTAGGTTCATATGGGCCTCGTCCATTGGCGAGCCGTCGCCTTCGCCGTCGACATCTTGGTAATCCTCATTATAAAGGTCTTCTTCATTATGATTGCTTAGAGTACCAAGGTCGTCACTGGATGGTATATCTCGGTTTGGGTTATCACCCGCGATGATTCCAGAAACTGTGTCTTGGTAAATACTACTGCAGGGAATCAGTGGGTGTTAAGGCTCACGGTCTTCTATGGCTTCGTTAAAATCGGCAAAATTTACGAATATCTGATCCTTCACTTCCGGGGCGTCTGCTAATCGTTGGTCTAAAGATAGCTTCTTGATGGGGTTGTGAAGGGCACCGAGGTTCGCACACCAGAGCAAGAATCTATCGAGGATATCCGATACCGACGTTGAAGGGACTACCGCTTTGCCGGACGTCTCTATCCCCTTGAGCAGGTGTATTAGGTCGCGCAGTCTTCTAATTAAGTCGTGGCTTTTACTTGAGAGAGTCTCACTGCCATCCAGACCTACGTCTACAGCCATAGTTCTGTATCATCTCCGTTGCTGAATGTGAGCCTTATGGTGCATCCTGCCAGAAATTATCGCTTGATATGAGGGGTTGTACGTACCCAGGTACCTATCGTCATGCATAAGCTGACGGCAATTTGCCTGTGTGATTGGTAGATCTCGATACGGTGGCGGAGCACGGAAAAGAATACCCCTCATCAAAAGCCATCGAGAGGTATGTGTGCTGAATACCTTCAATTCCGCATCGCCATAACATGTCGGGCATCGAGGTTGCTGGACTTGTACTTGGGGCTTTCCCAGTCGCCATAGAGCTTCTTGAAAAATATCGCGAGGTCGCGACTCGCGCCGGGCTCTTCTATCAGATCAAATTGAAGCATAGGCAATGCAGAAATCGTCTCGAATGCGAAAGGCTGGTGTTTACCGGTAATCTGAAGCAGCTTCTTTTACCTCTAGTCGCCGACGACGAGAAGATCACGGATATGATTTCTAACCCCGGCGGGCCAGAGTGGAAGGATCAGGCTACTTCAGATCTCCTCAGAAAACGTCTCAAGGACTCTTACGACGTATATATGAATTGTATTGAGCACCTGGAGGGTGTGATGGATAAGCTAATTCACGAACTTGCACTTGACTCTGACACCGTCCAAAAGAGTTTAGGAGATCCAGTACGTTTTGATGGACTTACAATCGCTCATATGATCTAACACAGTCATCTAGAAACTCCCAACAACTAAAGAACGGATTAAAAATACTATGACCAAGACTGGTGTCGAGTACCAAGCCTATAAGATCAAGTTCAGTAACGGTGAAAGCACTCGAAATAGTCTTTTCAAAGAGCTCAGTTCTCTAAACAAGAGGCTGGAGCAACTCTTAAGTATTAGCGACAAGGAAGCGCAGCTTATGGAGGATAGGCAGGCCAGTGCGCTGACATCTGCAATCGATTCTGCTATATGCAATCTCTGGGTAAATGCCAACAGGCTTTTTGAGGCTCTTACGTCCGCGTGGCGATGCTCTTGCCAAGGCCAACATTCGACGAGGTTATTACTTCAACACCGCGATACTAAAAAGTCCGAGTTCAATGTCTTCTTTGCCAGGCCGGAAGACTCCCGATGGAGGATACAAGAGACTAGAATATCAGAGGATGATAGCTCGGCTCCGGAATTGGCTAAAAACGACAGTAAGAACAGTTCATGTTTGACCATGCGCTCACATGAACCTGCCTCTCACTTAGTGAAGCTGCCAAAAAAGTCCGCCATGAAGTCCAGGGTCAAGACAATGCCTAGGTAAGTCGTTGCTGTTGTTAACGTCAGAGCTAGTACTGATCCGTGATTAGGCCAGCCCCAACAGTGACCCTCATAACAAGCCCGGCGAAACCTTCTGTACCTACCATTAAACCGATCGTCAATCTTTGCATTTCCTTAGATAATAACAATGCCTCATGTTACGGGTTTCTTCCTCATGATGACTGTCGATACTATGTTTACAGAGTTCCCCACAAGCATACTAAAACACTCGAATCTGTCACACTGGACCAGATTTTCCGAGGACAAGTTTCGAAACCACCTAATCGTCGGCAACGTTTAGCTCTCTCATTTATTCTATCATCTTCATTTCTTCAGCTTCTGGATACGCCCTGGATTACGGTGTCCTGGGCCAAATCCGATATTATGTTCACGTCGGACCCCAGCGATCCCGGGGTGTATGCATTGGATCGACCTCATCTCTACCGCAACTTGGCACAAAGAGACGGCCAGAAAAAGTCGGAAGAGAGCATTACCAAGTCTCTCCGGCAGCTAGGCATCGTGCTCCTGGAGCTCTGCTTCGGAAGACTCTTGGAAGATCAACCGTATCGGAAAAGGTTACCCTCTGTAGACGACGAAAACACCAATTTTAGGTTGGATGTAGCCGCAGCTTTGGACTGGCTGCAGGAAGTAGGGGGAGAAGCAGGTCCTGATTATGCAAATGCTGTCGGGTGGTGTCTCTTAGCTACGCGACTCGGCCGCTGGAGGCAAGAGATGCTGCGGAAGGTTGTGAAGCCACTCGAAGGATGTCACAAGTGTTTGGTTTCCCAAGGCAACTTGTAGACATTGCAGGGGCATACAGCATACAATTCATGTACGCAGTTTTGTTAAAGTCAAGTGATAATCTTAAAGTGAACAGTCTTAATTCAATTGAGCTTGTCGTTGATGGAAATCAAGGCACAGAGGTCAGATAACTACCCGGTGACATCGATGATCCAAGGCATCTCCATCGTTATCACCGTTCCGAGTCCTCATAGGGCCGCTTGTATTGTGTTGCTCGGCGGCCACAAGGTTGCAACGAACTAGATGTGGGGAAGACTAGGCTCCCCGCAAGTGACAACTCGTTGTTGGAGAACACCAGGGGAATGACGAGGGGAGAAACCGGGTCCGGGGAAATTCCCACTTATACGGTGACATTGGGGTGTCATCGGCCGTGATAGACCGAGGAAAGTTCCATTGGCGACTTCTATTATTTATAAGAGCATGGCCTCAGCCGCCGAGGGGCATTGGACTAAGATGTTGATATTGAAAAGACTTTACGATCGCATTAAGGGAGTAACAAGACCATAATGAAAAGCATCATTATCACATCGGCACTCCTACTGGGGGCGTCGGTGGAAGCGACCCTCTACAAGTCAGATGCGCCGCCAATGGGATGGAATAGTTACAACTACTATAACTGCTACCCGAGCGAGGACATCATGAAAACCAATGCTCAGGGGCTCGTGGACCTCGGTCTGGCCGATTTGGGCTACGTATACGTCACGACGGATTGCGGGTGGATGTCACGAGATAGAGACTCCGAAGGTCGCTTACAATGGAACAGCACTCTCTTCCCGTCAGGAGGTCCGGCTCTGGGAGAATATATCCATGGTTTAGGTTTGAAATTTGGTCTCTATTCCGGTGCAGGATACTATCAATGTGGTTCCACGGACCTGCCAGCTTCACTTGGTATGAAACTCGTAAACATCCCAGGGAATGATTCTAATTGGCGTACAGGTTTCGAAGAGATAGACGCACAGACCTTTGCCGAATGGGAAGGAGATTCTCTAAAGTAAGTCCGCGGAGTCAGCTAGTAGGCGAGAAGCCAATACTCACAGCTGAACCCCTCTAGATATGACAACTGCTATTCTTCGTCTCGAGATGTGATGGCAGATTACGTATCGCCGGCATCCACATCGCCCGAGCGCCACCAGAAGATGGCAACCGTTCTAGATGACGTGGATCGAGACTTGGCCTATTTCATATGCCAATGGGGCATTGGCGAAGACCTAGGTGAATGGGCGCCGCCTATAGGTAATGTCTACAGGATCAGCAATGACATATACAATGCATGGAGGAGCGTATGGAGGATAACAAACCAGGTCGTGCCATTTTACAAGTCTACCACAGTTGGCGCGTACCCCGACATGGATATGCTTATGTAAGTATGCGCCGTGATAATCCAATACGCCTTATTGACTTGATATTTAGCCTTGGACTTAACGCCTTGTCCATCCAAGAAGAGAAGTTCCACTTCAGTATGTGGGCAATCAATAAGTCGCCTCTTAACATTGGTGCACCAGCCGATGCGGACCTAACGCCAGCCGCCTCTCTCGACGTGCTCCGCAATGAAGAAGTCATAGCAATCAACCAAGACTCCTTAGGCAAGCAGGCGCGGCTCGTCCGCCGATACACCGAAGAAGAGTGGGACACATGGGCCGGGGAGCTGTCTGGATCGCGCATTGTCCTCAGCATCGCCAACTGGAAGAACGACTCGCAGACGGTGGAGGTTGACCTCCAAGCCGTCAACGTCTCCTCGGCCAGCGCCCGCGACGTCTGGGCAGCGGAAGACATCGGCACAATATCTGGGGTCCAGACGCTTGAGCTCGCGGGCCACGAGATGCGACTCCTGGTGCTAAGCGACATCGTCGCACCGGCGTCTCAGCTGACGTCAGCGGGGTATTACTCAGCAGCAAACGCCACGCTCATGGGAAACGCGACGAGTATCGCCTGCGACGGAGCCGACTGCGCGCCCACGGGCAGCAAAGTCAGCATTTCTGGTCAGGGCGCCAGTGCGACGTTCGACTCGGTGATTGCGAGCTCTGGGGGCAAGAGACTGGTCGGCGTCGATTTCATCAACTACGATATTGCCCTCGACAGCGCCTGGGACTACGGCTCGAACACGCGGAATTTGACGGTTGCTATCAATGGTGGGACGCCCAAGAGGTGGGCTTTTCCCATCTCGGGAGGTGACTGGTTCGAGTCCGATAGGATGTTCATCGAGGTTGACGGGTTCGTGGCGGGTGAGAATCAAGTAGCTTTTGAAGCGAGTGGCGATTCGTCCGCCCCAGATCTTGTCGGCTTTGAGGTGTTCGAGTAAGTGGAATAGAATACGGTAAGTATAATTCGATAGAGCTTATGCCTTACGATATCGAAATGTCTGAAATCGACAAGCAATTGAATGGCAATGAAAATAGTCGCAAAGTACAGGGCAATTTTACGGCACGGATCCGTTGGCTGACTAAGGGAGATGCTTGCTATCTGTGTTACGTAATCTAAGGTATTGCAAAGCCCCACAGTAACCCGGAGCTTACGTAAGCCTGATTTTTTGTTAGACGCCCCTATTCGCAAGCTCAACGCGCGAGTCGGCAGAAGGCTGCTTTTTTGCTCCTCGGCTCGCTATAAGGCCTTACACAAAGATACATAAATCAATTGAAAGTTTTGATAGATTCTCGTTTTGACTTTCTTAGGTACCTATATAGGTAAGTAATATGATAACGACTTTTCCCGAGCAAATAAAAGGGATATGATACTTATGAAAAGATAATAAATATCTCGGATTAATTAGCTAATATAACATGTAGCGCCCAAAATGATATTAGAAAAAGAATATGCCAAAAGAAAAAATCCAATAACAGAAACCCCTTTTTACGAAGACCCCAAGTAATGCTTATCGGTACCGTCATCAACGTAATAAACTCTCTTACCCCCAAAACTCTCACTACTAACTTTCCATGATACACCAAAAGGGTCTATTATATATCCTTGCTCATTGATATCTGCAACAGTAGGATACCACCCCTCCCCCTCGTCAATATCTGCAGCAATTCCAGTTCCAGTCTCCGTCGTGCTAGACTTATGCTTGGTGGATTTGTGCTTGGATTCGGAAACATGTTTGTCCTTAGATTTAGAACTGGGCTTGCTCTTAGATCCGGAGCTGGACTTGCTCGTGGATCCAAAACTGAAAAAGCCTCTAGATCCCGAGCTGCTAGGCTTAGATTTAGATCCCGAGCTGCTAGACTTGCCCTTAGCTTTCGATCTCGAACTAGTCGTAGCGCTTGTACCGTCGTCGATGGAGAGTTGGCCTAGCTGAGTACTGACTACATCAGTCGTTGTTTTTGAGTAGTGTTCAGTAGCCAGAGGGTCTATTGATTCTACTGACGTAGTTCGATGATGAGAGCGATTTTTCGAATTCGATTTAATTGCGGAGCGTTGAGGTGTATCAACTGAGAGTGGATCTATAGATTCCTTTGACGAAGTCCATTCATGAGTGTTAGGCACGTCGGATGCCATGTATGACCATGCTGGCGGGTCTAATGTAGGGGCGAGGTCGTCGCAGTAGGTTGCTGTATTAGACATGCTAGATTCTCCATACGAACGCTCCGGCGATGACTCGATGTAGATGGGGTTGTATTGGGACGACTGTGCAGCTGAATTAGATCCAGTATTGGTTTGGAATGATGCCTCCGGCCGTATTTCACTCGTTATTGTATCATATTTGGGGACATAGTCGTTGGCCTCTTCATTTAGAGATCCTATTTCAGATGGATTCCCGCTGGGATGGGAGTGGCAAGGGGAACAAATGACATTTCGATAATATCTGCTGTGGTTACTTGTTGTACATTGCGACCACTTGTGCTTGCACTTTATAGGTTCCTTTCGAGGCTGTCCCTTTCTCTGCTTTCCAGGCCGATTCACGCCTTTACATGTCTTAATAATGTGCCCACTCTGTAGACAACCACATACCGGACAAAACCCTTCTTTGCCAGGATTGGCAGGCATCGTAGACCGACGGAAAGAAAGTCATTGAGAGTATACGACATCCAGGAGGTTTACAATAATCGAAGAATTAGAGAAAGATATAGATATATATAACTACTAGTCTAGCTGTGCCAACTAAATCCCCGGCGTTATCAGACAATAAGTAATTCGAGTGACCGGGCCGTTATTGATTTTCTCCCTATACACGCGTTCATGGGCTTGTGCCAGGGAATCTCGTGGAATGTATAAAACCAACTCAAGATTCTATCTTCAAGGAATGAAATACCTGGAAATTCTCCCTGGCTAGCTCCTGGCAGCATTTAACTTCTAAGGCCATTTGGCCTGTGTGTTAATGTGTCACTGATGCCGGTCACTTACCGTAACATACACTTCTTATCTTAAGAAAGTATCTTGAGTACTCAGTGAAGTCAGAGGTTGTTCAATTCCATGGCAAAACGAGGAATTGATGTCAATGCACTGCGTGACTTGGAGATAAACCTCCAAAAGACCTCTGATTGTACACAGATGCATGTGTGTAACCAATACCAGGGGGGTCTGTTCGTCTAAGGGAGGCTAGTCTAACCCACGTTAGGTACCCAGCAACTGTCAGGGGAATAAATCGTAAAGAATAGATACTACCTTATATGCAGGTTTAAAAGATTTATCAACAGCCTCTTGCAGGATTTTCGACCCAGTGTCACCCTAGCGGACCGACTTCTACCTGGCCAGGGCCAGCGATAGGAAAACAGTAACGTTATTGCGCGAATAACTATGGACCTAACTACTACAAAACTACTTGTATATACAAAAGGTGAAGACAAAGAGACTCATTTCAAGAACCTCGGAGGGTCGTAACTCCTAGGGTTGGTCTAACCCCTGACATCCTGGCCAACAGCCATCTCTCCTACATCTCTCTTGATTCTTACGCTATTTATCTGAGCCGCGGTCCTGCCCACCCGGGAGATAATGGAAGGTATAAGCTTTAAAAGTCTAAGAGGCTTGACGGGCTAAGGCTTAATAGATCTAGCAAAATGATGTATGTGGCTCTATCGCTTTGCCAGTAATCTAAGCTCGTAGCATCTCTGCGCAATAAATATTAGGGCAAGGGACAGCGGAGCTTACACCCTTTCGCCCCCCTCTTTCACCCAGGACCTTTAATGAGAGGGGTCATACTTGAACCATAGCAACCCGTCTTCCAAGCTCGTCTCTGCGAATGAATCTGACTAGAAGTATACCGCCCCAGACTGCACATCCTGTACCATTCGGGCGTCGCCGAGCCTCAGCTGCCGACGGTCACTGTGAGCTCCGGCGCTCTCATCCTCAGGAGCGTAATGGCTTCCTTTGTAAGATGAGACAATGCCGTGTAATTTCTCCTCTCGATTCGACTTTCGCAGAGACGTGTCGGCTTCCCTCATTGCGTTCAAGTCCACCTCGCCATACTTCAACATACTACCGCCCGCGACCTTGAAAATGCCGTCAATGGTGCTGTTAGACCCCACGTTGTCAAGGGTAGCTGCGCCCAGTGCTTTGCTGATCTCAAAGGGATTCAAAGACACGCTCCGACCCAGTCGCCACCAACCATTGAGGAGGACGCCGATGACGCCGAGCTGAAGAAGCGTGATGGCGAGGACCACACTGAGGTATTCGTAATGCGTCTCGTAAGCCGTCACTGTCTTGGTGCTTGTCGCAGATAGCGTCTGCGGCGTTGCGTACGAGGAGTTGGCGGCAGCATTGGCAACGGCGCTCCGGAACATCAGTTCGCGCACCGTTCGGAATATATCGGGCGACGGATCTCCCCATGTCATGTTGCACTGGGCATACGTTGATTTGTCGGAGGTCAGGTAATTCGTCGCAGCCAAGCCGGTGCCGTTGACCGTCCACAGGTCACCTGCCGCGCGCTTCTCCAGCCCATTTCCGGGAGGCCCCGGTTGGTAGACTAACCCCAAAGACGTGTAGGAATCAAAGAGGTTGCGGATAATGAGTACGAATCCATCTAGCATACTGCCATCTCCGTCGTACGTATCACCCAACTCGGCGACGCGCGTCAAATTGATCGTCTCGTTTGTCGAGAGTTGCCATTCATGTAGCGTGGCAGACCCGTTCGCTAGGGAGACGGGATACGCAACTGTCGCGAGTTGCATAATGCATCGCTTTTGTGTCGAGGAACCTATGCATGATGCATCGTTCTTGTAAATAGTTGTGAAATTGATTGTAACGAGTGAGAGTGTATCATCTATCTGGTACCCATATTGAAATTCGACGCCGAATGTTTGAATGTTCGGGTAGACAGTGGTGAAATTGTAAGGTACCTGAGTTTCGTCGCAAATCATATCAAAGCCAGGACCCAGCATGGAGATAGCACACGTGCTGCTCTCTTCACAGCCAGAGTATGGAATATCAATGTTGGACCCGTTGGTATAAGCTTTGTTGACGTTAGCGAAAACAGGCTGCAGTAGATCGCTCGCATCGTTGCTCCATCCACTGAAACCAGCCGGCAATGTGTTTGACGAAACGTTAACCGTCACAGACACATCGCTCGACGTCAAGACCTTCAGTGAAGTTGTCGAAGCACGCTGGATCAGAGGGCCATCAGCATTGCTAACTGCGAACGCAATCAACGCCCCGATCGCAAACCGGTCGAATGAACGCGACGGATCGGAAAACCCTTTCAGGCTCTTCTGGACCTCAAGGTCGAATTGTAGACTCGAAAGATGAGAGCCCTTGAGAGCCTTGAGCCACCAGCTGATCTTGTATCCTTCGCTCAGAGCCACAGTCAGACTCAAGTTGAGGATGTTCACTAGGATCGATAGAATGACTTGGACAGATGCAGGGTACTTGGCGGAAGGCCATGAGTCGGTATCCTGGCCATCCGATAGGCGGAGAACAGCCCCTATTGCTGCGGCGGTTATTGCACTGATGAAAGATAATCATGAGCCGCTGGTCACTTTCTACCTACACGGGTCCGGGAAGTGAAATGATGACTCACAAGATGACAATACCACCCAGAGCCAGCCGCGGGAAGCGCCGCCAGAAGCTGGGCTTCCAGGCTGCGGGAGTATCTGTGTATATGTTCATCCCGGCTCGATATTCTTGAGGAGGCTACATAAGAAGCTTGAAACCTGGACAGGGGACTTCAGCTATCCTTCGAATAGTCGAGTTGGGAAAACGGAAGCAGTCTGATGGAAGGTTGGGGCTCGAACAACAATGAGGGGGACTCAACAACCGATATATACCTAGGAAAGGATGAGACCCTACCTACCACACCTCAGGCAAAGCTCCAATAGTAATTTGTTTGAAACCAAAAGCGATGGGCGTTCTGCTCAATCACCCTACGGTGCCTCGTAGGGCACTTTAATGCACTTTAATGCACTTTAGACGCTTTGCTCCATACTGCACTTGCAGGGGTTACATGTGATCCGCCAGCTTGGTCCTTCTTCTCATACCATCCTGCAGCGCACGTTGCATCTTATTGCACTTTCAATGCTATGCTCCTCGTGGCTTGGAACTTGTAGCCGACAAGGATGTTTGCTAGAATGCGAGGAAAGGCTCTTCGACAATGATCTTGGGTATAATAACCACATGTATCCTATTTGTCTCATAGCAGGATGTCGTAAACAATAACTCTAGAACCACAATCTAGGTAGATAGGCAGGTTCCTACAATGAGCAACCTTATTTACGGTGCATGGCATTTCAGCAGGGCCGTCTCAAAGATCCCCGAGCGTTTAGATGAGCAAGTCAGGGCCGATGAGCGGATAGCCCAAGATAGGGCCAATAGGGCAAAGAGCAATCTGGTGCCGAGAGATTGCCCTAGCAGCCATCATCGCCAACTCTCTGAGTCGACTTCACCTCACGCCCCGGAGTCGCATGAACACGGTCCTCGGCATATACGACTAGAGGAAGAGAAGGAGAGAATGCTTGCAGATGGTTGGTGCTGCCATCAAGTCGATTATCTCGCGTCGTACTACCCCGAAAGCTTCTCGTACTTTGCAGCGCTGGGAAGATCCCCATTCCGACTCGAGGACCACACGCCTTGTGCCACAAAACTGTCTTGCGTTGCGTACAACACGAATGACGCGACTTACCAGACTCGCCATATTTCTGCTGAATGCGCCTGTCCCATGATTCAGGTGCCATACGATGACTTGGTTCGCACTATCAAGAATCGCTTTGTACCTCTTCTTTCTATTGAAAGCGAGACCAACGACGACGAGCCCAGACTGCGGGTTCATTCTTGTACCGGACTGTCTTTGTATTGTAGCGGGAAAATGTGTTTTTAGAAAAGGATTTTTCGGGCTAGGAAACGGGTTTTTAAGTGTTAAATAGTTTATAAAAATCAAAGGATTTTTGAAAAAAAAAAGATTTTTCTTTTGAAAAATAATTTTTTTTTTTTATAATTAAAAAATAATTATTTTTTGAAAAAATAATTATTAAATATATATTAAATTTTTTTAATAATTATATATATAATATTTATATTAAAATAAAATATTTTTATAAAAATTATTT
>JAOXNQ010005301.1:0-21900 GCA_028571165.1 Hypoxylon perforatum
TCGTACACACAGACTTACCGGATATCTACTTTACTAGGTATCTCAAGTCATCGTGTACCAGCAGCCAAGACGCACATGATTACCTAAGCCTCCTGAATATTCTCCCTCGCTTATATAATTGCTTACTTACCAAGACTTGCTTACCTAAAATCGCGTTCTGCTTCCCATGTTACGTAATCTACAGATATTCTAACCCGCTTTATCGTGGCACGGGGCACGGGAGAATGTTTACTGCCAAGAAAAGAAACTTGTAACCTTAACGTTTTCTATCTAATCCTGACAGCTACCTGTACACAGTTCGCTCCGGTCCCCTTTTCTCATGAGTATTCGAGTAACTCTCTTGTTCGGACTGATCGCGGGGCGATCACGCAGCCGAAGCTTTCAGGAACACTGCTAAGTCCATTCGAGAACGCGACGCGCGGTTTTATCTCATTGCCTTGCTCGTCTACAGGATTCTTCAGGTCCATTGTGGCGAGGAGCGTGACCAGAATGATATACACGCCGGAAAGCGCTAGATACTGCCCCGGGCATACTCTTCGACCGAAACCGAACGGTCCATCCGGGAGAGGTTCACCCCTGCCACCTTCGGAGACGGGCACGTATCGCTCAGGTGCGAAATCTTCCGGGGACTTATAATATCGCTCGTCCCGTGACATGGCCCAAGCATTGGCATATACGACCGATCCTGCTGGGATTCGGAAACCCTTGTAGGTATCTTCGCCCACCGATGCGTGCGGAACGCCTAGTGGCGATAAAGGCATCCATCTGGTGGTCTCTTGTATGGTATACTCTAGCCATTTAAGCTGAGGCCTGTCATCAAACGTTGGAAGGCGGAGAATGTCGCCATTCTCGTCGACTCCGACCGTAGCGAGAATCTCGGCTCTTGCTTTCTCCTGGACATCGGGATGAAGGATTAGGTTTAGAATGCAGACAATTATCGTCGACCACGTGGTATTGCCGCCTGCAATAGATATCGCTCCAGCTGCGCCTTTGATGTCCTCGATAGTCGCCTCATTGGGTTTCCCCTTAGCTTCGTTCGCAAGGTAGCGACCGAAGTGCGTGTGCATGAAAGAGGGTTGCGAATCTTGGTCTGCCCGTATGCTCGGCTCCACCGCGTCCCATGGGGCATCGTGAAGCTGTTGTATCGATGGCTTCGTGCGACGCGCATGTATTAGCGGCTGGAGGAGGGCACTGAGACGAGAAAGGCTATTTGGCACGTGTCGGAACAGCGGGAAGAAATCCACCAGCGTCGCCCCTGGCACTCCGCTCTCGCCCGTAGCTTCTTCAACATCGATTGCCATCTTCACGTAAGGGTCATCTTTCTCCTGAACCTTGATTCCAAATCCGATGCGGAGCACCACAGCTGTGGAAAACTGACGTAGCAGGATCTCCCAGTTCTGAGGCTGGTCTATGATAGCCTTCGCTGCCCTACGAGCTTCTTCCAGTTGAATAGGTCGATATGCTTTGCAGGCAGACTGGGTGAAAGATTGCTGAAGCATCTTTCTGTGAACCTTGAAGCGCGGTGACCAACGTAGGAAGGTCAGCGTGATACCCCATCCCATAACCTCGAACAAGACGAATCGTGGCCGATCCGCAAAGTTGGCGCCCTTCTTATCCATCAAGTCACGGGCAGCCTCGATGCTGTTGAGGACGACAATAGATCTACCCAGCACCGAAAAATGAAGAATATCCGTGTTGTACTCTTTTCCCCATCGCGTATATGCGAACTCTGGGTGCTCCGTCGGAACGACACGTAAGTGGCCGAGAAGTGGTTCCGCGGGAGGGCCAGGGGGCAATGGGAGGTCCCCTCGTCGTCGAAAACGTTGATAGAGTAGTGGAAGAATCAAGATGGCTGCAATAGCAAGCAGCATATGCGGCCTCGATACATCGGGAAACATTTTAAGTATAGCGGCCATGGCGACAGTTCTTTACGTGCAGCAACCTGCACTTTGGTCCCCTTGCCACTGCGCGGGTGGGATATATATGTGGAAGTACAGCATTGCGATGCAGGAGGAGGCAGTATGGCGTACTTCTAACACGCGAGCCCTCCAATCAGGACATCCACGTTTACGCTGATCCCGCCAAAATGGATTATGAGACCTTCGCACACTAGGCACGATTCTAGTAGATTTCATCCGGGCCCCATGATTCAGATCATATCAGTCAAGTGTGCGGGACCGCCTAAGATTACCAAGAGTCTACGTTAGCCTTCAGTCCGGCTGGCAAGATAGGCAGCCCACTTGGCCGGCAAGATAAGTCTCCCAGCCGGCTATCATGACCCTGTCTAGCTCACCAAGTCTAGTCAATCCGGCACGCAGATCCACCGTAGCGCTCTATCATCCCGGCAACTATTCTCCGATCGCATCTGCAACCAGAACACTACATGTCTTTATTATTGCAGAAGCCAAGTTCACAACATTAGATTCGCATTATATTCTACAACTATCAAAGCTGCGCGATCTCAATTCAGTCCAGCCTAACCTTACTACACTATTCTTTATCATTGTCACTTAATCCGATGGGCGCTTTGACGTTCAGTGCGCCCGCCGGTGCTACGGCCAGGGGGGCCTTTGCTACAAAACCCACTACGACCGATCCATACACATATCAAGTGGGATTTGGCAATAGGTTCGCGACAGAGGCCATCCCGGACAGCCTCCCGCTGGGATGCAATACTCCTCAGCGGTGCAAGTATGATTTAATTCCTGAACAGCTCAATGGAACACCTTTCATATCCTCCCGAGCATCGCTCCTGAACGCTTGGTTCTATCGCATTCAGCCTTCCGTAGCGCACAAACCCTTCCGGCGGCTCTCTCAGAGCACAGATCTTGAGGCCGTGTTCAGTCCCTTAAACCCAAATGCAGTATTTACACCCCAGGACTTGGGCTGGGATAAATTTCCTCTTCCCACCGATCAGGAGAATGTCGATTTCATCTCTGGACTCAAAACAATTGCTGGTCACGGCGATCCCGCATCGAAAGAGGGATTAGCTGTCCACGTCTACTTAGCAAACGCATCTATGAACAACAAAGCATTCTGTAATAACGACGGCGACATGTTGATATTACCCCAGGAGGGCAGACTGGACATACAGACTGAATTCGGCCGCTTGATGGTTCGACCTGGAGAACTCGCAGTCATCCAAGCCGGGATGAAATTCAGTGTCAAGCTGCCAGATGGTGTCGGCAGGGGCTATATCCAGGAGATATATGGTAGCCATTACGAGCTTCCCGAGCTAGGTCCAGTGGGGTCCAACGGAATGGCGCTGCCTCGAGATTTTGAGATTCCAGTTGCAAGTTTCGATGTCGATCAGTCGAGATGGACGATCGTAGTGAAGCTCATCGGCCAACTCTTCGCATACGACCAGGATCACACCCCCTTCGACGTCGTCGCCTGGCACGGAACCTACGCACCATACAAGTACGCCATGGAGAAATTCATCAACTCAGCGACGGTGGACCGTGACCAGAGCGACCCTTCGATCTACTGCGTACTCACCGCAAAATCCAAAATCGCGGGAGTGTCCTTGTCAGACTTCCTGATTTTCACCCCGAAGTGGAGCGTCACCCGTAATACATTTCGCCCGCCGTACTACCATCGCAACGTCGCAACTGAATTGATGGGCATGCTCTACGGTACTTGGGGTGGATCCGCAACCCTTCTCGAACCCGGCGGCCTGACATACGAGCCCAGCTACATGCCCCACGGGGAGTCGTATGAACGGTGGAAAGAGGCTACGAGCGTAGATCTGCAACCGCAACGCATGGGCGAGGGGAGCATGGCGTTCATGATGCATATTTCCGGTCATGTATCTTTGACTAAGTACGCATTGGAGCGCAGCGCCAGCTTGCAGCCCATTCGAGAGGACGCGTGGGATGACTTCAAGCCGGGCTTTCTGAAGCATCTGGATGCGGCGTGGAAGGATCAACTTACAGATGCACCGTCCACGAATGGCTCTTCAGACAGTACGGCGGTGGTTCTGGCGGAACCTTACACCAATGGGGTGTAAAAGGCGAAGGGAAGAGGCTAGGGGAAATCTAAGGGAGTCGATAAAACACCAAGGAGTAAATTGCCGGAGTTAGCATATAGCGTTGTATTCGAATAGCATTGATGAGATTCTCTTATTAACTACACCGGGATCTAAACGGACTTGATTTGCGGTGCTTCGTAAACTAGGTTACAATGTCGTGAGTGTATCGACAGTCGAAAGTGCAGGGGTTAATATACCACGTCTACTGCTCTACAGACGAGACGACAGGTCACGTATTCGGACGTGCATCATGTCATGGTTCGGGAAACTGTTGTTTCGCGGTTTTTCTAAGAAACTCAAACGCGGCCCTGGTGCGTACCACCAGCATTTTGTCGACGATCCGCTTATGTAACATAATTACGTAATGACCCGCCATATATGGCTTATATAGCATGGCTACGTAAGTAAGTGCCCGTGATACATCGCTTACGTACTTAGACAGCTGGATTTCGACGATCGGGATGTGTCATTCTAGCTAGACGTTTAGACATACGAAAAACCACCAATGCACAAATGCTACTATTCCGAACGTTCGGCTCTAAGGACAGCGATTGGGGCTGTTGTGGAGCAATCGAATCGCCAATACCCTTTAGCGAAGACAAAACGATATGTGTAAATCTGGAGCGCTTAGCGTAAGTCTAGTTCACCTAGGGATCATGATAAGCTACCTCATACCCACGTAGCTAATGCGAACCCTTCACCCTCATACCGGCTGGCTGGATATGTGGATATCTCGCTAGGATATCTGGACTTCAGGACCCACTCTCTCCTATCTTGCCGGCTTAGCCTTTGTTATCTTTATGTTTCTTCAGCTACCGGCATAACTCTACGAAGAGTGTACTACCGAAACACAAGCGAAATAGATACTGGCTTTCTTAGATAGCAGAGCCTTGGCGTGACAGCTAATCATCGCGCCCTTATTATAAGGATGTGATACTCTGGGTGTATATCATCATCGCGCCCCTGGACCTCTTGTTTCGAGTTGCTCGCCAGCTTGAACTACTCCAGAAAAGAAGTTCCGGTTCCAAAATCGACAAGCCAAAGCCTCAAAGATGGGCCACGACGAGAAGATCTCGCCCAGTCCGTCAAGGACCGACGTCGACGTTGACGTCGCCGAATCCCAAACCTACAGCGGCACTCCGAAGAGATGGCTGACAAAGATTTCGGCCCTGGGCGTCGAGGTGCGCGGCATCACGCCGATACCAGTTGAAGAACGTACTGACAAGCGATTTATCAACGTTTTTTTCGTATGGTTCACCATGAGCACGAATCTCCTGCCGTATGTCCATATACCTTCTGGAACTATCTGTTCACTCATCTAATTCCGCCGTTTAGCATCATCACCGGCATGGTCGGGACTCTATCCTTTGGTATCAGTCTCCGAGACTGCTCGCTGTTGATTCTCTTCTTCAGCTTGTTCTGCACAATTCCCGCGGGCTACTTCAGCACTCTCGGTTCTAGAACGGGACTACGTCAAATGCTTCAGGCGCGATACACTTTTGGGTAAAGTCACCTGCTCGTCGAAGACCTATAAGAGAACAAAAAAGACTGACTGGAATAAAAGCTACTATCTGATATCTCTAATTGTCGCTTTGAATCTATGCACTATTGCCGGCTTCGGCGTCATCGACTGTGTCCTAGGCGGGTCTATGCTTTCTGCTGTTTCTAGCGGCAAGATAGACGACACTGTAGGCATCGTCGTTATAGCACTCATCGCAATGGTCGTATGCTTCGGTGGGTATCGCGCATTGCATCAGTACGAGCGATACTCGTGGGTCTTTGCCCTGCTCGCGATCATCATCGCGACAGGTGTAGGTGGCAAGGAGCTGGTAAACCAAGCAGAGTCTGCCCCTGCTTCGGCCGCAACCATTATTGGATACGGTGGTGTTATTGCGGGTTTTCTGATCCCGTGGGCTGTATGTTCTAATTCACCTATGTCTATCCTCAAGTTCCATCAGAAATATCGCTAACTTCATTGTGTCTTAGGCAATGGCCTCCGACTTCAGCGTCTACTGTGACCCCTCAGTCACGACCTTTCGCATCTTCGCCTACACCTACGGCGGCCTTTTCTTTCCTACGGTACCTCTCATGGTACTGGGGGCTGCTATCGGAGGAGCAACTCCGAACATTCCTTCATGGTCCGAGGGATACGAACTCTACAGTGTCGGCGGCGTGCTCCAGGCCATGCTGCTGCCCGCGGGCGGCTTCGGGAGATTCGTCGCCGTCCTCCTTTCGCTGTCGGTCGTCGGCAACCTGGCCGCCGCCATGTACTCGATCTCGCTCAACTTCCAGCTTCTCGTCCCCATCTTCGTCCGCGTCCCGCGGTTCGTGTTCTCGATCGTCTACACGGTGGTCGCCATCCCGGTCGCCATCAGCGCCGCCAAGTCCTTCTTCGACAGCCTCGAGAACTTCATCTACCTCATCGCCTACTGGTCGGCTGCTTTCGTCGCCGTGGTGGCGGTCGAGCACTTTGTCTTCCGTAAGGCGGATTGTGCCTCTTACAATGTCGCCCACTGGGACCAGCCTAGCAAGCTGCCTACCGGCCTTGCGGCCGTCGGCGCTATGGGACTTTCGTTTGGCCTGGCGGTCCCCTGTATGTCGCAGGTTTGGTACACTGGTCCGTTGGCCGAAACTACGGGGGATATTGGTTTTGAAGTCGCGTTGGCCCTCTCGGCTGTGTTGTATCTTCCTCTCAGATGGCTGGAGTTGAAGTTCCGCCCCGTTTAAAAGAGTTATAGGGTTATGTTGTATAATACAGGTGTTACATTTCATTTAGAGTTTATGCCTTATACGTAAGAAGTACTTGGTCCGAATAAAACCTCGAGTCATGTAGAGCCCAATATCTTTACCGTATTTTCCACAAAGCACTGTCTTGCCTTGACTTGAACCTCCACGTTGTGCGACGGCGCAGGTTATCTTTCCGCGCTGATAAGATAGGGGCAACCCTTCACGATTAACCAGACGAAAGTGATTCATGAAGGGAATGACGATTTACAGCATCACCTAGGTTAAATGAGGAGTTAGATGATTTCGCTGGTCGGTACGAAGATAGGGGCTGCTGTGTTAACTACCAACTGCGAAACAAACACTGCATCTCATCCAAGCTACTATCGCTAGTATCTCTCTTAGTATCCATGACGAAATTAGTCTAAACAAACAGACTGTGGATGCCGTCCATTACCTGTCGAACAACTACGGTCTAGGCTTCTCGAAAAAAACCCACCACCCACCACCCACGGCTCCATAGGTCACCCGTGGATATTTTTTTGACCCATGGATAATCCATAGGTATAAAAAAAGGCAATAGGTCGGATTTTTTAGATAGGTATTTTTATAAAGAAAATCCATGATTATAAATCTTAATAGAAAATTTTAAAAAAAATTAGCTTAAGGATGCGAAAGGTATATATATGTGATATTTTAAAAATTTATTAGGTAAAAAGGAGGTTGGGGGGGAGGTTAAGAAGAGGTTAAGAAGTAGCTAGGGAAAAATCCATCACCTATCGTGAAAATAAAACCCATAGATTATCCATAGGTTAAAAAAAAACGTCATAGGTACCCGATAGGTAGTAAAAAAAAACCATGGGTATCGATGGATATCCGTGGGTCACCTATCGTGAAGCTTACAACTACCTAGATACTTATCTAATCCCTTAATCGGTGTCACATTTTAAATGTCGTGTACCTATAAGTGCGTTATTTCATACATTGGATCCACAGCAAAGTGACATGTTACGTCAATGAACAATTAATAAAGAATACGGTTTTTTCAAAACTTCAAAATCTTATGCATATACTGATAAGGTACCTAAGTCTAGCACCAGTAGTCCATGCATTCATTAATCCTCCCTTTGTGCAGCTTGTTTGAAGTCCCTAGAACTTCATCTTTTGAGTCAACTCGTCTCTGATCTCTTGCGCTGTGTTAGGGTTCTCAGAGTCGACAAGAACCGGACCCGCGACAGTTTTTCCAGCTTCCGCCTTAAGCGTTGAAATGGTAGTTTCGTGGTTGACTTGAACTTGCAGATTATGCTTTGGTGGTTGGTCGGACGTCATCTGTCAATTCTATTAACATCATCAGCGAAACATTAGGAACCTGGTAGAAGAAAGATAAATACTCACCCCTTGCATATCGAGGCGAAAATTCGTGTCTTTATAGATAGGGCCTATAGTCGTTCGAAAACCGGTGAGCTTCCCATCAGGAATATCCTCGATGAAGGCTTCTAGTTCTTTCTTCGCTTTGCCCATTGTCAAAAGTAGTCTCTCCGTAGCTTTAAAAACATGGGTTTAGAACTTTAATAAGGCATAGCACACTCTAGAGGAGACATATATATAGACGACATGTTTGGCTCTTGTGTCACTTCATCCTTACCTCGACAGAATGTTTACTCATAGTTTGATCAAAATGAATGAATCCACTTGATTGAGATTAGGTGCGACTACCACAGCTACAGGAATTTGGATGTAGGCTCTAAAAGTCCGCTTGATGTTCATCCAAGAACCAGAGTGTCGCACACGCCTTGCTTGCTTGATATCTCAGTCCACGGACACAACGATATTGATCCAATGAGAAAAGAGATACGTAAATTGGACCCACTTATTTACGTACGTGTATATCATCTGACAATCACTACGTACGTACGTTTTGTCGACCTCCACCTTCAATTCAAATTCAATTCACTCTGCTTAGCGACAGGAACTTACATGGCTTATTCTATATCCATCTGAGATCATTGACAAGTACCATGGAGAGGAGAAAACGACCAGGATTGCAGTGGAGCAGTGGTGTTTTCGGGCCTACACCCAAATGGACCCACGAACCTTCTTTAAGCGCCATCGAAGCGGTATGTTGCCGGAGTTTGGGTACTGCGACCTGTAGTGTGAAGTTTCTTGCCGCCGGTGCCTGGAACAAAGCTTACACGATAACACTCGAGGACGGGAGACGATTACTCATGCGAGTTTCGCTCCCGATAGATCCCAGGAACAAGACACGAGGCGAAGTGACGACTTTACGGATCGTTCGATCTGCCACGACCGTTCCTGTTCCCGAGATTTACGCCTTCGACGACTCATCGGAAAACGAAATAGGGTACGAATGGATTCTCATGCAGCTAATGCCCGGAAAGCCCGTCCATTACTACTGGCGAAAAATGACATTTACCCAGAAGATCAACCTCGTGAATCAAATAGCCAGTTACCAGAGTCAACTATTCAACTACAGCACAAGAGAAAACTGGTCTTATGGAATTGGAACACCAGGTACGGGCAAGGAAACCATTGAGGGGTTGGAACTAGACAAAGTTGAGCCAGGCCCTCTTGTGTCTCAACTTTTCTTCATTGGGAACCATTACGACTATGACGTATCGCGCGGCCCTTTCCGCAGAAGCTATGAGTGGATGAGGGCATCTCTCGATATCATCATCAAATCTCAAGAAGAAGCTATCTCAAAGGCAGCAGATGAAGAGGACAAAGAGGATGCAATAGCAGACATGCAACTCACACGACAACTTGAAGATATCTTACCAATGGTCTTCTCTCCAACCGACGGCCAACCCCAATCATGTGAGCGGACTGTTCTTTGGCACAACGACCTAAATTTGCATAATATACTAGTCGATACCAATGGCGAAATCACGGCAATTATAGATTGGGAGTGTGTGTCCATGCTGCCGTTATGGGTAGCCGGACAGCAGCCTCAGTTTCTTAGCGGATCAGTACGCGAAGTCAAGCCCGAGCGTGACACTTACGCTAAGAAAACCGAACTTGATGAAGAACAGAGCGCTGGCGAGATCGACAAACTAGATGACGAAGGAATAAATGAATTGTATTGGATTCATCTCATGGAATACGAAAAGACTCAACTGAGAAAGCACTACGCGGCACGTATGCATCTCCTCTGGCCAGAGTGGTACTCAACACAGCAGGAATGCCTGAAGGTCGATTTCTACGAGGCAGCTACCTATATTGCCAGTGGGTTTCTCTTCAAGCGTATAATCAACTGGATAGACGCCATCAAGAAGAAAGAAAATGTTCGCCTCATGGAAGTCTTAGAGTCCTCCTAAACAGGCAAGGTAGAAGTTCTCATGATGGCTTGGACGACAGGTTGATAGACAAAAGGCAATCAAACTCCTAGTAGGAAATAAATATAGAGGCCTAACTAAGGAACATACATTATACAAACACCTGGCCGGAGAGTAATAGAGACTGGTTAGAAAGTAATCAACGAACATACTGGATGTTCATCACGGAGTCCGTCCCATTCTGTCTTCGTCCTTCGCAATATACGGCAATCTCCACAGTTGCCCCCCGAGGAACAAACTCTATTTCATAGAAGAGTATCTTGTATTTTATTCCCGATTTATTTGTCTCCCATTGCAAATCTTCAAATGATACGTCAGGACTCCATCGAACGTCACACAAATGAGACACATTGTCAGTTCTGCGTGTTGGAGCTGCCTCGTCTGTACATTGGTAGATTTCATCGACGATGGCATTTCGACTGAAATCCTTCCTGAAAGTCCGGTAAAATGATTTTTGAACGGGGTTGCTCTTAGAGACATCTTCGCCCTGGACTCATATTAAGCAACGTCGAAAAATTAACTGGCGGGTATGACACTAACCTTCCCAACGTACCACTCCATTTGATCTTTTGCTTTATATTTCTCTTCATCGAAATCCCACACCTTGTCTTCTTCTAAGTGCCTGCCTTTTTTGAACGGTCGCGAACATGGAATGCCGAAGTGAGCTCTTGAGATAGTCGATACAACCCTAATAGGGGGATCAGCTAGTTTCGGTTGACTGTTTTGGTATATGGGCTCGTAGCTATCGAGGAACCCTTTATGTATGGCACCTCGACAGATGGCAGTTCTCCTGGTCCACGGATTCTGGTTAGTTTCAATCAAAACAAAAGTGAGTTTGTTGACATACGGGACCATCCCATCAGATCGCAATACAGTGATCTGATGTTTTGAATATCTAGCTTCGAGGGTCTTATAAAGGTAACGGCTTGAGCCGAGGCCTCCCACGAGGATGATTCCCTAGAGTAATGTTACGCTTCTAGTTAGATTTGATCTTTATTAGATGCAATGGAGCTTACTGTAATGGATGTGCCACGCTTTCTTGCAAGGCCTATCTGGCCATCGATGAGTTCCCCGATACTCGCAAACACCTGTGTGAATGCCTTTTCCAAGTCACACCTATATAATTGTTAGGACGGTCAAAGCATATATCCTTTGTATGAGATCTTACTCTCTGAAATGGATGCGCCCGTTCTTGATGTATGGTAAGCGGCTCTTGTCGGTTTGTGCATCTTTGTTTTGGAAAGCCTCAGCCGGGATTGCCACTGTATACTCCTTATTGCTGTTCGAGACCGTGAATTGTGGCTTGATGGCATATTCCCATTCGCCTTTCATTACTTCTCTCATTCCTACCTTACTGAGTCGGTCCCAACCTCTACCAAGTCGCTTCTTGCATATCCGCTCGAAGGCTTCGTCGATAAAAATGCCACCACATAGGCCACCTAGGTAATGAGAGCGTCGTTAGATCTTTACAAACTATTTTCAATCTCGATTTGCTGCAATTTACGTACCTGTTCCTTCGGCTGCTTCACACACCGCTAATGGCTTGGTCGTTTGGATTTTGTAAGTGATCAAATCCTATGAAGTTAGCTTCGATGCAACTATGTGTTGAGATGAGATTACTAACAACAGTACCGCCGCCAGCATCACAGATGATATAGGCGTCACCCTCGTTGACCGTTCTCCCTGGTTCGCAAAGGGTAAAGAGTGCCGCTGCCTCGGGCTCCGGAGCAAAGCTGAAAGTCGTATCTCCGGCATCACGCTCATCAAGAATGCCGGCCTTTCCGACAACGTCTTGCATGCCCCGGCGGGCGTATCCCTTCCATATTGCTGGGAGGGTGACGACCACGTGGAACCTGAGAGCGTCAACGACAATATGACCTCGATCCTTAGTTATTTCGCGGACAACATGTTTCCAGAATTCTCGAAGATAGTCTGCTACAAGGTCAACAGCTGTTGTGTCGTTCTCGCGCATCATCCTCCGGCCACGAAGGATGAACTCTGAGGCTCGAAGTTCGGGCGCAAGGTCTTCGTCTTTCAAGAATAGCAGCTTGAACCAACGGACCGGGTCGGAATCAGGTGGGACCTCGTAGCCCCAAAAGACTTTGTCATCCTCGAAGAATAACTCCGTCGGAGCTTTCCCTTCCTCACGGCCTGTCCCGGGCCAGCGATTGATGATATTAATCTGGCCGGCCTGGAAGTCCGCATGGGTCGCCCATGCTGCACCAGAATAGCTAATAGTAACCAAGTTAGAAGAGTAATATTATAAATTGCGATATAGCTCTGGTGCTTACGTAGTACCAAAGTCAATACCGATAACTAATACATCACTAAAATCATCTAAGTAAGAATCGCCTGTAGAAGGACCTGCATCGTCGAAGCTTGGCTTGGTTTGACTACGCCGTACTACCATTATGTCGGATACAGGCTAGTCCCAGGAGTCTACCAGTAGTCAAAAAGCTTTTAAGTAATGACTGTCGCGAGTAGATGCACTCGTACTCTTATATGAGCAGGTTACCGTATTGAAATAGAGGAGCCCCTCCAGATCTCCTTTTTTTCTAAAAGACAGGATTGGCCATGCCGACAACCACTCAAATAAAGTCTTTATCAGAATATACGTCACTCACCATGTCATCGATGAACTGTTAATATTCATTTATTGCCAGCCAAGAAAGATGCAAGGCTACCAATCACAACATACCACCTGGCTATCCCCAATCTCCCAACACCAGGCCAACTATCCTTATCCAATCACCGACAATATTAATTTGAATTAACAATTGGCTTAACCAAATATCTGAGGTTCGTTCAACTTACTGCAGAATGCCACCACCTCATCTGGCGCTTAAGAATTGGCTGAAAGCGACAAAGAAATGCAGATACATTACTGCCCAAAGGTGTTAAGGGCCTTTGTGATGTGACAACTCATCGAAAGGACACCTTATGCGACGACAGCATAGGATGAAGTTCATAATTGGCTGAAATAATAAACGGCCGCAATAATCAATATACAAGCGACCCTCACCCTCATCCGCTGATAACCTTCCCCCTATCTTCTATCTTGCACATAGTTAAGTAGAATCGGTAAATATAGGTAGATTGTTATTACCTGAAAGTCTTTCGCTTCTGCGAACTAGAAACAATTGAGGCTATAGCCACCGACTCATCATCCATGGGCGTGGGTCATTTCCTTTCCAGGGCAACGTCCCTAACATTCTCTTTATTTTCCAACCATAAATCAACGCAGAAACCAGTTCCTAATTCTAATAAATCACTTCAACCCCTCGAAGATGAAACCAAACATCAAACATATCCTGGCAGTTATGACAATCCTCCTATCACAGGCCTTCTAGGGTCTCGTGATGTATCTGCAAATCCCGACGTTACCATTAGCGAGACTGCAGATACTTCGCCTACACCCGCGACGCATGAACCCAATCCAACACTTGCTTCTCTAACAACCCAGCTCAACGACGAAAAGAAGTGGCGCGCCAAAGCGGAAAATGAGCTCGTGCAAGTCCAGAACAAGCTGAAAGCTATTCACTTCAAGTGGAAGAAGGCCGCCAGCGAGTTAGACAAGGTCCTATCTCGTACTCGGGCGTTCAACCAAGTCACCGACGAAGAACTCAAGGAAATGGCACTGCAGCTGCGATACAACATCCGTAACTTCGCTATCCAATACTTCAGTGAGCCCTCATCGCGCTCCCTACCCATATTCAGGGGAAACAAGTACGACGATTGCATGCCGGAGCATTGTGAGCTGTATCTGAAGCAGCCGGAACAATACCCCTTACTCGTCGAACATTTTCTCTGGCGTGTCCTGGCAGACCACATTTTCGATAGGTTTCTATGGGCTGGAGCCTCGTCACAGGGCCTTAATGACTTATGGGACCTATTTGCTTACTGTAAGTAACATCATCATCATCATATACACCATGTTTTATTCCTCAACAATAGTATTTGAAGCTAATGATTGTGTATTTATTAAGCAAATGGTGATGACTCCCAAGATTCTCAAACGACAGTCAGTACCACTCAAAAGATCTATACGTGGCGTGCCACAACAACGAGGATGATTCTTGAATGTCCAAGGGAGAAAGATACATTATGTAACTTGGGGATGAGGGAACGTGTCATCAATGACGTTCAACTAGTCCTGAGCTCTTTATCGGATGAAGACTACGACAACGAACTTCACAATATACTGGGCGCCGCTATCAGGATGGATCAGGTGATTTGTTCACAGGTCGCAAACGTATTTTGGGAATTCCAGAATAGTTTAGACACAGAACAAGATCAGGGGCCAGAACCCCCAGAGAAGGGAGACATAGTGGTGATCTGCCCAGCTATGGTCAAGAGAGGAAAGTCAAATGGAGAAGACTTTGAGCATGAATCAGTCCTTCTAGCAGGGGGAAAGGGGTTCTTTAGAAGATACTAGGACAGATGGAACAATTGAAACAGATAGTTACCGAGAACTTACACTTCTCCCTTTTGTTACGCTTTAAGGTGTTTTGAAATTTATCTCATGTTGTACTATACTAGCTTTGTGTTTACGGAGGCTAGACTGTTAACTCTATCGATATATTGTCATCTTTAATTTACAAGCTTCCTCTAGATCTCCATTAGTCACCATCATCATTAGTCAAAGCTTTTCTGACCTTCTTTCTAGACTATAAGTCAGATACCATGCTTTGAGTCCACCGCCGCAGCTCTCTTGCCATGATATTCGCCACATCGAGAGCGTAACGTTATACCGATAGGAGTCATGAGATAAAAGATTAGTTACGTGATTAGGATTATCTGACAATGTTTAGAAAGCTTGGGTCCCCACGAGATATCCCATATGGGAGTGAGTTGGATTTGGACGTTTGCCAGACTTGATTTCAGACGATAGGTACGAAGATGACTTTCTCATGATTAACCAATGATACATGCTCTGTGACAATGACCCTCTAGTGATCACTCAGTGATTCATGTTCTGTGATAGGTACCTAGATTACAAATCCATGGACTGATTGCTTTCCCCCTTCCGACTACAATATAAAAGTAGTTGTATATCCGTGCAATCCATTTGATGATTCTTCAAGTTGCCTTAAAGTTTACTAAAGGTTCTACAGCGATAATAGTCTTCACTCAACTCCATACTATTTTGAATTTGATATCGCATTGCCTCATTGATCTATTCTCCATTCCTCGGCATCGTTATCGTTTCATTTAGTTACTCGGTATGTACTCCGTCTAGAAAGTTTTATATAGCACAACCACCAAATTTATTACTATTTCTCACCATCATAGCTTCTAGTCACCACACATACCAGATGTCCGACGCAAGTGACATCCGTCAGGGGACGACGAATTGCATTTTCATCCTTAGGCGATGTCTAGTTAGAGAATCTCTGATGAGAGAAGGCTGGGCGGAGAAGCGACTAGCCGACTTGAATATTTGGGCCTCGAATTCCGGTGCGCTGGCGGATAATGAGGCGTCACTTGATCAACGACTACAAGACGCTGACGAACCAATTAATCGGGGTGTCATTATTGCTATCCTTAACACTATACATCAGATGGTCCAAGAGGCTTTGAACCAGGATTCCGGCATAGTTACCTGGCCACAATATACCGACTTCTTCGACGACGAAGAACAGACGCTTGAGAATACCATGAAAAATATCGAGGATATGCTAGACGACCTAACCACTTATCACATACCTACCTAAACGCCTCAAGACCACCGCCACGATCTTCGCCACATCGAGAGCTGGAGGATATATCGATAATGTGAGGAGATAAGGGATTAGATATGAGACAAGATATACAATAAGGCTCATCTGAGGATATCCAGAAAGCTTGGGTCATCACGTGATATTCCATATGAGAGTGTGTTAGATTTAAAGACTGATGCCGTTTGTAAGACTCAGAATTTTACAATACCAGACACACGGTTAAATCGATCAATCGATAATCGATGCTCTGTGACAATGCCCTTGCGCTTACAATACGGAACCGCCTCGAAGTTACGAAAGGCCGATAGTTCCTTCAACGTAGAGATACTTTGAATTGATCCTGCGGATTGACGGAGAATGCGCAATAGGAGGAGTAAATGGAAGCAACATATAGATTACCGGAGACTCTAGGAATTATCTATAAAAAGAATGATTTTCGCTCTGATATGGAGGACTTAAGTGTCAACCCCTTTTCTCGAAAACGGTTAGCATTTCGTCGATGGTATTAAGAAAATTATCAAATGACGTTCGGCCAACTGCCAAAGCATCGCATGCAGATTAATATCAATAAGGATACTCCCATTGAGCCTCTTGCTACGGCAGCCCCAAGGACCGTTGCGGGTCCAGTCTTTGTTGACTCTGAGAACACTTGGACTGCTCAAGGAATGAAGGATAGTATAGCTAGAGCAATATTGAATATATAGAAACTCGTGCAACTAAATCTTGAAGGTTTACTGATATTAAACGATATCAATAGATGCATACTGTCTAAAACCTCCCAATCTATGGTACCATATATTAGGAGAGTGAAGAAATTGTTCATAGAGTGATTTTGTGACATGTAGCAATATAACCCCTCATATGTTTCATACGTATATACCGGTGTACATACCTTTCCGTCTTCGTCTTCTTCGTCTTCTTCGTCTTTATAAAATATATTTAATCAATTAATCGTAGCGTCTTCGTTGCTCATGTACAATATTAGGTGTAAGTCGATTATAGATATACCCGGAATGCCTGTTGCCAGCTGTCATAAATCACTCTATGAACACTGTAAATAAGGATTTTCCACTCTGCAAATAGCATAGCTCTAAAAATCGGATCTTTACCAAGTCAGCCTTGCTTTCTAATTATTAACTACCAGTGCCAGGAATACTATCTTCAGACACAATCCCCATAGCCTTGTCTGATCCTGTAAATATTATATTCCATTTTCTTTCCGGTTCTCTAGGCCGAAGCTCAACATTGATATCCTCATCTATGATAGGGAATCCAGCTTGGACCGGTGATTTTTCCCAGGTGGGCTCAATCCACTTGCCAGCAACAGGCACGACGTCGAACTGAAGCACCAGCAACGCTGCAAGCGCCATGATTTCCGTGCTTGCGAAATGACGACCTGGGCAGAGGACATGGCCGCCACCGAATGCGCGGAACGCCACCCTATTTGGCTTCTTGTGTCTAGAAGTTAGGTTTCGCACGAAACGTAGGTGATCGAACTCCCTGGCATCCTCACCCCATGCAATAATATCGGTATGCTGCACAGGAGCGGGGATCATAAGCATGTTGCCCTTCTTAAGAAGAATACGTCCCTCTAAGAGGACGTCCTCAAGAAGCACTCGTGGGCCGGTAGCAAGGGCGCGGTAGCGCAGCGTCTCTTGGAATGTACTCAGAAGTATAGGGCAAGAATCGCGAATGCCAGCCAAGTCGACGGTGCTTACAGAGCTCCCATTTTCGTCGTTCTCCTCGCGTACTAGAGCTGAGACTTCGCAGCGGACGTCAGCTAGTACCTTCTCGTCTGAAAAGATATGGTAGAGGACCCATAGAGAACAGGGAGTCGAGTTCCCTAGTACGGCAAAGGTGTTTGCAATCTCCCCTCGAGCTATATCTTCAAGGCCGAGACCGAATAGATTCTGATGGTGTTCAAAGCGTCTTCGTACGAGTCCAGAAGCCTTTTCATGCCCACCCATACGCAAGTAGCCAATCATCGCTCCAGTTAGAAGCTCCCGTGCATGAATGAGTTTAGGGAATAGTAACGAGGCGTAAGGGAAGACCAGAAGGGTCAAGAAGCCCTTCTCAAATGTTCTATTACGACTATGTTAGCGGATAATAAAGACTTATAGAAGCTTTATAAGAATTATGAACAGTCATCACACTTACCTCCAAGCTTCAGCAATAACCGGATCCCGGTACGGATTATCCGGTCCCCAGATTGCTTCTGTCGTAGAATCAACCATAATCTGACGTGACCACTCCGACAAGCCCACTCGTTTGGTTCCGTGCGCTCGCAGCTTTTCCATGTCGGCGGAAAAGACCTCGATTGACCTTCTATTTATCGCGTTGAGGTCCTCTCCTGGCCCCATGGCAGGCATGATATACTTGGGCCAGCTCACACTGAAGCCATGCTCACTTGTCAGGTCCCGACGCAATATCTCGAGGCCCTTTTTGCTTATCCCGACAATCTTGCCTGCATCGGCTGCAATAGCAGCGAAGCTGATAGTACGCCATTGTTTCTGCAGCGCGGGGATGAGTTCAGTAGCATTCACGATATACATCCTCGAAAAGGGCATTCGAAGGGTATAGATTGGAAGCTTGTATTTGTCTCTATTGGAATCCTTATGTCAGATCTCAGCAAAGTAAGGGAATATGTATATGATAATACGGGTTGCTTGAGCATGTAACAAACCTTAATCGAACATAAAAGAGGGATTTCTCTTGGTACATCCCAACCAAGGGGCCGAGGAAGGGAAATTTAGTCTCGATAACTGGTGGTTCCCTGGCATCTTGAGTTATATGAAGAAGAAAGCGAAGAAAAAGGTAAGTAGTTGCTATACTACCGAGGGCGACTGTCACGATGGTCGTCATAGTGTAGATATTAATCGATAAAACAATGAGGAAGAGAAGCTACGGGGAAAAGAATGAGCTTCTTCCAACAAGTTTAAAACCGCGATGGACGGCTGCAGCCTCGTAGGGCTATTCAGGGGTAACAGGCAGGGTTGTGTTACATCCTGAGAGCAAACTGCACCAACTGTAATCGAATTATGGCAATGATAGCAAGCTACCAGGTGCAAAGTTGCAGGGCCTTTCCAACAGCCTCCCTGCTTCCTCTTCTAGATCGCTAACCGCCCTGAGCATCAACCAATCATAGCACGAGTTGAGCTGAAGCTAGTTAGCGCCTGGGTAGTGAGCCTTGGCATTTATTCAATGTAACTTGTTGGTTCTTACTCGTAACTTTTTTTTCTAAGTTCTGTTCATCTTTCAAACATTGGTATTAAAGTCATATTTTGCTATTTCTCCGTAAAATGTATTGGTAGAATTTCGCCTCATATAACCGAGAGCCGTCAAGTCTAAAAATATCTTTACCTGCAACTGCTGCATGTCGACCCTTGTAATAGCTAATTATGGTGATGCCATGGTAGCTTTCAATAGTGTATTAGAACTAGGTAAGTACTGTGAGGTAGTGCAGCTCCATGATCGTCCGAGCGAAGCTCGATTGCCTTAACTACTCATTGTCTTCGAGATATAATTGCGGAGAATAAGGTGATGGACGTGAGGGAAGAAGGCCGCGATGGTCTCTTTTCCGAGGACGAATTGCTTAACGATGTCTCCAGGGTGCCACATGCTAACATGTTATCCCATGCCTGCCTACCTAACCATTGCATTGTTTCAAGAGGAGATAGTTGCGGTATCGGGAGAAACAGTTTGCGATCACGTTCTTCCACGTGGCAGCAAAAGGAGAATTATCGTTTTGGGAAAGGGGAGTCCCTCTTTGGACCCGAACATACATAATATGACCAGTCACCAAGCTCAACGAACATGTTCAATGCGCAGTCGAATGCATACTACGGTAAGCTGTGCCGCTATTCGCTTCGGTACCGAGAAGGATGATGAAACCTGGGGACCTAGATGTGATTCGCTGGTCTGGCTGTCATATGGTCAGCTTTAAGTCCGACAGCCTGCTTCTAGATATCAATGCTGGCTTGATAAGGTAGAGCATCGAGATCAAGTTTAAAAAGATAAGAAAATACAATAACTACACGCTGGATACTGTAAGTCATCGAGATCAAGCATCTCAGAAGACGAGTTGATAGGATACTTACGTATAGTCATGATGCATTTCATCGAGATCGAGTATCTAAAGAGTGGGAAATGTTGCTAGACCAGTTTTCTATAAAGGCTTGAGTCGACGCCTCGAGGGTTTCACATTTTCTAGTCAAACCATCAACTAAATTTTCTCATCGACACTCTAAACAATACACACTCTTGCTCGATAATCAACATGGCCGATGAAGCTCGTTTCGATGTTAGCACTCCATCTTTCGGCGAAAAGCCTGAGTTCACGTTCACCACCCATTCTCGCGGCGAGAATGATGAGGATTTCACCATCTCTGGAGCTTCCTTGAAGAAATCCCAGGGCGAGGATAAGGGGTGAGTTCTCTACTAGCCAATTAATATGAGAATAAGCCTTATTGACCTATATATAATAGCAATGACCCAATCGATCCAGGCTGTGGCAAGCGACGCGATCACTATCGCGACTACTAGTGCAGCTATTATTGCGCTGATCTAGAGCGCTATTAGGGGGGGATACCTAGATGTTATTCACACTCGAATACTTTTAGTACCAACTGTACTTACTTTTCTAAGCTACCTTAGAGAAGGAGTGTGGCTTGATACTTTCGTGGAGCTGAAAGCGAGGAGAAATGAGAGTGTGTGCTACTGGTTATCCTGCTTCGGAAGTATCCTCAGTTCAGAGATTCGTTTAAATTGGATATGAGCTCGTTCACCTCCCGTTTTGAACTTTACACTTACGGAATGCGCATATTGTCGCCGTACTGAGTTTCCTCCTTCATGTAGAGACATCATGAGGTTAAGCACTTGGGTGAAATGACCCTCAACCTAAGCTCTCTATGGTGAAGAGGTAAGTTACTAGAAGGGCCCTATCCTTTAAACTATAGAATATGTCACTTATGATATGATATGAAGAGAACTTGTTCTTGCATGATGTCTGCAGCCAAATGTTGTGTCGTCGAGGTCGTAGTCAAAGCTTGAGCACGGACCACCCGGATGCTGACGTAGCTAACCCGACAAGATTTTAGCACAATTTCAAACGTGCCCGTCATCTTTTAAATTTCCTTAGCTACCCGGATATCCCTTGTCCCTCTACTACTGAGACAACGACCAGATCGCAGCACGCACGACGATCAACCATCAGCAGTAGCAGGCGAGCCCGCTTCTAATGCACACCACCCTCGGACTGCGCATCGCGCGCGTCCACTCGCCGTTCCTTCGCCATGTGCACCGACCCGCGGTAACCCTCGCTCCTCTGCTCTCAGCACGAGCCAAAGCCACGTCTCCGTCTCCGTCGCATACGAACCCGCGAAGAGCCGCCTCGACAGCGTCACAAGCGAAGAGCCAGCCCCCGCAATCCGCATCCGAGCTCGTCTCCTCGTCTTCCCGTCTGACCTCTCCGCTCCCCGTCTCCGCAACCCTGAACCCGCCGGCCTCGACACGCCCGCCGCCCCTCGAGCTGCCGACCCGGGACCCCGAGTCCTCGCTCTTCGGGCACTTATTCCGGCTCGGCAAAGCATACACGACCTTCTACAAAACCGGCCTGTACGCCATCCTCACGAACCGACGTCTCCTCTCCTCCTCCACCGCCACATCCCCATCCTCTCTTTCCTCAAGCAACACCAACACCTTCCCCTCACGCGCCGACGTCCTCCTCCGCGAGCGCGTCCGCCACGACCTCTCACGTCTCCCGATCTTCGGCATCCTCGTGCTCATCTGCGGAGAATTCACCCCCCTCATCGTCCTCGTGTTCCCGCGCCTCACCCCCTACACGTGCCGGATCCCGAAGCAGACGGCTGCGCTGCGACGTTCGACAACGGCGCGGCGCGAAGCCAGCTTCCGGGCGCTGCGGGCGGGGAGTCCGGATGCGAGCGGTCTCGAGCGCCTAGCTGCCGGCCACGTGTGCCGGTCGCTGGGGCTGACGAGCGCGCTGTGGGATAAGATCGGCGTAGACGGACCATTTGCCGCGGCACTGGCGCAGCGCGCCATCGCGCGCCTCGCTGCT
>JAOXNQ010005382.1:0-21395 GCA_028571165.1 Hypoxylon perforatum
CGCCGTCGGCGACCCATCCGCGGCTCATCCGCTTCGACTGGGGCGTGCTCTGGGACTGGCTGACGTACCGCGACGGCCCGGAGTTCGCCAACACGTTCGGCGGGATCCTGCGGTTCAACGACCAGCTCTTGCGGTTGGGCAAGGCGACGCTGGAGAATATGCACGCCTTCGCGCGGGCCAATGGTGTTGAGGATGGTAGATTTCTCGGCGTGCATCTTCGGACGGAGAGTGATGCGCTGGGGTTCTGGCCCACGTACAATACCCAGACGGACGCGTATCTGAAGCAGGCCACCAAGCGAGGCTTCGAGGTGGCGTACATAGCTACGGGCGACTCCCTAGAAGCCCAGAATTTTGCGGGGGCTGCTATCGAGTTGGCGCAGATGAGGGTGGTCACCAAGGCGGACCTTCTAGATGATGACGACTATGCGGAGCTGGAGTCGTTGACCTGGGATCAGCAGGGCGTGATCGACTTCATCGTGCTGCTGGGCAGCGACTTCTTCGTGGGCACGATGCCCAGCAGCTTCTCAGTGTACATGGCTATGAAGCGGCATCTCAAGACGGGGGGCGTGTACACGAGGCCGTACAAGGTGGGCACCGAGGGCGACGGGCTGTCGTATCTCGTGGGAAATTACGAGAAGTACTGGGAGGGTTGGCTGTTTATGTGGGATGGCATGTGGCCTTGAGAGAGAGAAAGAGAGAGAGCAATGAATACCCCTTATAGATATGAGTAATTGATTCCTACCTGTGCAAGCATTGGTCCATACTCTCCGTATGCGTGACTAGGACTTCTTATAAACCTTCCTCACATATCAGAACACCGAATACCGTACGTGATGGGTACCTGGTAGTTCAAGAATGATATGTAGCTGTATGGCAAGCCATGATACTTGATATGTGCATTTACCTGATAGTCGCTTGCAATAAGTCATTAATATGAACATAAGCCGATATAGCGGGGTATCTATCAAGCTCATAAATTCGACAATTCCAACTTCAATATCATCGGCCTTCAGGTTTCAGACCTCATATATCAATCTTACGTGTTCAAATACTGGCTTCAGTGTTGTAGATCGTTCACTTGCCTTCTGGCCATTTTATGCTTCATACACCCTCATTGCACCCAAAATGTCCATGATAACCTTATCCAGCCTGCAGCGCATTACAGCGCCGAAGCTAGCAGATATGCTGCTTGCCAACGCGAACCAACTGTCCTCGGATTCCAGCGTAGCTATCGTAGACGTACGAGATGACGGTATGTGCCTCTCTACCTTATTTCTGCCAATTCAAACTACATTTCCCTTTCCATTTGAAGAAACGACATATGATAAACAATTCCTTAACGGAAATGAACAAGAACCTACGGATTCTTTCAACGTCACCACACCATACGAACGTCCTTTCTTTCCACTTATGTACTTACTGACATACATTTTCCCCCGGTCCGTAGACCACATCGGCGGACACATCAAGTCGTCGCTGCACTTTCCCAGCCGCAGCCTCGACGCCATGATGCCCACGCTCGTGCGCAAGCTCGCCGACAAGGACGTCGTCGTCTTCCACTGCGCGCTCAGCCAGCAACGTGGTCCCAGCGCCGCGCTCCAGTATCTGAGGGCCAAGGAAGGTGCTTCTGCTGCCGTCGCGCGGAAGGTAGCAGATGAGCAGCAGTCTGCGAGCGGCGAGGGTGAGGCGGCTACGAAGAAACAGCAGCAGACCGTTTACATCTTGGACAGGGGATTCGTGGGCTGGCAGGAGGCGTATGGGCCCGACGAGAGACTTACTGAGGCTTATAGGAAGGAGATATGGGAGGATGGGTATTGAGTTGTGATTAGGGGTGATGGTTAACGGGGTTCGCTTCATGGTATGTTTGCTATGCGCGGTGATGGGATCTTCCCCGGTAAGACCAGTCTCTTGAACCATACTCCTTACATGTGGTAATATCCAGCTGACTGATTAGGGCAGGCAACCTCTTTCTAGAAACAGTCCATACGTTACCCTTGAGGTAGTAGGTATGTGTTAGATGGGTGGTAGAAGAGTTGTCTAGCTCTCTGTTACAAGTCGGATATCCATAGACGCAGTTCATAAACAGAGACTTCGGGCTTCAATGAATTGAATCTTTTAGCCAGTTGATATTTCTACGCAGCTTAACTGGTACGATGCCGTGCTTGAGTTATTTTATTGCTGAGGTTAGAGAGTTCATGATGAACATCTCTCCTTGAGATACAAGTCTGAAATTACTCCCCATTAACCCGTAACTCAGTCCAAGGGGGAAAGAAGCCCACCCAAACCATTGGATCTTCATATGGCTATATACGAGCCGACCGATCCCCAACGGATAATATGTCAACTTACAAGAAGCTACGAATTCCAACAGTGTGAGAGTTCTTCAACTAGTCAGCAGTCTCATCCCTGGTCATCGTTCGGGGACTCCCAGACTCAAATGCAGTATCGAGAGCCCTGCTTCGTTCGAGAACACAAACCTAGTTTGAGTCGTTTAGGAGGATGTATAAAATGGGCGGCATCGTCTAAGAAATTCGGTTTCTAATTATCAAACATAACATTCAACGCTCATTATACAACTCACATTCTTTATACAACTATTACCTTCTTTTCACTCATTACTTTTTTTAGTATATATCACTTTTTAATCTATTCTATTGCCACCGCCATGTCTGCACCAGTCACCTTCCAGATAATCCCCTCGCTTACCTCGGAGGGAGTTGTCGAGCTCTCGTTTGAGCTCAAGCTCGCTCTCGGCATCTGTCGCTTCGAGAACAAGCTCGTGGTGGCACTTTGCTCCATCCCTAAAATCCTAGGTCCCTTCATTGCCAAGTACCTTCCTAAGGGTTTCCGGCCGTACATAGGTGACGCCTATGTCGGCGCCGCGGAGGAGGAGGAGGCGGAGGCGGAGGAGGTAGTACCCCAGATCGAGGGGTAAATGGAAGAGGAAGACGGCTCGGCTCGGCTCGGGGCGTTAGAGGTTAATTAAGTGCTTAAATGTTTGGATGTTTTTGTTTAACTGTTTTACATGCCTTTTAATTGCTTACGTGGTCAAACATAGAAAAGTAGAAAAATATAAAAAAAGAAAAACGCTGGGGAGTTTGGTTTCCTGTTTTAAATAACAAGTCTTCTAAATAAGTTAAGTTATTATATGCCGTGTTGGTGATACAGTGACATGGTTGACAGTTTATGAGATTCATCGTTTATAACTCAATGCTCTTTGTGTTCTTTGCTATTACTCTTAACAAAGAGACTGCAGCTCTATGCATTACCCAACTATCACACAGTCCAGACAGCTCCCAAAGAGTACGCATTTATTTGCTACGACTACAAGCATGCGACCATGTGCCTTCGCCATGAGAAATGAAATGGAGACAACCCCGCATTCCATATGGCTGGCTACATTCCATAGGTGCGCACCAAGCACAAGGCATTTAACCTTTAACACGGGCAGCGGATGCCGCCCTCTATGATCCAGGTCTTGAAGCCTCTGGACGGCGCCATCGAGGCGCAGGCCCACGGCGCGCCGTACCAGGTGAAGGAGTCCTTGTTGTCGATGTTGTCGAGGCGGTTGTCGTAGTGCTTCTCGATGAGCGCGCCCATGCTCGTCGCCGTTGAGCATGGGTAGGGCTTCGAGGAGGGTGCCCTCGGCGCCGTTGTCGGATATGAAGAGGATGAAGGTGTTATCAAGCTCGCCAGAGTCCCGCAGGTAGTCCAACACACGTTGAATGTGCTGGTCTACGACGTGCACCATGGCGGCGAACGTCTCCATCTCGCGGGCCGACACTGCGCGTTCTTCCGCGCTCATCGTCTCCCACTCCGGATCCAAAAGCCCGACCGTAGGGGCGGGCTCGACGTCGGCGGGGACGAGGCCCAACTCGATAAGCCGCGCGAGACGCCGTTGCCGCAGGCCCGCCGGGCCGTCGTCGTACATGCCCTTGTACAGATCTATGATCTCTTTCGGGGCGTGAAGAGGCCAATGGGGCGCGGTGAAGGCTAGGTAGGAGAAGAAGGGTTTTTCTTTCTCTTCCGGCGTGCGGGTTTCGAAGTAGTTTAGTAGCTTGTCGGTGAAGGTCTTGGTGGAGTAGAAGTTATCGGGCAGCTTGGTCCATCGGTTCAGGTACGTCCCGTCGCGCATCCAGAATGTGTTGGGGTCGGCGACTGCTAGGGACGGCCGTGGCTCGCCTTCTTTGAATTGCGGTTTGTAGCTATAATGGTTCCCGCTTCCCGGGAGATAGACGAAGCCCTTGTCAAAGCCTCTTGAGCAAGGGGCGTGCTCCTTTGCTGCTCCGAAATGCCTGCGCGAAATAGTAAGTCTCAAGTTCATGTTCCTATGGTTTTCCCGTCCCATTAAGTAGACTCACCATTTACCCGACATTAAGGTTAAGTAACCAGAATCCTGTAATATTTCGGAAAGCGCCGCGACGCGAAAGTTTAGATATCCTTCGTACCCCGGCTTTCCCTTAAACAGCTCCCGGTTGCCCATGTGCTCGGCCATCTGACCGAGACCCGCGATATGATTGTCCGTACCAGAGAACAGCATGGATCTCGTCGGCGAACATGCCGATGCGGTATGGAAGTTGGTCAGGCGCCCTCCTTCGCGATGAGATCTAGAGCCAAAGGGACCCGTGTCACTAAATCCCAATATCTTAATCACGTCTTGGCCCCTCCCCCTCCAATCTATCTCTTGATATTGCCTCTGGATCGGTCTAATAAAGCAACGTGTAAACTGGTCGATGGCAATAGCTTAATCAAAAATTATTAAAAGACGAAGCACTATATTAAAGGGTTAAGGACTCTATACATACAATACGAAGTAAGTCGAGCCCATCCATGCTATCCAAGGTACATACCAAGATTTGGTGCTTCATAACATACCCGAAACAATAATCGAGCATGACATCTCTATTTTTCTGGAGCATAAGCTTAAAGGAATCCGAGATACCTATAATGGGCTCGTATCAAAAGACCGACGATTGTCACCAACTTGGCCTGGTTCGCCAGTACTTCAGACCCTGACTAAGATGGCAATTCCGCTCTTTATCTTCGCTGCGACTGTGTGCCGCTTTCTCGACGATCGCAGATGCGGTAGCCCCGATAAGCAATTGGAAGAAGTACGAGAAAACTTCAGTAACCGCACCTCATTGTGCTGTATCTTATGATACGAGTAAGGTTGGGTCATAGTGGAACGCGATAATGGAGAAGACACCGACTGTGAGGTAATGATGGATGAGAGAAACCCCGCAAAATCCCGTCTTCGAGGAGTGGCTGGTAGGGCGGGAGTTGGTTATGCACTATCTAGAGTGCCTAATATTACCTAGCTATAGTAGCGGCGATTCGCATACACATCTGTTAGCTGACCAAGTGTGTGACCCCCCTGAAAAATTACCGTTACTGTCAATAGAGCCTCCACTAAGCTACTGCTGGGTTAGGGGTAAGCTCACGACATAGCTCCTGGTTTTTTATTTTTGGCCATGCTGACTGATGTTTCTACCAACCATCGCGTGACCCTTGCTTGTGGTCATCACCACCCATGTCGGCGGCTCATCAACTGCTCACTTACCTTGCGAACTCCAATTTCAACCTTACTTACCTATGGACAGCAAGCAACTATCTTCTGCTGGTTTCCAAATCTATGTTAGCTTTGGTGATACTACCTAGTCTAAGAGGATGAAGAGAAATATATGGAGGCGTTAGGAATGAATTGATTATCCATTCATTACGGCTAATCGTTACCTAAGTTATTGCATCTATGGTTCTAACATCAGAGCTTCGTTTGTATTAACCTGAATTCCGTTTCACGCATGTAAGCCTAGTCGCACTAAACATCTTTGACAATACTGTGATTGATAATCCAAACGTCAGTTGACTTAGGTCGGAATTGAGAATTGAGCTATTTTTAAAATACAATCTATTGCTGGTTTGTGCACCAAACGCTATCGGTACCTAATTCATAAAAGGTCGATGGATATAAGTGAAGCTTTTTATAGCCTAAACCCTTGCTACGGGATGGGCATGACCCGTGCGATGATCGTAGCCGTGACATCGGGTCTGGGTTAGGTGATCCAGTCCGCTTCGATGCTCGTTGCTAGTACCAATGGTAAAGACGATGTTAATGATAATGTTCCTGTGATTCAGTTTCTCGGCAAGTGGTGGTCTATGACAAGGGCTATTATAGAGCTTGGAACTGGAGGTTCAATTCAGCTAATAATACTCTTTGGGACCTAAGGTCCTTACCTCTCTCCTTCTAATCAAAGGGGAGGCAAGCTACCTATTTATCCCCAAAGGTCTTAAGGTTACATTTGGGCATCAATCTTGTAAGGTTGGTACTGTAAGTGCTGCTGGGCTGAGCCTGCAGCCCTGACTGCGACCAGGTGACTCCTAATACCCAACTAACACCTGTAACCCTCTTATCATCCGTTGGCTATTAGGTAACCAACAGTCCCTTGGCAATCGTGGCCGTGTGACATGGTCTGAATCTAGACTCGCACCCTAACCGATTATACAAGGCTGACATGATAGCGAATATTACCGTGTCCCAGGAACTCGGAAATGTTTACTCTTAATTCGGTTCGACCCATTTACACTATTACTCAAAAAGATAGCAGAATTGTAATGGTCTTGCTTACGAACCTTAATAGCCTATTAGCAATCATAGTCTATTAATAGTTTAAGAAATTTGTAATCTATAGGTTAATAATAAAGCGAGGATTTCTTAAATTCATACTGCGCTTTTTGCAGCACACTAAATATCGGCTAAGTAACCTGATTTGTACATATCTAATAGCGTTTCATATAAACAATAACCAAGTTCGCAAGCATACTCCGCTTAGATAATACTATTCTTATAAAAACGACCCCTTGTTTTTACGATTTTGAGTATATCAGCTGAATGTTAACAGCCAATCGAATAATACGAGTTTAATGACATGTCATGTCTTCAGTTCGACAGTGCGGTGAGGGTAACCGACCTAGACATATCACGATGGTCTAGCCTTTGTTAGTTTGGCTTCGGTAATACGATAAAGCTGGGTTCTTGGTATGCTGAGAATCTAGACTCAGTCGAGCTGACCTCGCTTTCTTCCGCATGCGAATGCGAGGATAGCCTGAGTTTTCAGCTTCGAATAAATACCTACAGGCAAATATATACACCATTTAGTATGTATAAGAGCTCGCTTTGCTCTTGTATCATGGACGTCTATTATCCGTATCCGAAGTCGGACGCAACTATTCGACCTGTTGCCCAGGTCATCTTTGATCTATAAACCTTTTTCCCTCATAAACAAAAAGGTCTCCTGACGTGCAATATGACGCCGAGAGGGTGGGGTGATAAGGCGGTCGGGCTCGGGACCGCTATAGTCGGGCTGTTGAGTCTGGCAGGTTTCGCGACGGCCCAGTCGACGACGACGACGACGCCTACCTGCCTGCAGCCTATCAATGGTACCACGCCTACCGTGGGGGATATCGCAAACTTCCTTAACCCCTTGATCGACCAAGCGTGTACGGCACTAGGTTCCGGCGCTACGCAAGACACGGGATTCGTCGTCCCTGTGGCGAGCTTTAACAAGACTGGATACCTATTTGCCAAGATCAACATTGAAAATGTGGCAGCCGATATGGACGAGTGTCGCACGGCCTACCAGTCCATCATATCAGACTGCATCTCGTCGCCGCCAGAGGGCACAGTACCCAGCTTTGGTGGCCAGTGGTCTTCGGACCTGAAGCTATCCTACACGCTCGTCAGCCTCGTGTATCCTGATAACAACCCCCTAGTCGACACTCCGCCGCCGGCGGACTCGTCGTCTTCATCGTCTTCATCGTCTCAGTCAATGTCGACCACCTCTATAAGCCGATTTCCACCGCCTACGTCTCGCACATCGCTTCCTACGGCAATATCCATAACTCATAGCGTGCCGGCGACCATAACACTGCCGCCCGGAGGTGTGCCTAGCGGACCGGACCTCAGCAATGTTGCCGAGGAGGTCGCAGATGTGCTTGCGTTGGCGGCGGTGGCGGCAGCGATTCTGTTGGCGGCGAGCTTCCTAATTGTTGAGTTCACGCCGCTCATCGCCGAGGCGCCTGCGCTGGCGGCGCTGGTGGCGATAGAGGACGCCGAGTCGGTGGTGGCGGCACAGCTGGGACTACTCAGACCCACAGCGCCGGTGCTCGAGATGATCGACAAGGTGTTGGCGGCACGCTTCGCCGGGCTCCTGGCGCAGGGAGTGCCCAACCCGATCACGGCCGGGCTTCTGGTCAGCGCGATCGCGATAACGCTGGAGACGATACCCGCGATCGTCGAGGAGGTCGAGAAGCAGGAGGAGGAAAATCAGAGCTCAAGCTCGAGCACTAGCGCTAGCACTACATCGTCGTCGACGTCGTCGGAATCGCCAGTGCCCACGGACCCCTTGCACATAGTGGGCTTTTCCAACAACTGGCCCGACTTGCTGCTCGATGTCATCGCGGACTACTTTCCTGACAATGGCGAGGGTGACATGGAGACGGTGAACGAGCTATCGCTCAAGTACTACGCGACCAACATGACCGAGGACCTAGCCAACGCCATCAGATGGCTTCCCATCTTTAGTTTCATCATTCCGGATCTAATAATGCCAGTTGACGTTGAAGAAGGCTTTATCGTGGACAGCGATAGCCTTCACCGGCGAGATGAAGATGTCTTTTCGGGATATGCCCACGCAGCATCAGATCTGGATCACACGCCGCTGCACGTCCTTGACAAGCGTACAGGCACCGAATTCCCGCGACGCGGCTCGAGCAGAATTGTTTATCCTCCTGAACAAGATATCAACCAGAATCCACCGCAGCACCTCAAGCTTCCAAGTTGGAAGCCAGGTGCAATTAGAGAATGGAGAACTCTCGACCAGCAGCAACCACTCATGGACAGTCATCACGCCACGGGCATCAGCATCCACGTCTTCGACACCGGCTTTGGTAATCCACAAATGACTTTTCCTGTCCCAACCGGCTCAGTGAGTTTAACTCCCCAACCGCCACAAAGGCACTCACTCACGTATGCGCATGGAGAGTAAAGTGTGTCCAGAGTGGCCTCTTCTGTCCTGGTTAACTAATCATCTGTAGGAATTTAGTAAGGTCGGGTTTAACTTTCACGAGCCTAGTGAACAGGTGTGCTATGACGACTTATCTAAACCGATACCTACACAGATACCCACGCCAACTCATTCATCTATACTGGAAAGAATTGCTGACGATGATGTTTTTTCTCATGGGACTTGTGTGCTCGATGTAGTTGGCGGCCTAAGATACGGCTTTGCCCACTTCGCAAACTTACATTCGTGGAAAATGAGCTATAAGAATTGTCTTCCGACTAGTCGAGGATTTATAAATATTTTTGCACAGATTGTACACGAGATTGGACAAGAAGTTCGCCAGAACAAAACCATCATCAACATTTCCTCGGGTAAGTTTCACGCTTCTTTCTCAAACTTGACTATAGGCTCTACGACGCGTACTTTCACATGTGCTTGCTGCTAACTCGTGCATACACCTGTAGCCTGGCCATTTTCTACGGACCTTTCAATTTTATGGACTGATCATTTGTTAAAGAATCTATGGCCCTTGGGCGCTGTAGTAGTCGTAGCCGGTGGCCAGTCCAAAACCGGTAGGACGGACGGCTTCGTACAGGAGCACTTACCCCAGGCCCTTGGCGACCTTTCCACAGGTCACAACCCCGTGATTAATGTTGGGGGTGTCGACATTGACGGTTCGATACCTGCGGAAACTTTTAAAGACAAACCGTCGATAAGGAGCCTTGCCGTGTACACCACATACCAGGTTACTTGCATGAAGAGCGATCTTGTTACAGCACAAGTTTTGAGAGGTACCTCTTTTGCTGCGCCGGCGGTTGCTGGCGTCATCGCCACCTGGCTAGCCGTACCCGAGTTCGTTGCGGCGATAGAAGCATCGCCCGGGACATTCTTCGCCGAAAAGGTCCGTAACTTTCTCATGGACCACGCCCTGCTACGCGGCGCCCCCTCTGACAAACCGACATTGTACAACGGCTGGGTCGATTCGAAATGCCAGGAGCTGGACGCAAATCCACCTCCCAATTTCAATACGCAATCGAGAGAGGTGCCAGAGCACTTTGCGAGGACCTCGCTGCCGTCTAGTATATCTATTAGTCTACCGGCCGATGCTGATGATAATGATGATATTCCTGTTTTGGTCAACGGCACTGTAGTTGATCCTGACCTCGCAGAAGTAAGCAGAAGGCTCCCATCATTCTCTGGCCTCTTCTCCCCCCACTTTTTCAACCCCCTTTTTCTTCCTGACAATCCGACCTCCCCCTTTCCGTTCTTCTCCGATGTCTATCCACTAGAAGCGTGCCGAGTTTAGTCTAACATCAGAGGACCAGGACTTCTGTCCTTTGCCACCAGTATCGGTGACAACGACGACGACGTCATCGACCACGTCGACCACAACGTCCTCGACCACGACGTCCTCGACTTCGTCAACGCCAGGTTGTGACCCGCAAATAACCTGCGACGCATGCGGTGGCACTTTCTCAGCCGGCCACGACGGGCTCGCCGTGTGCACAACGGGCGCGTCCAAGGGCTGCCAGTGCGTTCCTGGGAGTAATCAATGCGGTACGCCCCAGTCTTGTTCCATGGGAGGCTGCGCCGGTACGACCGACGTGGGAACGCAAGGCGCGACCTGTAAAGGGAATTTCAAGGGCTGCACTTGTATCGTTCCCTGCGACTCGGCGGCGCCACCAATCCTCGATGGTACCCTGAGTATGAAGCTATATAACGACACTACTTGCTGCAGCGCCGGGCCGACTGTCAACGTCGCCGATCTGGACAAGTGCGTAGATGCGTCTGATGACTTCTACAGCTTCCACCAGGCGGTCGGCCAAAGCTTGTTCAGCAGAGGAATCACTATCCAGTTATACCCCAACAAGGGCTGTTCCGGCAGCTCCGTTATAAACGGGTTAACGAATGCGGCGCAGTGCTGGAGCGACCCTAATCCATCCGCTTGGAAGAGCTTTAAGATTTCTAACTCCACAGCCACCACGACACCGCCGACGCCGCCCTCGGGCTGTACTCCAGTGCAGCCAGTCAACACGGACAGCTTCACAGTGACGCTAAACATATACACAAAATCGTGCTGTGACGCAGCTCCCGCCCAGGTGATGAAAGTCGGTACGTTAAACGCGTGTCACCAGGTCTCGACGCCATTTACCGCCTTGACCCAGGCAGTCGGACAGAACCTCCTGAGTGGAGGCGTCATGATTCAGGCTTTTAGTGACGCCTCCTGTGCCAGCGACAGCTCGACATTCATCCAACTTAGTAATGACAAGAGCTGCGTCGTCGACCAGGGAGACGCCTGGCAGAGCTTCATGCTGGTGGCCACTGATGACCCCGGCGAGCCAGACCCGGACCCCAGCTGCACAATCCGACAGCCGGGCATCGCGGACGCGGACACCGTCAGCGTCAATCTATACACGCATTCGTGTTGCGATGCCGCCCCGGCTCAAACTCTAAATCTCAATGAGTTAAACTCATGCGTCAACACGGCGCAGCCATTCGCAGATCTAACTCAGTCCGTCGGCCAGAACATGTTCGGGCGGAACTTGACGATTGTCGCTTTTCCACAGCAGGGATGTACTGGCCTGCCTACTAACCCCTACTTCTTGACTAATACGGTAAGCTGCTATCCGTCAACCACGGCATTCAACAGTATAATGATCTCTGGCCCGTCCGACAACTCGGGAGGAGACGGCTCCGAACCGCCGCCTTCACAGCCGCCACCGGTCTGTCCGTCCATCGATAACAAAGGCAACCCGAACACGCTCACGCTTGGCCTTTATAAGGGCGACTGCTGCATCCCTAAGCAGAACATTACTATCGGGGTGCCCAACAGCTGCCACGATCTGACAAGCGAGCCCGAGGGCTTCAAAGAGGCCGTCGGCTCCGCCATGTTCGCCAACGACTATAATATTGTGTTCTACTCGGAAACCGGCTGTACGGGCGCGTCTGTGGCGTACGGCTTGATCACGCAGTCGGACATCTGCTTCGTCGGCGGGCCCTGGAAGAGCGTGCAGGTCATCACGCCTCCGCCGCCAACACCACCTCCCCCATCTTGCGCTGGAGCCCCCGACAACCAAGGCAACGACAACACTATAACGCTAGATCTCTACAAGGGTGACTGCTGTACACCTAAATCGACGCTGACCATCGGCACGGCCAGCATCGGCAAGTGCGAGGACATCAGCGCTTTGGGACCCGAGGGCTTCACGCAATCGGTCGGGCAGAACCTGTTTGGGCGTAGCCTGTTACTGACCTTCTATTTTACAAAGGACTGTTCAGGGTCCTTCAACTCATACCATCTGACCAACGCGGGCGGTGGCTGCGAGGTGGCTCCGGGTCCGTGGCTTGGCGTGAAGCTCTTCGACAACACCCAGGTAACCTGTGCCGGGGCGCCCAACAACCAAGGGAACCCCAATACTGTAACACTGGATCTCTACAAGGGCGACTGCTGTACTCCCAAGTCGTCGCTGACTATCGGAACAGCTAGTATCGGCAGGTGTATGAGTGTGAGCGCTCTGGGACCCGAGGGCTTTAAGCAGTCGGTCGGACAGAATCTATTTAGGCGCAACCTGGAGCTTGTATTCTACTTCACGTCGGACTGCTCGGGCAACTTTGTCCCGTACCATCTAACCAACGCTGAAGGCTGCCAGGTCGGTGGTCCGTATAAAAGCGTAAAGTTATTTGACAGCACTCCGCCACCGCCGTGTGCGGGTGTGCCCGACAACAAGGGTAACCCGAATACGGTAACCTTGGATTTCTACAAAGGCGATTGTTGCCATCCTAAGTCTACCGTGACCGTGGGTCAAACCAATACCTGCCATAACCTTAACGGCAGTCCCGAGGGTTTCCACCAGGCTGTGGGGGAGAACATGTTCGGGAAAGGGTACAAGCTGATATTCTACGCGTCGTCGAACTGCGGCGGGAGTCTCTGGACGTACGACCTGACCAACAAGGATGCATGCTGGACTGGCGGACCATGGAACAGTTTCCAGCTCTTCGATTCTACACCGGCACCGCCGCCGCCGCCGCCTCCGCAGTGTGGTTCCGGTCCGAAAATCCGCGACGACGACACTCTCTCAATGGTGCTCTATACCGACGAGACATGTTGCCACGCAGGCGATGTATCCCAGCCGGCAGGTCTAGAGGCCAGGGGCATAAACACCGGCTGTATCAACCTCGACGCCAAGATGTTCAGCATAAAGCAGGCTGTTGGCCAGAACCTCTTCAATCACGATAACAGGATCCGTCTCTTCCCCGTTAGGGATTGCGCGTCTGGGTGGAACGAACTCCAGCTGACCAATTCCGATGTCTGCTGGTTCAACGGCGGCGGCTGGTTGAGCTTGCGGGCGGGCAACTTCGACCCTCCTCCTCCTCCGCCAAACTGGATCCTGAGCCTGTACACCACCAATAATTGCGGCACCTCGGGCGGCAATTTGCAACAGTCCGGGAACGGCCCCATAGGATGTCAGGCAGTTCCGGCCGGGTTCAACTCGTTTTGTTCGCTGATGAAGGTCCCGCCAGGATTGCGCATGCTCTTGTACGAGCGGGATAATTGTGCAGGAGGGGCATCTGCGAGCGTAGACTCAACGTCGGGTTTATGTAGTAGTCCTTTTCCGGCTGACTGTACCGAGGTGGACAACATACATAGCTACCAGGTGGTGAATATTTAAGCCAACGGGTGTATGAGTGTCGGGAATGTGGTCAAAGGTGTTGGTCAAAGTTGGCGGCTAGCTTTAATTTTAGAACCAGCGCAAAAGCGAATGCACACGGACGCTAGAAAGCGAATACCGGATCTTAATATGGGGTTTTTAAAAGTATATACCTGTGGAAACAACGCGGTTATAGCCGGATAAATTTAAAACGTACACATGTAAGCTGACTTTTCAGTTTCTTCTGGAGCAATGAGAGACCACCTAGGTATTTTCTTAGAGAGAAGTGTGACAGAGAAGCCTACGGCAATATCTTCATCTATGATTGCAGCGCTAGGTGCTTCCTAAGGGCTTCTTTCCAACGATAGTCCACCGAACGGCTGTCACGTATGCCCCTTGTCTAGTTTCCTCGACGGCGAGAGGAAGGAGCCGCCTGACTTCCTGTGCCATCTTCTCACTTTTGGTTTTGCGAGCAACCAGCTCGTGCATGATGAGACCGCACTCGTGGAACATGAAACCCAGCCAAGGTTGAGCATCACGGATATCCGTCTCGACGTCCCCGAACCCAGCCGCCGAGAAGGTCTCAGGCAGTGCAGTGACCCAGCTTGGATTGAGTCGTGGATCTTGGACTGTCAAAAGCTTCATCAGCGCTTCCAAGTGTTCCGTCTCGCTGTCTGGTCGCGTCTTGTCGATCCGGACCGTTGCGAAATCGGGTTCTCCCCATTGCACGTAGCCACCAGGCTCTACAAGGGCGAGCCTCGTCGTTAGTTTTACATGGAACAGTGTCGCTCAGCAAATAGGGACCTGGACGTACTCAGTAATTTGAATAGTTTCCCTACAAGACGGGGAACCTCCTCGTTCAATAACACGAATGAAAAGAACCGAAGGTTAACGATATCAAATGCGTTCACAAGGTCATCTGGAACTTCTTCCCTCACATCCCATTGACGGAAAGTCATGTTGGAGGGGAGGGTTTCCGGCGGAGGGGCAGCATCGAAGGATACATCGAGCGCGACAAGTCGCGAAGACTCGCCAAGTTGGTCGCCCACATCGTGGAGCCAGATGCTGCATCATAGTCAATTACTGGTTAGGTCTGTCAGAGGGAGCAAACTAGGTTGTACTGACCCCGTACCAGCGCCAACGTCTGCCACTCGTAGATCAGTCTTTTCAGTCGGAATGCTCGGATGGATGAGATATCCAAATAGCTTCGTCCAGAAATGGTGCATCAAGTTGATGCTAGATTTCGGGAGATGCCGTTAGACAACGGTTGTAATCACAGTAAGGCGTCACTCTACCTACCGGCTGTTATCTAGAAAGTCCCGCGTAAACACATAGTCAGGTTTTGAAGACATTTCTCTTATTGCGACAAGGAAGGCGGCGTTCCTCTTATTATTTTTTTCAAGTTAATGAAGTCAGTGAGGGGGAAAGGAGAAGATATGGATCAGAGAAGAAGGAAGCGTATGCCTTTTAACGGTCCTACTATGGTGTTGGTGTTAGGGATCAGTTAAACTACCTTGTCAGGTATGTAAGGGATAGATCGAATTTCTTTACCTTTTAAAGCTTAGCGCTTTTTTAGATATCTCTTGTAAGACCGATGTGTAACTAGACGTCTTCTTCGGTTCTAGCTACGTGTTGCCTACCTTAAGCCACGGGAGCGATCTCTTGGTAAGAGCAGACAGACGAGTATAGACCAACTAGTTAAGATAGAAGTTTAGATAAAGCATGTACACGAACGTTTCTTTAGGGGTAAGATAATAATGAATTAAGCGCGGTAAAGCTATTAAATCTGTTCGGATTGAACGTGTACACAATAATTAACCACATCCTCCTCGATCACGACACAAGTGTTTACGAAGTTGCTGGGCTTCGTTGCTTATAGACCACCGGCCTGGAGCTGGATCTCAAGGCATTTGGTGCTGGGGAGGTTAGCCGGGACGGCATTCGGGCCGTAGAAGAGCTCGAACACGTCGTTCACGGGACAGGCCCAGAAGCCTAGTGTTATGTTAGCTTCTACCGTTTCTCATCGTCTGCTTAGTAGCAATAGCAAGTGATTCTCACCTTCAGCGTTGGAGTTCCAGGTCAGGAGCTGCTCGGCATTGAGACCGAAACCAGGGGTGTGGTCACCGGGCTGCGAAGTGACCTGCGCGACGTAGCCGGCAGGCACTTCGGGCATCTGGACACTGTATGGGACGGGAGCGCCCTCAAGGTCTATACATAGCAGGCATTAGTCATGTGTTCGTAGGTGTAATGCAAGATTGACAGAGGGAAAGGGAAATCCTTACCGAAGAATAAGTAAGTTCCGTTGAAGTAGGAAGGGTCCGACTGGTAGACGGAGGGCCGCTGGATCTGGATCACGTTCCGGCCGGCGTCGGAGTGGGCGTTGATAAGCGCCCAGCCGGCGAGGGTGCCGGTCGCACGGAGGCGGAATTCCGATCCCACTTGGCGGGTCTGCAGAGTCGGAGCCGCGGTAGAGATGCCGGCGAAAGCAAGGGCGGTAGCAATGAGGCCGTACATTTTGCTTTGGGGGTTTTAGTTGAAAGATATTAAATGGAGATGTATTAAAGTATTAAATCGGTAGTAAAGCGAGTAGCGAAAGTGTGTAAGAAGCAATGTGATGATGGTGCTGATGATGCTATTAGAATCGTGGCTATTAGGCGGAAACCGAAAGGTCTTTATACATTTCATCCGCAATCATGTTTTTTTCGTTTCTATGGGTATCGTCCCAAATCTCTACTGTAAACTAAAATTGTCACATTGTTCAATATCACGATGGCAATTATGCTGGCATCAGCATAGGAGCATGGCGGTCAGCGCAAGAAGCAACACGATCGTGCTCATCTTCGTATTCCAGGGGTGGAGTAGTAGACGGCTATTAGCTAGGCGAGCTGGAAGAGCCGGTCTCTCTTTTCAGTGGCATGCTGCGTTTGTTTGTGGGTAGCGGGTACGGCCGTCAGCGGCTTATCCGTGGCTGTACCCCCTGCCGGATCTACCGCTTCGGCTTATGAAGCCTCATCAGCATCTTAAACTTGTGCTATGTTTTGCTTAATATCAACATATCTGTGAACATTCGATTACTCGGACTACTAAAGCGCCATCAACTTGAGCAAGTGAATCCATCTCCGGCGTTATTAAGCGTGTGTCAGTGACAGCGGGTTATTTGCCGCTCTTCCGCTACTGCTGGAGGCGTAATAGGCTATGTTGGGAGGTCTATGTTGGGTTGCTAGTAAATCGCAATTTCTTAATCGCTGAACGAAATAGGGGTTGCTAGAGACTGAGCTGAAATTAAATACATTTGAAGCTATGGTATTGTTAAGGAGGTATGAAAATATTTCCTGTCATTTTAAACACAATTGACAGCTCAACTTTTTGGTTTGATGGATTAGTACCAAAATCGGTACCAAAGATGCGCGGGCAATTTACAGAACCCTACGCGCCGCCGCATCTTGAGGCCCAGGCCCATTCAGGCCTGTTCCAACAAGCATTACTTCACTTTTGCTTCCATACAAGCCAGCATACCTGTGGTAATATGGTAAATCCAGAAAACTGATATTCTAGCGAGGACTCCAAGGCTGGAGTCTAGCCGACCGACCAAGTTTAGGATGGCTATCGTGACTTTAACTGAGGGGCCGCTCACCACGGACATTTGTGATCATTGCCTCCGCTCTAAAAACACGCTTGGCTTGATCGATTACATGCCTACGACATTTCAGAAACTCGAAGACGCAGTGAAAGATGGTTGCAAGACATGTGCGCTTCATTACGACGCTACCGTGAACCTTCACCCAACACCTGAGACTCAGATAACATTCTATCGCCGCCATCAGTTCACTTTTGATCACCATGTGTATTATGAGATTTTTAGAGTCCCCGGTGAGTGACATGAATAATTGCAAGACGGAGATCCGAAGCAAACAGCTTGCCTAATGTATAGACTTACGCTACCTTGGGTATTTTGACTAAGATCCCTCTCCAGGCGCCTCGGGTGACGAGTTCTCGTCAGTTCCCGTTGGAAACTTTCTGCCCGGGACCTCTTCGGAGCAAACACTTTTGACCATCAAATCCTGGATGCAGGAATGTCTCGTGAACCACAATGAATGCGTATCTGGATCAAATTATTTCCCAAAGAGAGTGTTGGATATCACCCAGGGTCGGGTAGTTCTCCGTGAAGGACTCCAAGAGGCTGGCTACGCTTGTCTAAGCCATTGCTGGGGCCCGACACAGAGCCCTATTAGGACCCTTACTACGACAATCGCCGGTTTTAAACAAGAGATTCCGTGGTCTATGCTGAGCAAGACATTTTAAGATGCTATAGATAATATGTCGACGACTGCATATTAATTACCTTTGGATTGATTCGCTCTGCATCATCCAGGACAGCGAAGAAGACTGGAGAGAGCAGTCCCTCATGATGGCAGACATCTACGAGAACTCGCAGCTGACTATTGCCGCGACCAAGTCTCACAACGGGTCCGGCGGCTGTTACACCATCGGGGACAGGGAATCGAGAGAATGTCACCCCATCCGCGAAGGGTCTGTCTATCTACGGAAGAGAGTCCCCGAGTTCGACGCTCACGATCGAGGAGACGACTGGCCACTCTTGCGGCGAGCTTGGGTGTACCAAGAAATGCGCCTATCACCAAGAATCCTCCACTTCGGCTCCGAGGAGGTCATCTGGCAGTGTCGGACCTGTAGAAGAAGTGAAAGTGGAAGAAATGATCGGCAGCCCCGACGACACTTACCAGGGGCATTAGTATTCTTTCCTCCTCGACGATCTTCAATTGGTATAATACTATTCATCAATATTCTCGTCTCTCGATAACTTTCGAGAAAGACAGGTTTGCCGCGCTTGCTGCAGTAGCGCAGCGTGAGGCAAGGTTGCGAGCACCTGACGATATGTGTCTACTTGGTTTATGGAAACACACATTGAGCCAAGGTCTGCTTTGGGGAACCTTTTCACCTCGACAAGCTAGAAGACCAAGCAATTGGAAAGCCCCAACATGGTCCTGGGCATCGGTAATGTCGCAGGTAATATGGAGGGACCAAGGGGATCTTGTGAACAGTGATTTACAACTACTAGACTGTACACAGGTATATAACACCGATGTTCAATATGTCGGGTCACCCTATCTAGGCGATTACACAAAGGCAGAGATCCAGATTTACGGACCGCTTATCCAAACGACATTGAATGCTTTGAACTATAACGTACCAGAAGAGCAGTACCGAGACTTGATGCTGGGTGGTCTGCGGTTCAATCCACAGCTAGAAGCCGACTACGACTACAGTTCTGATTCAAATCTTCAAATAACTTCCGAGATGGATATTCAGGTCCTACCTATCACCATTCAAGCTTCCGCCGTCCTCAATGTGCTCGGATTAGCATTGATGCCCGTCAAGGCAGCCTCCGACCACACGTATGAACGTATTGGGCTGGTAGTATTAACAGTTGTTGAACCAGTTGTCGAACCAGCTCAACAACACTGGCTGCGCCCAATAACCGAGGCGAAGTTCAGACACGCCCAAGCAAAGATTATTTCATATTTCCGGGCACTACCGCCTTCTGAGATCGTCTTGATATAATTGAATCAATACTTGGTTCTTTGCGACGGTTTAGGACAACACCAGAGGCGCAACAAGACCTAATAAGGTTGGCTTGCTGAAGCTAATTAGTAGATCTAAAGAAGCGAGTCATTAGATGAGGGCAATCGGCTACCCATCTACGATTGGGTATCTACTCTAGGTATATATAGGTACCTAGCAAAAAACATCAGTTAATAAACTTCCCACCGCAGCCGCCGCAAAATTCCCCTGAGATCTCCCCCATAATAATCTCCTTAAGTTGCGGCGCCATAACAATGAGGTCTGCCGGCTTGAGGCACTTGGACCCGCACACACTGCACATCTTCGATAGCCCGGGAGCTAGGATAGGGAGCCCGGTAGTAGCGCAAGTATCTAGAGTGAAGGTCAGAGATATGTAGTAGCATCAGGCAAGATTCACTGTGCTTACCAAAAATATGCCCTCTTTGGCACCGCGATGACTTGTCTACAGGCTCCAGCGGTAGCTCGCAGAAAGAACAGACCTGGCTACGGCTCACCATGGCGAAATGGTCCTTCAGCGCTATCTGCTTGTTTCTCTCCTGAGCCGGTGTCGAGATGCCTGCCCCAACTCCCGCCACGGGAGGGCCGCCGCCGTACATCCATTCCCACGCGCGTGCCTCGGTGCTTAGCTTCTTCATAGCTAAGGTGGTATTAGCATCCTCGTTCTCATCCGCATTGCTGTCGTATCTGCCAAATAGGACCCGGCACTTGTGACCCGCAAACGTGTCCCTGCCCGGCCACATCGTGCCGTACTGCGTAATAAACACGGCCGTGACGCCACCGCCAGGGCTCGCCGTCATACCCCAGATGCGGACCCTGTTGACGTGCACCTGGTCTTCGGTGTCTATTCCCGCCATCGCGTCGTTGGGGTCGAATTCTGACCTCTCGTCTTCATCCTCGTCTCCGCCGTTATCGCCATCGTCTGAGCCTGCATCGGATCTCACGCTCCCAAGATCGTTGGCGAGTCGGTGTGCCAGCGCGCGCGGGAGCTGGTGCTCGACAATCTGGTTTATTTCTTCAGCCCACTTCGGTCCTACGACCCCGTCTTCGGGGTTTGGGGGTAGCGGGAGGTTCGTCTGGTACCAGCCGTCGTTTTCGTGGGTGGCTGACAGGCGGACGAGCGAGTAGATTGGCGTCTCTGTGGTTTGCGATAGAGAAGGGGGGTGGATGATAAGTCCTGCGAATAGTAAGTCAAGAGGGTTGGATGGAATATTAAGTTGAAAAGGATGGATGGCACATACCGGTGATGGGGTTTTGCGTTGTGCCGTTGTCTCTTGGATATGTCGTGCCGCACTGGTCGGTGGAATGGCTGGGCATCTCGGGCTCATTGTTATCGAAAGAAACCTGGAATGCTTGTGCCTTCGCCGGCGTTGCTATCATGCCACGGCAGACTTTGGAAGATTCTATCGTCCATATCTAAAACGAGGGCATGGTTAGTGTCGTACTTGGGACAAAGAATAGGTAGCTGAGCCGTAGCTTACCAAGTCTTCCCAAACCACGAAAGCGTCTGGGGCGAGATACAGACACACTCCGTTACTGTCAACCGCACCGACTTTTACATTTGGTGTCGTCATATCATTGCGTGATCGGGTAACTGTAACTTGCCTGAACCCGACGTAGTTGTGGGCGACATACGATATGATGGCAGTCTTCGAAGTACCCCTTTTCAACCAGGGACTCCAACTAAGAGAGAACGACGATCCGGATGGCGAGTAATCTGGGTCAGTCGGCTGTAACTACTGTCAGCAATGAGATAAACACACATGAGAAAAGTAACAACGCACATCAAGTCTTGGATGCGGACCTTCCGCATCAAATCTCGCGACTTCCTCTACCCTCCACATTCCACAATCCCCCGGCTTCGCATTCAAGTCGTGCTTAGACTGAACAGAAACGACGACAACCTCGCCATCATCATTCGCATACGCCATCAACGCCCCCCGGCCCTCAGTATCCCTAGCCCAAGCAAACGCCGTAACGTACTCCTTCGAGTACTCCGCATCGTGCCCCCCAGCCCGCGGCAGCAGCAACCCACCCCCGACACCCCAAGCCGCCATCCACGGGCGCAAGCTCCTCGCGCCGCGCC
>JAOXNQ010005393.1:0-18982 GCA_028571165.1 Hypoxylon perforatum
CGCCATCAGGATGCTCGGCGTCGTGGACAGGTGGCCGGGGATCCGGGCCTGGAAGTCGCGCAGCTGCGTCTCGAGGCCGATGCGCAGGAGCTGGAGGTGCTGCTCGTTCTGGGCGGCGCCGGCGAAATCGGGCCGTCTGCGAGCCCTGTGCAGCTGCCACAGCTCGTGCTGGATGTACTGTATGCGGACGAGCCACACGAGGATGTGGTCCGGTTCGAGCTCGCTGCATGCCTCGAGGACGTCGCAGCATTTGGCCATCCACGACGTATAGTCTAGACTGCTGGGTTTGGACATGCCCCACGAGTGTCTAGATGAGAACTAGACGTCAATAAATGGGAAGAAACGGGGAGCGGAGTGAAGACTAGAGCAACTAACACCGAGAAGAGATAAAAGCAGGTTAGGTATGCCCGGATGCTCTGAAATTTGACTTCTTGATCTTCAGGCGACTCGGCCGCGAGATTCATGTCTGTCTCCTCATCTAGTTCTAGGTCATGCACTATGTCCACGGCCATGCGGAGATACTGCAATAACTGCTTGTTCTTTGGGCGGAGATGAAACGGATACCTATTTGACAGGATTCGCTCATTAGAATTGCTACGTGGGATGAATGATCACATATAGACACTCTTAGATTACAGCAGAGCCTGTCATCGGGCAAATGGAACATAGTTAGACTTCACTCACCAAGAGCAATAAATAAGCAACCCCTGAAGTAATTCAAGAGTCCTCTCGCCACCAGCCACGAACTTGAGACCCAGAATCTTACGGAACTCCTCATCGTACAGACTGTGATTCTGCAGGCTCGTCGAGCAGCTCGTCACGGCGAGGATAGCCAGCAGCACAAACGGCATCTCGCGGGCCATCGTCCTGACGTCCGCGTCCTCGGGCAGCACGACGCACGGGCAGTGCGGCAGCATGGCCCGGAAGGACTCGAGCAGGTGGGCGGCGGAGTCGAGGTTGAACAGCGGCTTGATGCCCAGACTGCTCACGGGCCGCGAGCCGGCTGTGCTCTTGCCCCTACCCCCGCTCGGCGTCGGCATGGAGAGGTCGTTGAAGTTGAAGGTTTGTCGTTGTTGTTGCTGTCCCGCGAATCCTACCGCCGACGGCGATAGCACGGGCGCGTCGTCGTCGTCGTCGTCCGGCTCGGGCAGCAGGTTTTCGATGTACCGCTCGTGCCGCTCCCGCAGCTCGTCGAAGTCGTCGTGCACGTCGTCGGCCGCCGGCATCGTGAAGTCGATGCTGAAGGTCTTGCTAGGACCGGGCGGCGGCGGCGGTGGCACCTCTGCGTCGCTGTGGAAAGGGTCAGGTATACTCTAAGCACTGCTGCTAGGCCGCGGCGAAAGAGTAGAAGGAGAAAAAAAGAGTAGAAAAGAAGGGCGATACCAGCAGTATCTGGGGGGAGGGGGGCAGAAAGGAAATGTAATTATAGAAGTAACTCACGGCCGAGAGCCCCTGGGCCGGCGGGTTCGTGGGCCGGTTCGAAAGACGCATTCCCGCTTGAACTCGGAGCAGCTGGATCGTGTAAGTCCACATGCAAATGCCCGCTGGATCCTTAGATACGATATCGAGAGATACTGAAAGTGGGCTTGAGATGGCACCATACCGCTTACAGATGCCGGGCTGGGGACCGGGCTGGCATTTGATCTTGGAACTCCGACATGCCTCGCAGGCATAGTTCATCTTGGTGTGCTTCGGCAGCGCCCGCGCTTGCGGCGCAACTGGTTGCTGCTCCATTGATCGAGTATACAGTATTTATTAGGGTGCCTTGATATAGTTGAGTTGGGAGAGAATGTGTAAGCGTAAGTAATTAGTAAAATGACCAGACTACTGGTAACATCTCGATAGGCAATGAGCGTAAGCAAAGACAGTGAATAAATCCAAGGGGCATTCAATGGGTGGGTAATGCAAAGAAAAAAGCTACTTGAATTCCGGCTAGAAGAAATGAGAGACCTAAGATTCGCGATAGACAGTATGGTGACCTTCGCATTTCGTGCGGTGAGAAAGCGAAAGAGAGATTCTGATGGATTACCATACTCAAACTCCGTTCTGAGTCGGCGTTACAGACCCACTCCGGGGTTGCATCTCTCCGAATCCTCACTGAAAATCTCCACTACGGAATAGCGTATGTGGCTGATCTCTAGTTCTTTTAGAGCGCTATTTTCACCAATGACCGCAATGCTTCGGGATGCTTACAGGACAGGTAATCACGGCACACAAGCTGTACGAATTGAAATAGTAAGATTCGAGATGTAAGCAAGCGACTTACATCATCAACTCGTCGTGAGACGATAATAGGGCTTGCGTGTGCGTACACGTCTAAGTATATCTGGATGGTGCCGGGCTCGGTAGCGCAGCCCGATCTGGTCTTACATACCTCGTACATACATACAAACAACGTGCATACTTACAGTACACACCTACCTCTCATCTTTCTCACCTTCCAATACCTCCTTTATTTCAAAAAACGTCTTTGAAAAGACCTCTTGCGATATAAGAGGGTAAGTCTATAATGGCTAAGGACCCGACACAGCGAGGTAGACTCCGACAGCAACCCCGGCCACGACTATCACCAAGGCAGCGGCTGCTGCGCCGATCATAGTCATGATCTTCCTCCTCCGACTCTTGGGCTTTGTCTTTTGCCATGGCCACGCCCGTCCCGCCTCCGGGTCTTCGCACTTCTTCCTGCCCCTGCGCGCACCCGGGGGGCTGGTGAACCCTGCTTCGTAATCTACTGGGTAGTAGAGCATGGGCGTCGTCGAGTCCACGCGATTACTGGTGAGGCTGACATGGCTAAACCGCTCAGGAGTGCAGGAGCCGGGTGAGTATGGAGGCGGCAGTGAAGACGGCGGGGGCGAGAGCGGTGCATCCGGATCGACTGCCGATTCCCGATTTCCTCGGGTGTCGACGACGTGAGTAGTGGATCGCCGTGGAGGCGTCATGGGAGGGTCCAGAGGAACAGCCGGGTCTGAGTCACGGGATCCCGCGTAGGGGCTCCTGACCTTAACATTTGCAGGTGCCGGGATACTTTCCAGACCATCTTGAGAAGCGATGAGGCTGGCTAGCTTCTTCTGCGAAGGCGTTGGCGGCAGTGGAGTCGAGGGCGGTGGCGACGGGGGAGAGAACCAAGAAGTAAGAGATGACTGCGAGCGCGATGTGCCAGGTGGCGAATCGGGTAATTTTATAGAATGGGTGCTAGTCGCCGGAGTCGGAATCGTAGGCGGAAGTGGAAAGAGTGAAGGTGAAAGGGAGACGAGACTACATCGGGACGATGGCGACACCTCGGAGCATGGTGATACGGCATCGCCCTTGTGGCAGCGGAAGTCGACGCTAAGAGCATGAGGCTGGGTGGGCGAGTTACTGCTGCTGGCGTTGTCGGTGGGCACAATCAACCTCGGAAGAGACAACAGCTCTAGGCTCCTCCGCTCCCCTTGCATTGACCCGTCACCTAACATACTGTCACTAGTGAAGAAAGTATATAAGTCGTTCCTCCAGGGCTGTTTGACGATAGTGGATCCTATCGATCGAATGGAAGTATATAGTTGGTACCGAACTCGTCGGCTTGACAGTGCATGTAGAGATAGAGAGAGCTATAGAGGTCCGAAATGAACGATAGGACCTAATATGTGTGCGCGTAACGATACGTTAGGGAGTCATATATATAACTTAAGTTCGTCGTGATGGATTGGACCAGATGAAGAGAACGATAGATCCAAGCGGGCGTAAAAGTAACGTGTATTCGTAGTAAGTTGTATTCGTAGTAAATCGTAGTTATTCAAATGAAGGACAATATGACCATATATTCATCGTTATATCATAATCATAATCATGTTTTTTTGTTATCGAAAAGAAGGAATGAAATGAATGAAGCAACTTGGTTGGCGGCTAGTTTGGATTGGAATAGATGACAGAGTCTCTCACATCTCTTCTCTCATAAAATCCCCTCAGCTCTCTCTTTTTTCTTCCCGTTACCAAAGCATCGGGAAGACGCAGGTATATAAAAAAAAAGCCAATGGGAATAATGTGAGTGTCTATGAGCGGGTGGCCCCGAAAGAAAACCGCCAACAACTCCGCCGTCATGCAAGGCACAGGGGGGCAGAAAGCGGATCGTAAAAAAAAGGAAAAAGGCAGCCACAGGAACGGTGAGGTTTCCCTCGCGGGATCCTCAATCCTTCCAAAACCCCCCCTTCTCTGCCCCACGCTACAGCTCTCTCACATCATCAATACTACGCACGGTACAGTAAAAGCATGGCAGCAGGGCAGCATCGTAGCCTTGGTAGCAAAACAGCGCCAGCAGTCAGCAAATAGCCCCTTTCGAGATCAAGGCTACCAAGTCCCAGATAGAAACCCCGGCAAGTCGGCAGTTGTCGATCCCATCGCACTTCTCTCAGCCCACTACACGCTACACGCTACACGCTACTACCCTGTCTACCACCGCCTTGCCCCTGCATTCTCCCGCCGCCCGCTGCAACATGCCAGAGCCAGCCCACTGTGAAAGCCTAAGCGTTTGCTAGGACTGCTATGTAGGACTGCTAAGACAAGCGGGACGAGACAAACCCAGCATCGCGTTCAGAAAGAAAAAAAAAACTCCTCTATCACAAATCGTAAAAGCCCTATCGGCTCTCGAAAATCCCAGTAGTCCGGGACCCGCCTACACCGCATCTCTTCTTTTTTTTTTTATTCCAGCCCAATTTTACGACTCGCTTCTGCTCTCTTTTCACACCGACTGGAGCTACCCGATTGGGTCTCGGGTTCGGGGTTGTCTCGTAATAAGCCTCGTATGCCTCTCGGGCCCTTTCATAATCGTCATAAGCAAGCAAGAAAAGGCCGCGATTCGATCTTTCTCATCATTGCGCACCATGTAAAACTTGCGTACTATATGAATAAAACTGGCGTTTATCCATGTCTTAAAAAGTCACTATCACCTATCGCATATAGCCTCTCACATCTCTCATATATATATTGAAAACGACTCTTTGCGGCCTCTGGATCGTTCGCTCCGTGTTTGGAGGTCATACAAACTGCAGGTGATTGATACGTAGCAATTGCATCGGTACCTGCAGACGTATTGCGTACCTATTGATTGATATCTGTATGTATAACACAAACATACCTACCTAATGTATACGTCCGTACACGAGACATCATATATAAGGTATATACACGATATATATGCATCCTTATGTAGGCTGGCGGACCCTCAAGTAAAGCCTAGGTATCCATTATTACCACATACCTAATGCATGCACAATACGGTACCTTACATACGGACCCAGCCAATTCCCGCAGGATCTAGCCCCGTTCCAGCGCGTCGAGAGCCGGGGGTGTCGCGGTGGTGGGGACCTTGGAACATGGGGGCTTCTCGTCGCCTTTTTTTTTTTCTTACTCTCGTCTCGTCTCATCTCATATCTCACCTTGAAAGGCGAGCAAATTAATATTCATGGCTGAAAAACATAAACCCCACGAAGGAAGCCCAGCCAGCCCATAGCCCAACCTCCACCTTCAGCCCCATGGAAACGCACGAATCGAGATCCCCATCACACGAAGCCTGCAAGTCCACAAGCCCGTATGTATGTACAATCCGAGAGAAGAAGAAGCAAGCCGCAGCAGCCCAGAAAAAAAAAAGGTGTGACTGACCTGTCTGCTTGTGCGTCATCTCCATACATATATCTCCATATCTCCATACCGGTCGGTCATAGATCCCCGTGCGTACATAGGGAATCGAAAGTCGGCGAGGCAGCGAGGCCCTGCTTCTGCTCTTCATGCATCCCGCATTTAATAAAAAAAAAAGAGCTGACCTGTCCACATATTTTCGGACCCAGGTAGCATCGTACCTGCATATGTATTACCCTCCTCTGCCCTCTCGCAGAAGAGAAAAGTGACGGCTCGTTTCTGCCTCTCTTCGTATCTGAACACCACCCCCCTGCTGTGGGGTCCGTACTATGTAAAACCCACATACTTGCGCGGCCTAGAGCTGACCACCAGCCTACCCAACCTCTAGCTACATATGCAGCAGCCTCGTACATAGTAGACCGATGCGTCTCACTCGCTTCTCAACCTCCATATATGCACTGTGTATACGGAATGTCGAAGCCGGGGAACAAGCTCTAGATATGACCCAACCAGCCTCTTCGTTAAAAGGTGACAGTAAATCCCGTAAAAAGTCCCTTGAATCACATTGAATTTTTTTTTGTTTGGGAAAAAAGATGTATTTCTATTAGACATTGTCTCGAAAGATTGCTCGAGCTATCTACGCAGTGGGCTACTTTTTTTTGGTCCCCTCAAAACACATATACACACACCCCTTATCTTTACGCCGGCGCTAGAACGTCATCCCTTGGTATACATGCAAAGTCTCTCTTCCGTTGCTACTCATGCGTGACGAGAAAAGATAAAATAAAATCGATAATAAAAAAAGGTCTTTTGTACAGGAAGCCCGAGCCCTGACATGACATTATCCAGGTCGTACTCCGGTTTCTAAGAATTAATAGAATGAATCATCCCTTTCGGAGCTCATGACCTCCATGGGGCACATGTCGTAACTGCAAGCTCGCTTGCTGCTCGTGTTGCTAGTACCGAGATTGGTACTGCCGTGATGTTGCTTGGAAGAGTGTTCGAAAGGTAGAATACGATTAGCTAGTTGGAACAAAGTATGCTCAACTGGTGCGACCACCGACTTTTTGTCCAGTGCCTATATCGACGAACAGGTTTACGAGATCAATCGTATTCGTTCCCCCGATGGTAAAATTCTTCGCTGTAATGCCGGATGATGAATTCTGCCCGGTCTCTACATTGCTAAAGAATCGTTGGATGGAAGTCTGCGCAGTCGAGGCGTCAGAGATTGTCTCCTGCTGGAAGATAAACAGGACCGCCACGCGGGCAAAGTCGACCACTTCTTCAGTTACAGTAAATGTCGAAGTTGGCGTCGCTGCCGTACTGGTGGTCGTGCCCGTAGTCGTACTTGAGCTCACGGGACTCGAAGTAATTATTGGCGTGGATGATGTTGTCGTGTCCGACGTAGGATACCCAGTGGGTGACGTTCGCTTGGAATTGCTCGCAGTAATAGTCGTGGCGAATATCGTAGAGCCAGAAATTGTAGTCGGAGAACTTAATGTAGTTATTACGAAAGTTCCTGAGAACCCGCCGGTCCCTTCCGGGTTCTCAACTGTCAAAGTTATGTCGATATCCGGCGCAACGCTAAGAGTGATCGGGATATCAGCTGCAGCCACAGCAGCATTCACAAGGTCCGCATCCGAAGTACCGTCAGAGACCTCGCTCAGTGCGTCTTGCGTTCGGAGAAATTGTCCGTCGAAAGTAACCAAGGCGTTTTCCGTGTTACAAGATAGGTTTTCCTTGTTGAATTTGGATTGTATGATCGTAGCGACGAGGGGGATGGAGAAGTTGGCTTGGGCGTCTGCTATCAGCCGCGGTATCGCTTGGCCTATGGTGACATTATTGATATTGGTGTCAGCGGTGCTGATCGACGTCGTAGTGCAGCCCTGCGACGTGGGAATTGTACAGTCCACCCCGGTGAATCCGTTTGAACAGATACATGAGCAAACACCCTCGAGAACGACATTCGTACCCCCATTAGCGCAATTCAATTGCGACTCGCACTCTGAGATGGCCGGCTGCGCAGCGCTTTTCTCGCTTGCCTTGTCGATGACGAGGAATTTGACGGGGACCACGATCGCGGCTGCTATGATACATATCAAGATAATGAGCAATACGAAAAAGGTCCATATGGGTAGTCCGCAACAGCGGCGCCCTTTCTTTTGCGGCCCTTGCTCGCTGTCCTCGGCAGCTGATTCCGTTTCTATCGGTGGCCCGCGGAAGGATCTTCGTCCTAAAGGCCACGCGGTCGAGACTCTACTCTGTCGCGCTCCAGCTCGACTTGCCGGAGGCGGAAAGGCTGCAAGCATGTCAGAGAGACCAGATTGATGCTTCGTGTCGTCTGCAAAATCGTTAGCACATGGAATATATAAGGAATAAGTGGTAGAACAAACAGGACATGTCCTTCTCAGGATCCATGCCGTAGACCTCTTCTGGGAAATCAAGATCGTCAAAACGACTCGCTGGTCTACGGCCTCTGTCCATTAAAGCTGCCAGTCGGGTGGCCCGTCGTATTAAATCTGGTAGACTTGTCAAGCTGCCCCTAGCTTCAGCTGCTCTTACTGCGTCTATATCCAGGCGTGGCGGTCGTCGAATGGCAGAAAGCCTGTTGAATGGCCTCGGTGAGGGACTAACCTTCCGTATCGTAGGATCCACGGCGCTTGCATTCTCAAATGCGTTCAACATGTTGTCGGCGGTTAAGGCCGCCCCGACAGCTTCCCGCGAGGCATTTCCCGATGAACTTGACGAAGCATCCAGATATCCGGTCCCTTCCCCAAACGGCCCGTCCTGGACCGGTTTGGGTCCCGGCCGAGGCATCATATCCCTCTTTTCCGAGCTCCCCGTCATTACCAGCGCCGGTTTCCCCCTTTTTCCAATGCTTGCACTTCTAACCAAGCGGCTCTCATCTGCATCATCGCTAAAGACAGACTCCTCTGCTATCGTATCATCAAGATAGACTCCACTTGGACTATACCCTGGTGACAACCCCGGTGACATTCCTGGTGACATGTTACCAAAACTGTCAGGTATCGCAGCGCTAGACGCGTAAGAAGTGTGCGATCGCGTTCTGGGGCTTTCTTCAGGTATCGGCGAGACATAGGACGCGGTGGAGTAGAATGACGAGGCTCCACGTCGCGAAGATGGTGGGGGTCCTAGATTCACACTCCTCCTTGCCGGCGGCGGTAACGGAGGCGCAGCTACTGGTAGTGGAAAGTCCGGGATCGATCCAACTGATGAGTTAGTTGATTGTCTTGAAGACGTGCTTTGTATGGTCTCGGGAGCAGACATCTCGGACGCCCTGGCATTTTGAGGTGTGTATTGAAAGACCGGAGTGTGCTCCTGGAGGCGAGAGGCATCTAGAATCGACGGTACCCTGCTCGGCCGTGGGGGGCGTTGAGGTGGCTGTGATCTTCCCGGGGGTGGACGATACGGCTCGGAGTCGGTAGATGGCGTCGAGAGGGGTCCAGCGAGCGGCCACTGAGGCACTGGTGTCGGTCTCGATATCGTCATCCCGGGTTGCCCGTCCCTGCCCTGAAATCCTAAAGGTGCTTGAGGCCGCCGCGTTACTGACGGCGGCTCTGGAAATGGTGATACAATTCCTCTCTGCCCGCCTGCTTCAGCTTGCTCCCTCGCTCTTCTAACGGATCCCCCCATGCCGGGTGATTGGCCGGTATTTCTTCCATTTTGGTACTGACTCATTTAAATAAAAAACTCTGGGAGGCGTAGTACCCAGACCAGATCTTAGCATTCCACTCGTCCACTTCTTTCTACCCAAATCCTTCGCCGCCTTCGTTGATTATATTAACGGCATACGCAAGTCTCGGCTCCAACCTTACGAGTCCGCGTGGATACGACGCCGCTAACCGAGGGCCTGCCGGCAGGTGGACCAAGAGAATCAAACGAAAACAGTGTCGGACCTCTCTGACCTCGTGTTCGGTTAGGTGGCACGAGAATTGACTTCGATATAAATGAACCGACGGTATAGCAAACGAAGAATTAGATCGGCTCGGCGCGGTTGTGGAACCCAGATATCTTCACCCTATCCAGAATGACGGCAAACAGACAAACGCAACCCCGGTACTAGCTTCGACAGAAACGAAAGATAATAATGGAAGTTCCCACGGTACTAAGCCGACGGGAATATACAATTAAAAAGCAATCCAGTCACCTTGAAGTAAAAAGGATGGTTGTACAAAACTAAAGGCAAACCAGTTAGCCTGACGAAAACAGAAGCGAAGACGAAGTTGAATGTAATGATAGTAAAGAATACACGCGACTCCATGGATAATCAAATCGGAGAATGGCTTTCGAGCCTAAGATGCGACACTCCCCAACACAAAACCAAGAGGACATCACAAGTTCTAGCCAAAAGCCGACCAAGCCGAATGCAGTGCGGTCGACCAGCAACGATAACAGCAAACAGCAGTAGTAGCCGGAAAAGGAGTGTCTCGGCAGGGTAGTCAAGAGATATGGTACGGAGTAAGAAAATCACGTACGCTTGACGTTTCGGGAGGTACTGGCCCTTCCTTGTACCGATCCAAGTCAACTAGGGGGTCTGTTCGATAACGAGTAGACTAGTGCCAGACTGAAGGGTAACCCCCGAGATGGGATAGTATCCAAACGAACGGACTCCTACGGCTGCCTCCGACTTCTAGTCTTTCCAAGGAAGGCCAAGAATAAGAGATACGGCTCGACGCGGTATATTTGCCGGAGGATTGCTAAATGCAATGACGAAGCTGCCGTGGTCGTCGTGCTGCGTGGCTCCTTTCAGGCGTGTGTGGGGTGGTAGAACCAACCAGATGATGCGACCTTGGGAGTCTTGGATACTGTTCGCGTTTCAGATGCGCGGACGGAACAGGGTCGGTAAGACGAGAAGACAGCAGTGAGCCCTAAGGTATTGCTGGTAGGGTGTCTAGAGAATGGCGATCAAGAGAAAATCAGGCAAATGGCTAGCCGTTTGCACTTGTTAAATTGGCAGCTTTGTAAATCCGGACGGGAGCGTGCTTATAAGGCGATAGTATGACCGGTAATGTAGAGAACGAACGGCGCGCAGGGAACCTCTTGTCATCAAGACAGGATAAAGTATCCTGCAGGAAAAGAAAAGAAAAAAACGAGAGTAGAGAAAATGAAGTTGGAAAAGAGCGGTAAAGAGTTGACTCTCAGTTGCAGCGCTGTGAGACCTTGACGACACTGGGTCGTTACGTGGGATATCGCGAAGTTGGCTGATGGGTGAGATCGGTAAGTTATCAAACCACCGCAGTCAAGACTGGAGATCCGAGCAGACACCTGCGCAACGGAATATGGGGAACTGGAAAGGAAAGAATAATGGACAAATACCACGCAGTCGCAAATTCGCGAGTTCTCAAGAGAAGAGGCGAGAGGGTTTGGAAGGAGAAGAAACAGCGGTGCTAGGCTGTCAATCATGACCCACGGATTTGATGCACTTCGGCGTACCTGGCATTAGCTCCATCTCGTCTATAGAAAATTATGGGGAAAGGGGACCGGGCTTGGCCTGGAAAGGCCCTCAAATGGTACCGAATAGTCAGTGCATTGCCATCTCGACGAGACTCTGGCCCCATGAGTGCCCCATGAATCCTTGAATGATCATGGGCATCCTAGCAATGACGACCCAAAAAGCTAAAGGTCTCATTCCAGATCCCTACCTTCTTCCAAAGTCAATTCGCACCAACATAGAACATACGAGGGACGTCCTAATAGACATCTAGATGCAACCAATGCGCGTATATTCGAACCTGGTCATAATGACAAATCGCAGACATCTCTGTGTCACTGATGGACATGTAATATCTGCGACATCATAGATGAAGTCTAGTTGACTCGTGACTACTAGATTATGTGCAGTTTGGATATCATCTGTTAAACTATCAGTCATAGGTAAGAATCAGAAGTGATTTAGCTGTGAGAATTCAAACGACTCGACGGAAAGGCGAGTCCCCTGGTCCCTAGACCCCTGCGCTTGTCTAGAACCCCTGCCCCTTGACTAATTCGTTCGACGAATCAGCGAGGGAAATAGATGAGCTTCACCAATTGGAAACACTAGCGCCGTTACTTGCAGAACGGTTGAATATTCGTCATCCTTGTCCAAATCGTCTCGACCTCTTTTTTAGATATTGTACCATTGAGTTGAGACCCGCGCCAACTTATCGATTCGGGACGAGATGAACAGCGAATAGATCTAACAGGACGGGCCGTGTAATATCGGACACATGACGACTGAGACATGAGAACAAACGAGTAAGGTAGGTAATCGCACGTGGTACGAGCTGGATACATAGTACCTAGAATACCGCGCTGTCAGTGCAAGGTGTTTGATGACACCTTTCGGTGACTTCAAGTACCTAACTCAGCGGTGGTACCGAGCCACTCCCCTTTCATCTCGACGGGGTGATACCAGCCGCCGCACAAATCGTCGTTTGCAATACAAATTGCTGACAGTGATCACATATCTAAACTGTCAGAAAGTAATGAACTTGGCGGCCAAGTCAAATGACAAACAGATATAGAATAAGCATCGGGCCATAACCACGAATGGAGGAAATCAAAGGTGCTACAGACCGTCCGGATAATTTAGCCCTTCCCGCGTTGCTGGTAAATTTAGACCCTATAAAGGCGGACCGCAAGGTGCACTAATCATTCGGCAAGATAGGTAGCGGCCGTAAAGGCGTTCCACGATGCAAACAGTTTCCTCCACAGGGCCGTTGTACGAACCTGAGTAGGTACCTAAGGTATGTGATCGAACGACGATATAATTCGAGGTACTTCGTATGTGAAGCCCACCTATTGCGAGGGCGATCGTCAAACCAGCACGTCCAGGGCTTCCATTGGCTTATTCGCTCTGTCGTACCGAAAACAGTTTCGCGCGCGCAATTCCAGATGCGCTTGTTCGACCACTTATTTCATCTGAACAGATATCTCCGTAATATCAAGGTCGATCATGAAAAAGAAAGCATTAATCGATGGCGATCTATGCGACTCCTTTTTGTTCAATGTATCTCGAAGTAGGTAATTGGTCGTGGTTCACGTCATACGTAAGCTTCCTGCCGCCACTCCTGCAAGCCATTCATCTTGCAGAGGATGCTCCCGAGATGATGGACTCCAGACAAGCACCTTCAGGGTTGATGCTAGATTGGGGCTGGTTTCAGGTCAATCAGTTTTTTCTCATGTTGCGATGGTGCTGACTCCACTCACCCACCACAAGCCCGCCGGTTCAAACTTCTCCCGTCTTGCCGACAAGCGAAGACGTCGTGTGACGCTATTTACTGTTACAAAACCATAACTCATCAGATGAGGTCCTTTAGGTATATCTGCACTGTTTAGGGCTGAGTTAAGCTTTTCTCGAGATCTAATGGTGGCTTCCGATAGATCAAATAAGCTGAAGTTCCGGGCGGCGACGTCGCCTGTAGAAAGATTTAGCGTATTCCATACATGTTTGATAAGTACGGAATCATTCAACTTCACAAACCCCGAGGCGTGATGGGGATATGTAAGTCAGTATCAATAATTCCAGGTAGAATGTTGCGGAAGTAAGGGAAATAAGACAATCTAAAGGGGGGAATGAAGCCCGGTTTTCCGCCAAGAGGCTTGAAATATCATCTTCTCCCTTTCAATGATGCCTCGCATAAGTGGCATGGTAAGGTTAATAAATCATACATTCTGGCGTATCTACTTAGTGGACTATTTAGGTCACATATAATTCTTCTTGATTAAGACAGAAGTGATGAAAAAATTGATACATCGCATTGGTAATATACCATTGACCATATACCATAGCATGAGCAAAGGCCATGAGTATTTCGCTATCACCTTCGAGCAAATACAAACCGTATTACAGATTTTCCACAGCCAAATAAATTAGGCAGATCCGTAATTTAGTATTGATGACGACGGAAAGCATCCTGTCTTGGAGATAAAGGGTCGATCGCGCAATAAAAAACTTTACCCTCAATAGAAAAAGGTAATTTATATCAAGATATCGCAAGCAGCTGACATCTCGAAGGCAAGTAACGACGGGTATGTGATGATTTTTTTTCATTTTAAATATACTTTGCCTCCGTCGGTTCGTTATGATTTAGATACCTTTCTACCCAGGTAAGAATACACTTGAGGACCTAAGTTCGATGACAGTCGAGTGTTTAGTTTTTATTGATTTATTTTCACCGCATGCCCCTTTAGAACAAGAGAGATGTTACTCTATCCAATTCTCTATGTAATATTTTCAGCGAATAATCTGGAAGCTCGTCGGCAATCTCCTGACTACTTAGTTGCCTACCTAAGCACCAAGGCTTTGGGAACATTCCGCCAAAGTGAATTCCTCCTCTTCTCGTAATGAGCTCATATGAGCTCAGGCTCTCGTACTCTCCCCCTTGTAAATCAAGATCCAATAAGGGGACTCAGATCTCTCTTATCCTTGCCTTGTTGGACTTCTCATCTTTCTCGCGTCTCTTCCGAACCTGCTTCCTACTCCTCTCGGCTTGCTTGCTATCTTATGTCTGGCCTCTCATGCCGCCATCCTGCAAGCATATTCGCCTGGGAGAAATGCCGTCGAAAAGTAGTTCGCGCGTACATCACGAAATGAGCTCCAGACACCTTGCTCGCGCGGTCGAGTTAAGGATATCATCGTTGAGTGGTCCTTCCTATCAAGCCTGAGCACTAGGATTAGCAATGCATGCAACTGCCCGAGATAACATGGTTTACATTGATAATTTCAAAGTGGTATCAAATTGGGTGTTCAAAACTTGCAGCCTTTATAATCCAGTTGATTTCCTATGACGTCGCTTGGGGGGCTACCAAAGCGTTGGAAGTAATGGCGATCCTCGTCACGCCCCGCGACCCACAGCTGCCGAAAGGTGGTTCCCGGAGCTGATGAAGAGGAAATATTTCATCCCCACTGTTACTGACCATGATCATCGGTCCGAAGTATGCACATGTCGACGGTGTCCGGGTTAATACGAGGAATTGGACCCGGTAGAAATCCGGTATCTGATAATAAGAATGAGGGAAAACATGACGTTGCTAGATCAAGGCTGGAGACAGCTGTAAACTTCACCAGTGTAGGGAATGAAGGCGTTCTGGCCTGTCTGCCTTTCTGGGAAGACAATGTATATGCTAGGTAATCTACTATGACCAAGGGCAGGCTCAATGATCGGAACCCGCCAGCGCGCTTGTATTGGAGAAACTTGAGGTTTCCCAGGAATGCCAATTATAGTAATCGAGCGGTTACCTCACGAAATCCGGTTTCTCGAATCTTGGACTGATAGACAGAATCCCCAAATCTCATTATACGAGACAATGTTGGGAGTAGGCATAGAATGCACGGGCGATTTTTTCGACGCCCTTAGCATGCTTGGACCGGGACGCAGTTTTTTATATCAATATCTGGTAAGTATGGGTAGGTAGGTACCATGTATGAAAGGCTCCCTCATATTAGAGGTCATGAGAACAGCTGTCTTGGCACTTGCAATCCTATTTTTACCCAAGATTGTTGGTGAGATAGCGGCTATCCAGCTAAGCCTTACCCCTTGCCGCTAATTGGCTTGGCTAAACACATCTCGTTCGCATTCGAACATGTAGCGCATCGTATCGGTGGGCTTGTGGGTTAGTGGGACAGTGAATCGAGTGAGCAGGTGAGTGAGTTTATGGGCTCAGTGGGTTGGATATATATGTGTAGATGCCTGGATATAAAATACCATCACGCAAAAAGTAACACAGTGCCTGACTTAGGGTCATGTGACTGCTGTGGTGCTTTGAGTTGAAAAGATGACGCGATGGTTGGGTACCTAAAAGGTGGTTGACTTTTCGGCTTGCTCGGCATGTGGTGTATGTAAGATTCTAGAACCCTTTAGGGGCTAGTGTCGGTCACTGTCACTTGTTATCGCCCCGTTCTTACCACGACGCATTGCTTCGTCAGCTGCTAAAGCCCCTTGTCAGTCCCTGACTACTGACTCTTTGTAGTCCACCAGTTCCACCAGTTCCCTGAGACAAGCCACTTGGTCGTCATCCCCAAAGGTCCGGTAGCTCCGTTGTTAAGTGTTAAACGTCCCTTTCAATCAACACACGCCACCCATTCCTTTCCCAAACCCTTTTCTTTCATCAAAACAAACTACCAATCCTCCTTTCGTATCCTGCGCTTCTATGAAGCATTAACCAACAACGCGTCCACTGCGCATAAACACACGCCTAAGATGCAGTTGACTTCGATTATTACCGCCGCTGGCCTGGCGGCTTCTACTAACGCCATATTGTTACCACCTGACGTCTCAGCCTCCGACAACGACATCATCTCTACCCTTCCCGTCCCAGTCGAGGTCGACATCAACCTTCCCAAGGCCACCGAAACCCAGAACATTAAGCTCAAGTGCCCCGGATGTCCCGTTCGCATCCCTCATCACGGCGAAGCTAAGATCGTGAACGACATTCCAAGCCACTTGGAGTTGGACTTCACCATCGAACCTTCTGATGGTGTCGATCGCCTACTAGTCAACAACTTCGAACTATATCCCAATGCCGACCCCTTCAGAAACAGCCTCGTGGCTGCTGTACGCCCCGACGTCGTAAGCCGAAAACAGTCGAAGCGACCGACGCATTTCAAGGGCCCTCAGCCTCAGAACATCCACAGCCTCGGTTTTGGCATGCAGACAACTCCCGTTGCGAAGAGCGAAGAGGATTCTCTAGAACTCGTCATGGTTGAGCTTGACATCATCGAGGTTGGCGACATTTTCATCGATGGCATTCCTAATGTTCAGATCAAACTCGTCAAGACTCCTGGAAAATTGATGATGGGCGAGGTCGAGACCATCGAGTCTTCGATGCGAAACCCCATGGATAAGCAGGAGGAATGCGCCACTCTAATCTGCAAGTGGAAGGCTGTGATTATGCAGAAGCTGGCTAGCCTCCGTCTCCACAAGGGTTGTGGTGGTCGTCCCGCTCATGTTAAGGGCACTCATGATCACGCTAAGGGACAGGGTCACCACGGCCGACCTCACCACGCTTCCGACGATGGTGAGCACCGTGGCCAACGCCCCGGCAGCCACCAGAAGAACTGGGGATTGCTATTTAAGAACATTGCTTCTCACATTCTTCTCCCCGTTGCCGTCGGTATCTTGGCTGGTGTCGCCGCTAGCATGTAAGTATCCCTTTTACAGCATGTACTCGTTCTGTGCGCTAACTATGTTATAGTCTCGGTATGATGGTTGGCACTCTAGTTGTCTTCCTCTGGCGCCTGGCCTTCCGTCGTGGTAGTTCGCGTCGATCTCACCGACACGGACGACACCACAAGGCTTCCCACCAGGAGGCCGTCGTCGAAGATGAGAAGTCGGGCCTCATGACTAGCGAGGAGGACGTCGAAGCCCCGCCCGCCTACCTCGAAGAGGGCGTTATCGTCCTCGATGACAAGAAATCTGAGAATGTAGCTTAATTGTGATACCCCCTCCGTTTACGGCAAGCATGGCTACATTATTCTTCCATCTCAGGATTTCCTGGTGAGAGGGACTGATGAGCTGATTTGCGATGATGGCTTAGCCGAAACAAGAACGACGAAATGGAAAGAGCTGAAATGGCGTTAAGGAGAGATCGCTTTCTCGAGGACGAGAGAAAAAAAACATGAGCAAAATTGAGAAAAAGTGTTGGGGCTGGAAAATTCAAATCCGGACTCGGTGGATGTATTCTGAAGAATGCGCCGATGATGGTGATATTGGGACTTCTATTACTCTCCTTCGATCCCCAGTTTCCTTTTCTGGTTGTAACATGTACCATGGCAGGCAAATACCCACGTTCCTTTCAATTGATATACCTATGCAGTATTTTACTTGTCATAATGTGACTGTTGCGCCTGTGATTGATGCAAGTTGGTACAGTTACAGGTAATTTACATCACTCTTAAATCTGTCGGGTACTCTGAAGCTAAAGCTTCTAGAATACCTTATTACTATCGTCAGTAACCCCTTTTGCATTCCAAGACGGGATAAATCAAACCTACAATTATATGAGAACGAGGGGTGGAATTGCGCACATTTGATACTGAGATAATCATACATTATTGAATGAAACGCGTGAATGATCCCATCACCAAACAGTGATATAACTTATAGTAAGTGAAGCCCGAAACCCACACTCCGAAAACGCCGCCCTTCGCCTAACTCCAGAAGTATCGGGCATACCCTACTCCGTCTCTCCAGTAGGCATCACCTCGCACCTGCACCCTCGATCGCCCTCGTAGCAGCACTGGCTCGAGTCCGGCCCCTCCTGGCACACCGGCCGGTGGCCCATGCACCCGTAGCAATTGAGCCCGGAGCGGCACTGGCCCTTTCCCGGCGTACACCACTCGCCCCAGCCCCTGGCGCGGGCTTCGAGGACATGCTGTGTTTTTTGATGGCTTGTTAGGTACGAGCACTACCAGGGGTAAAAAGGTGATGTAGGTAGGGTAGGGTAGTAAGTAGGTCAGGTAGGTACGTAAGGAGGTAGGGCGGGGATGGATGGATGGGTGGATGGATGGGTGGAAGTGCGAACCGTATTGTCTCCTGTCCATTCGATCTGGCCCGTGTCGGCGCTGGAAGAGTCTGCCGCTGCCGGGGCGCCAAGGCCGGCGCCGGCGAGAGCGAGGAGGGCGAAGATTACTTGGTTAAACTTCATCCCTAGGTCATACGTGAGTGACTTAATAGGTTTATCGTTTGCTGTGAAGACTCAGGTAAGAGGAAGGTAGCTAGGAGGATGTATGAAATTCTGATTCTGATTCTTGTAAGTTGAAGAGTTGATGAGAGACAGACATAGAGAGAGATGCTGGTGTTCTTCTCTTAACCCCCCAATCCCAAAAGGTCTATGACGGCGCCATCTAAGGTCCTTTTTATATTGAATTCTTTCTACTTCGCACCCTCGCGGCTCGTTTCGCCACAGCACCCCGCGTCCGCGAGTCATTGCGTCCGTTCGAGGCTTTCATGATCCCCCTACATTTGGCTTCAGAGTTTCTATCCACAGCATGCTAAGCCGGCGATACCCACCGCTTGGCCGAGGAGGACGGAAAACAGGGTGTCTGAACCTGTTACCCTTGAATGACAACATAGAAACTCTATCTCGACCAGGTTACTGAGAAGTTAACTCCTAACTTATGATAGGTAACACAGCCAAATTCATCAAAATTGTAGATTAATTTAGGCCCTTGGAAGGAGCACGCAGGCCCGTTCTAGAGCGGTCTTCGGGTCAAATGCTGCGCAAAGCCAGACTGGAGAACCAAGACCTGTTTCCTCATGTCGAAAATAATCTTGTGATGGAGTTTGAGCTTATTTATACCTACAGCCACGGAGCTAGTTAGCCAGCCCTATCACAGGAGAATCGGGCGGCAGTATGTAATGCGCGTATA
>JAOXNQ010005424.1:0-17236 GCA_028571165.1 Hypoxylon perforatum
CCCGCCGCCCGCAGCACGTCCGTGTCCTCCTGCAGCGACGACGCGAAGCGCCGCGACGAGTCCTTGAGCGCGCGCGCCATGCCCACCATGGACTCGGTGAGCTTGTCTTGTTCGGAGCGGTGGTGGTCCATGATGGCTTCTGCGGTGGCGGATGCGCCGAGGGATGTGGTGGTAGTGGTAGGGTCTGAGGAGGTGGTGCGGGTGCCGAAGAGCTGGGTGCGCAGGGCGCTGGTCTCGGCTTTGTCGGGGGACATCGGTTGTTGCGAGGCGCCTGCCCGTGGGCGGAGTGTTTGCGATGTAGCGGTTCCGGTGGTCTGCTGGGGTGCTAGTTCCGTCGACGTCGGTTCTGGTTGTACCGAGGACGTGCTAGCTTCTGGTTGGAGATGGCCTGGTATTCGGGGCTCTGGCATGATGGTCGATTCGTCGGCTTCCACCTCTGCCTCATCGTCCTGCTCCTCCCCTGTTCCTTCATGCTGATCCGGTACCGCGGCCGACGCCGACTCGGTGCTCTCGCTCGGGGTGTCGATGATATCGCCCAGCAGGTCCTCGCCGTCGGAGCTATCCTCGTCGCTATCCACGCTGAGCTCCTCGAGCTCGCGGAACCGCTCATTGACTTGCTCGAGGACCTCCCGTTTGCTGTTTAGGTCTGCCTGCGTCTCCTGTCGGCGCGAGTGCACTTTAATGGCCAGCGCATCTTGCTCCAGCTTCGTCAGGAGTGATCGGGCGTAGTCAATGTTCTGTGTGTAATTATATACCCGTCAGTCCCTCGCATTCTTTATTGAATTGAGCTGGTGGAAGGAGGGGGGATGTAACGACTTACGACTCTAGCTTTGCTGCGTTCGTATTCGCTCGTCCGCAGTCTTCTCTCGCGCTCGGCGTCGGCGTGGAGGATGTTCTCTTGCAGGCGGGCGAGCAGGCGGTTGAGATCTTGCAGGGAGTCCGGGTTAGATATAGTGCGCCTCGGAGTCATAGGCGCCTGGGCTAGTCGCGCCATGTTGTTTGCTTGGTAGGCACTTTAAAAGATCGGAAGTGTCGTATTCAATGTAATTTTTCCAGAGTGATCTGCCTCGAGATAGTATGGGTCTTTTGTTTTCGTCTGAATTGCTAACGTGGGTGTAGAGTTGAAAGTTGGGGGGCCACAGGAGCACGCGTCCAAGTATGATGTAGGTGTAAATATTAGGGAGTCCTCGATAGCCGTTGGTGGGGCATGGCCCGCTATGCCTTATATGCATACCTCCTGTACCTCCCTCGGTGTTTCAGATACACCCCTGTAACCACCTATAAACAACCCACCAGCACCTCAACTCCTTCTTTGTTATACCTAACTGCGTAAACAAATCTTGACGGGTCGTCAAGTCAAAAGGCAGCTAGCTACACATGTAACATGCTCCTATAACACAATACACACCCAATATAACACAGGGCCGGAATCTTTTGGAATAAGCAGTCAGTTATAGCAACGGCAATATGATTTGCCAGCCCAATGATACACACGCTAGAATAGATATGTATAAATGATGATAAAAAACGATGCCAGGGGATATCAACGCCGACGTTTACTTATAAGGCGCTGCGGCTCCTAGGTACGGGAAAAACAAGAGGGTATAACTAACGACAAGAAAATCATCGCCGGCCCCATGTAACTACCCATTATGCCCTAAGAGTTATGTACCTAATGCATGCATCCCATTCTCCCCCTCCCCAGCCCAGAATTTACAGCAACCCCCTTTACCCGAGATAGTATCATAATAACGCTTCCGTCTATGATCCCACCATCTACAAAGAGTGATAAAAGCCATAACCCCCCCTATATCAACGCCTCGCGCTACTAGATGCATTTCCCAAAAAGTTCAGCAAGAAGTCTGTGTCCGCAGACGAAAGTGGTGCCTGGCTTGACCGCCGCGACGCGTTGCTCCGCAGAGTTGTCGGAATCGCCGAGTCGCCTCCACTAGAAGCGACTGAGCCCAATCGAGATCGTGGAGTACTGCCCAGTCCGAAATGATCCGCCAGCGCGGGTTCCTTACCCTTACCCTGATCGAAACTCGATCTGGGTTTTCCGAAGAGGGATAGGAGGGTATTTCGCTGTTCTGTCGTCGATTCCCGCCGAGGTTGTGTACCGCTGGGAACCGGTAGGTTTGACGCGGAAGGAGGACCAGGGAGCACCGATAGGGGATTTGGGACGTTCCCCTGAGGAGCACCACCGTAAGGATAAGATCCGTAGGATCGAGGTGATGCTTGTGACAACTGATGTTGCATTTGCGAACTCTGTTGATAAGATCTCGGCGACGCCCTCGACAATGAAGGCGACCCCTTGGTGAACGTCGACCTGGGGCTGTGTTGCGATCCCATAGCGGAATATCGGGTAGTATCGATCGTGTTTCTGCCTCCTGAAACTGTTGAGCCAGCAGCCGGCGATTTATTGGCCTGGGGACGAGACAAGATAGTGAGCGCACCAAAAGGAAGATTCGTTTCCGGATTCATCTGGATCGGACGGCCGTTTTCCTTGGCGCTGGCTCGTAGGGCACCAGCAGTAGATGGGGACTGATCGACCCACTGTTGTCTCTTTTCGCCTGCGCCTGGTTGGGAAGAACGACGAGCCGTGTCTACCCCATCAACTTGGCCCTGTGCCACTGGGGATTCAGCCCTCTTGAACATATCGAGCAAACCTACCCGATGCTTGTCTGTCGGGCGTGTAGGATGTGGCACAGAACTTGATGCTGCAGCGATGCTATTTCCTGGCGCGGCGTTAAAGCCGGATGGCATCGCTGGATTGCCATACTGATTAGCGAATTCATTACGAGGCTGAGAGAACTGGTGCTGGCCAATCTGCTCGGCTGGCAATTCCACGATATGCTGTGGCGATATCGGTCCCCTGTGCTGGTCCGCATTTGCCTGATTGACGTTGCCCTTAAGAACGTTCAATAGGTTAGCCGAATGCATGGGTAGCTGAGCAGGTAATCTCTTCTCAACGGGGACACCTTGCATGCTTGGATGATGGACCTGGCCGCTGTGGGCAAACTGTTGGTTTTCCTGAGAGAAACCAGACGGGCCGGGTTGATGAGTATTCGGGCCCTTGATCTGCGGCGTCGTGGCGAACGTCCGCAAGAGCATTGCCTTTTGGACTTGCGGCGGCAGTGGCTGCGGATGCACTAACGGCACCTGCTGTGGAGCGAACTGACGAGGCTGTTCGGTCATGTTCGGTCCATGCGGCATGTGAACATTGGTGTCAATATCTACACGAGCACGAGCTCGGTGCTGCGAATAGCCCATGTCTGGCACATCAGTAGGGATAGGGAACTGAGGTGGTACGCCATAGTTAGGGCCAGGCATTCGTTGCGTAGGGTGGTGATAGTGTGGAGCGTGGGGTTGAGGCGCTTCCGTATAGGTATGGTCGTACGGAGTATGGGGAACGCCTTGGGTCAGGTTGGGCATTTGTTCGCCGCTGGCAACCTTGGGCTGCAAAAGAGACATGAGAGCGGATCCTGACTGCTGATTAGAAGAGGGGGGTGGGATCTGTAAGCCTTGGGTCGGCGGCTTGACCTTGAGTAGCCGATGCAACTCCTTCGTCGCGCTGTCAATGTATTCGGGATGTGTAGCTTGAGCGGACGGTGCCTCAACTGGTTCGTGAACTTCATGAATGACGTTGTCGTCCGTCAAGTTCTCTTCATAGAGTACGTGAGGGTAGAGGTGACCACCAGATTCAACGGCTTTTCGAGCGTCAAGTTTCTTTTGCTTCATTACCCATTGGCGTAACTGAACCATGAAAGGAGCCACCATGTAGAATTTGTCGTTGGAAGGGCCATCGGCGCCATTGTTCCTTCCGGCATTCCTTTTCTTGCGATAAGCAGGCAGGTCTGAAACCTTATACCACCGAATCGCCCCAATCTCTTTCCTTGTTCTTGTTTCGAAGATGGTATCCTCTGGTATGCCCCGGAACACATAGAGTCGTACCTGTTGGTCATGCATAGTGACTTCGAGGGGATGGACGGGTTCGTTCCTCTCTATAAGGCCGGCTTCCCGGAGATCGTATCCTGTTTCTTCGTATACCTCACGGACAGCGCAGTCGAGGTCATCTTCATCTTTGTTAATTTTTCCACGAGGAAAACTCCAGCTAGCCCCCTTCTTATAACCCCGAACAAGGACCGCAGCATCCATATTGTCATTCAGCATAACTGCGCCCCGGACGGGAACTCTCGTCTTGTACTGCATGAATTCTTCAAAAGCCCTGATGTGGTTCTCGACGGAAAAGGATGCGAGCAAGGGACAATGTTGGAACATCTTAAGGCTGAAGCTGCGCAGGGACATCGATGGTAGGGTAGGGTCTAGGGGGCGGATAAAATCTTCGTAGAACCATTGTGCTTCTTCAATTTGGAAGCAAATCCGGGCTACAGATTCTAGATCTTCGCGAGGGAGGTTTATGATAAACCGGACGCACAGATCGTCCAACCCTACCGAGAAACGTTAGTTCACATTGGGTGTCGAGTCAAGATGATGCGACGCGGGAACAACCGCGTCGCATCCAACGGCTAAATGAAGGGTCAGGTAAAGTATCACATACAATCTTCTAATGTCATCTTGTCGTGCGTCATGAATTCGACTTGTTTGCATGACCACAGATGGCGGTAGAGGGCGACAGCAACGTCAGAATGGATGCCAGACTGGAAGGTCGGCGGGTTTATAAAGGGTCGCGCGACAGGTTAGCAAAAGGAGCGGGGTTGACGATAGCTCTCGGAGCTCGAGGCAAGCTATTACTGGATACGGAACGGTCGCTTTTTTGGCGCTGACAGATATTGTTATCAATGCAGACGGGATTGGACGAGGTATAGTGTAACGTTGTGAAAAGGGAACGAAATCTAAAATATTTTAGTCTAGGTCGGAGGATGATTCGGCCGCAAGAAATCAATATTGTGAGAGGGAACGGACTGAAAGCTATTGTCGCCGCGTGGTTGGGCATTGAAGCGTTAAGCCCGTTGAACCGCAAGGGTTGACGTGTAGGATCTGCCGAATGTGGAGACAGGGGCGGCCTGAGGCGTTTGTGGCTGATAAGATTACCGTAGTAAAACGTGGCTTGTGCTGATTAGTACAAGTCGACATTACGTAAACACAAACTCACTACCCTAAGTACATACTTATCTAACATCTCATATTTTTTTCATTGTTCTCGATTATTATAGCCTTATTTAATGTATTTTCATTTGTGAGGCAGCATGTAATATAAGTCTTTTTAGATATGCGTTGTCTTGTATAATGTCTGAATACCCCTGGCCAAGATATACTAGTACCTATGTACCTTGGATTCTCGCATGTCAATTTTGGAGTATGCAGAAAGCGAACCCGGCTAGGTATGCAGCTTGCCGCGATTGATCTGAGACCTGCAGCTTGATAGTTGCTTACTAGGCAGACACCAGCTTGAAGCGCCTGAAATACAAATAAGCCCGACTAAAAACCAATACCTCCCTAGCTCGTATCAGTCAATCATCACTTGATAAATCTCTACGGCCCAGTATTCAATGTCTAGAATTGCACCGCAATAAATGCCAAAATGCCAACATCAAGTAACAAACTACCTAGTTGTATCTAGATAATCACTTAAGGGCGTAGCTTGTTCAAATATTCTGGCAGTCTATTAATAGGAGCTGCCGGATCTAGCGCCTTTGAATAAACTATTAAGCGAGATCCGGTTCCATGGCATCGGGCTTATAGTGGGGTTGCAGAAGCATGGGTCCGACAAGGATTTCGAGATCTATCTAATCTTGTGAACCGCGAATGTTGTCGATGAATTTTGTCAAGTAGTTCAGCTAACACAGCTCCATTAGCTCAGGATCTTCCTATAAAATAGCCGGATCAGGAGTCATATCAAAACACAATTACATGAGAGAATCTGGCTGAAAACCAGTTGTCATATCTCTTCAAAACCCCTATTTCAAATGCAAATCTGTACTGAATTCACTACCTAACGACGTTACGTTTTTTCTTCTACGGTTTGCAAACTATTATTGCAAACTGGCAATAATGCCTATGCTACACCTGAGTACCAATCTGATCGTGTACGCAAAGCAAGACCGTAGCGCCGCCAAGTTGGGCATAACGACATTTTGCTCCCTTCGCATCTTCGCAAACTAACGACAAAAATGAAAAAAAAAAAAAAAAAAAAAAAAAACATGGATCGCGCTCTGGATCTCCGTGTCTCCAGGAATCAAGTCCCCTGGAATCCGATATTCCATCGCTTAATTGGGGTTTTTGACGATGCCAGTATGACCTGTATCAACGTCGTCATCCCCATCTAGAAGGAGTGTTTCTGGATCTCGGCTTTGCGCTCTGGCGTCGAGAGAGTGTTCTGGCCTCCCACCATAGTAGTAGGGTTGGCCAGGTTGTCACACTCGTCCACATCCCACTCAACCACCGCGTGTCCATGCTTGCTGTGAAAGGGCTGTCAGTGATGTCTAATTAGAAACTATCATGAGTAACCTTACTGTTTGTCCATGTACTGCTTAGCAGCATATCCACAGTCCACCGAATTGGTCTTGATGTGGCATCCCGAAGCCAAGTTCTCAACCTTGATTATCACCATGTTGCTGATGTGCTCCAGGTTAGCTCGAATGGTAGATTCAGGGGCGTACTTGTTCTTGATGACGAGGTTACGAGTCGCGCCGGCCATCAACCTAGTAACTGTGGGTTCGCTAAGAACGAGCTGATTGGATGTCCATACCACGGGAACCTATATGCCATTAGATCACTGAGTAGACAAGACCATGACGGGTTTGACTAACCATCTTTCCCTTGATGCGAATGCCAAACTTTCCGGCGTCATTGTAGAAACGCATGGCGTCCTCTTCGAAGATGAAAGACACCCGTGCAACCTTGTAATCAGCAGGCGGAAAGGCCCTGACTATTTCCACGTCCAACAAAGGGCCGCCGTGAACAGCGCTGGTAACATCAGAGTAGTCGACGTCGTCGGCGATTCCCACAATCGTAGCAGTTCTCAAGCACGACGGGATAAGACGGGCTCGTGAAAAACGGTCGACATTGCCAGCCCATGCAGGAATTGGGTGGCCCATACGGGAACCTGTCCGGTCCCAGCCGAGTTCGGTTCGTGCCTGCTGGGACGTTTGGCCAAATTCGCCCACGGCCAATGGTAGAATAGTCGGAGTGGTAGGATGGAATACGGCTGAAGCCGGGTTCAGCTTGGATCGCACTGCCTTGGGGGGTCGTATCTCGGCTTGATGGTGGAGGTCCGGTGAAGTCTGAGTCGACAGGGAGATCACTGGCATCTCTGGGCTGTGGGATGCTGTCTTGGCTTGGGGCTTGGGCTCATGCGATGTCTGATTGATATCAGGCAACGCAGTGTGCTCACGAACCCTCCGGGCCTGCAGCTGTTGCTAGTCAGTTATTGTTTGAACAGGCTTGCAGTCAAATATACTCATGTTCCTAACGCTGCCAAACAATATAAAGTGCACACTTACCTCAAGAGATTTCTCCGTCATTCCCACTACCCGTAGGGATTTCTTGATGGCCACTGGTAGATGATTAGAGTAAACATAAATAAGACCAATCTAATACTCCGAAGGCATGAGAGGAATGGAAAGGATGGAAAGGGTGGATAGCATACCTGCCTCAAGTGCATGGTGGCAAAGCTCATAATACTCGTCTGTCCCGATACAGATCAAGGATATCGACTCGCGGGTCTCGGCGGTAGGGCCCACGAGGTTCTACATGACAATGTTAGAGACTTTCTAGATCCCCAGTGTGGGTACAAGTTGGCGACACTTACAGCTTGAGCACTGTAGTTGTGTTAGCTTTATCGCGGTTAGAATATATACTGGTGTGTAGACTTACCGTCGTTGAAGGTACTTGAGATGCTCAAGAGAGATTACAACCATGGGAGATGCCATTTTGATGCCGTTCCTGTAAGTAAGGATGAGTTATCAGAAGGGCCGTATACCATCCAGACTAGAGAGTTGAAGGAGATTGATCAGGATGGGTTCGTTTTTGTCGGTAAAAGTTCAGCTTATATCTAAATTTACAACAGAGCAGGTTCGAGTGAATGTATATTCGCCGCGTAACGATAGGCCCAAAACGTAGTGAATGTAGTGAATGTAGCTAGATACCTTAGGCGTCAACGTGCGCTCTAAACAGTTCAAGATCATAACGGAAGGCACTGCTTGATGCCTGCCCTATTGTGTTTGATATTTGGAAACATCCTATCAAAAGCTATTGGACGTGAAAAAAGATATCGTATATAGAAGGTGCACTGTTTAGAATAGTACCGCCCGAGATGTCCGTTGTAGTAAAAGGTTTAGCAGCACAGTGAATTCGTCAATGGCCTAGATCATTTGTTACGAATCTATATCTAAGGTTTAGATATAGTCGGAATAGATGTCTTGATTTTAAGGTAACAGTGCGTTTAGAAGTCAAGGTAAGATTAGTGGTTATCTGTTCGTAAGAAAGGCTTGGAGTCCTTCCACTACAGTTCGGTGCGGTTGAAGATGTAGTCTTAGATTGATAGCTAAGGAGCTGAAGGAATGACTAGATACATAGGGGATGTTATTGTTTATATAGATATCCTTCCTTCCTCCTTTGTTGGTATCTGAGGTTGTCGTGATCTGAGTGATCTGGTAGCTAATCGTACAGATCATCTTGATCAACTTGATCACAGTATTTATACATGGTTTAACCGTGATTGGTTGGTATTATATCCACTTCTTTGGGTCTCCAAGGGGGTCGTTTGTTGGTTTGTGACATCATTATAAAGCTGGTTGTGATAAACTATTTGTCCCTTAACACTGAGTTTCTATGCCGTTTGAAGCACATGATAATTGTCACACCCTCTTAGTGTTGTACATGAGTTTTTTTTTAGCAAGTTGTAGTAAGAGACGTTTTGAGGAAGGAGGTAATTGGATTGTTTCCGTTGTAATCCTGTAACATAGTAATGGCTTGATTTGTTATATTATATGAATGCTTACTTGAAATATACGCTTCTTCTAAGCTTTAGTAGCGCCCGGCCACCTAATGTTGATATAGTGTCACAACCTCGTCTATATTAGAGAGCTGTGTAGGAAAGCTGATAACATATAAGACAGTATAGCGAAGAGTCATGGTACCAGGTGTCATGAGGCCAACCAAGGGATAGGAAAACAACAACGTTGCTGCACGAGGAGCTATGGACCTATCTACTACAAGCCTACTTTATATATAAAGAGTGAAGACACAAAGAGACTCATCTCAGGAGCCTCGGAGGGCCGCAGCTCCCGGGGTTGGTGTCATCTTGCATCTCTCTTAACCAGCTGTTATCTACCTGAGCGCCATCCTACCCAGGGGGTACGAGAAGGGATGAAGTCTGAAAGGCTAAGGGGTTTGAAGGGCTAAGACCCGATACTACCTAGTAGGTAACATTCTATAGGCCGGGGTACATACCGGAGCAAGCTACTGTGGTAACTTGCTTTCATATCTGAAGTGAGAGCCAAAGTTCAGACTGGCTTGGTATCATGGACCCAAAACCAAACCACCGGGTCCAGCTCAGCCCCAGTGACAAGGCTTAGCAGGGGTGTCCTGAGCTCTTAAGCAGTGTTCAGGAAGCTCTGGAGTGAGGTTGATGGACCCTTGAGAGACCCTAATGCTGCATTGCAGAAACGTGTTTTTCTCATGCAAATTTCGGTCCACTGGCTCGCTCAAAGTTTAGTAAACTTGGAGATGGCCGGCGTAACACTAGGGTGGCCTGTTGCTCTTATATAGCGAGCAAGAAATGACATCGAGCGCCTTCTTACAATGTCGTTAAACCTATAGATAGGATAAAAGCTGAGGCTGTAAAATGTAGAATAAGCTATGGAATACCTAATGCGATGTCAGTATGTTTTCTGTCCGTAGCGCATCCCTCCGCGGGTACTTGCGTAAGACAGAAACCCGTTCTATTTTTAGGTTTGAGAGCATTGCTTGCGATGGATCCCTGAAATTAACGTAGCTCGTGATAATACGTCACACGGTCTTGGGTTAAACAATGCGAGACACAACTTTCTATGAAATATGTACGTGATGCAATACTACATACCTTCCTAAGAACATGTTGGCGGTATTCAGCCCATTTATATCCATCGAGATACTGAGAGTGCATTGCCCAAAATTAAGAGTTGACTATCTATCTACCTATCTAGGTACTTATGAAGGACAGATGCTGTCAGCAGCCAGGGGGGATTTGGCTATTTCAGCCCTAGTACTCTAGCGTATTGAGCTTAGCGTCGTCGCTGCCCTAACACGCATGCTGAAATTGTGAGATTGCAGTGGTTTATAGCGAGTCTTCAACTGACTGCAATTTTTGAGATAGCGAAATCCAAATCTCATAAAATATACAGTAAACAGTCACTAACGCCGGTACAAATAAAAAACTAGAAGCTATCAATATGTATCTTAGGTATATTGAAAATGATGCGACGCAGGGCTCTGGCAGGTACCTGAGCATCATACCTATTGCCGATTAGATGCAGTGTCTAAGAGGGGTTTAGTTGATTACACAACCACCCTAACGGCCGTGACGTGTTTGCGATATGAATTGGTTAGGCGCTACGCTAATATGCGACAATTTCCATCAATAGGAATAGGTCTTCGTGGCTCAGTTGGTCAGAGCGTTGGTCTCATAGTAATATGACTCAATCATTAGATTGGGATATCCAAAGGTCGTGAGTTCGAGCCTCACCGAGGACAACGTTTTTGTAAATTCGTTCCTTTTTTTATGCAGTCTTTTTCCTCATGGTACAGTTCTTTTTAAAGTTTCAATCAATTATGCATTAAGTAATCGAATATATAACGATCATGTTCTAATGAAATTATCGCAGTCACATGTTAGATGTATTGGTCTTCTATGTCTTAACTCGAACGCCATTCAACATTTATGGATGACTAGCTGGCTAAATGGTGCCTGTTAGAATGAGTGCCTACGGAATTGATCCATCGTCGGAATTAGCTCACACTTATTTTAAAGTCTTGTTTATTAGCCAGGGGTTAGCGTGTCTAGCATTGATGTTAATATGCTGCTAAGTCTGATCGTGGGTCTTCCTCTAAAGAATCTAGAAATGTCTAAAAGTTATTGCCCACTGTCACGATACCTGCCTTAAAAATACGAATGTCATGCTATGCAAACCAGCAGGTTAAAAGCGGCAGTATGTACGTATTCCTTTGAGACAAGGATGACCAAGCCCATCTCGCGGGTTTCCTTCCCCTACGCCACTTACCCTAGGTACCTATTACGGGTAACAGATCTCACTAGCAACAGTTCATTGCCTGCTACAGGCACTAAAATGTAACCCGATTACCGCACCTCGCACCCCTGGCCCAGCACGCCAAACCTGTTCTAGCAGGGGATCCGTACTGCGGTGCCTGCAGCCGCTTGCCAACATTTCTCGTGTTCATGGCTCGACCCTGACCAATCGAATACTGCACTCCCCCATGGTCTGAGTGAGAAAGTGGGAACAATGCTCAAAGTACCCCAGGGCAGCTGGGCTGAGTCCCATCATCTTGTCTTTTTCCTCTCCTCCCTTTTAACTCCCTTCGCTTTTTCTTCTAAAACCTAACCTCTCCAATGAATTGATATACAATATTCCATCGTTAATACCGTCATTCGCTTTAATACCTACCTACCTTATAACATTCGCTTGGTTCTGATCTTAAAAGAGAAAAAAAAAATTTGCCCTTGTCTAACCAATCTCGTTAGGGAAGTCCGCATTATTCGCTGCATTTAATTTTTGCTGTTTTCCATACATCATATCAACAGCCGGATAAAAATAGGGGGAATTGAATACACGAAGCAGGAGCTAGTCCACGAGCATCGAGAACGACCACAGTCGACCCGGAAGGAGGAGAATTAATTGTTGTTGCTATTGGACCTCGACTGTTTATTTATTTGTGGCGTTTTCGTCCCCCTGCATTTGACCCCGAGTCAATCGCCCGCCCAATACACCCCTCCGTCCGCATTCCACCATCTTTAAGACAACACACAATGAAGGGATCACGGAGCCTTGGTCAGATCTTGACCGCTGCCCTCGCTTTGGCTCCTCTGGCGTCAGCGTGGCCGGGTTGGCTACCAGACGTAGACGCGCTTGTAGTTCGGCAAGATGATGGCTCAACAAGTATGTTTTCTACGTTCTCCGAGTTAGAAAATAATAATATAGGAAGTCGTTGAAGCATTACTAACAACGTTTTTTCTAAAGCGGCCAAAAATTCGCCTACACCAACAAGTTCGTCCGACAAGACGGTAACCAAGACAGATTCATCAGACGCAACCACCACTGCTTCTTCGTCTGATGACAACTCGGACGAACCTACCACAACCGCAAACCTTAACACGGGCAAGGTCACGTCAGCCACGGGCACTGGAAACAGCACCGCCAAGGCAACACACACCACATTCGACTCCGAAGACCAAGCCGGCGGTGTGGCCATGATCACGCCCGCCACGACGGCCGGAACCACATTATACAGAATTGGCGACTCGACACCGATTACCTGGGTATGGAACTACACGTCTCTGCAAGGCACGCCGACAGCGATCGACGTTATGGTTTCATGCTCGACAGCGACGGCAACGTGGACCCTCACACAAAACATGACTTTCGAGCCGACGGCGACATTCACGTGGGACACGCAGAAGTATGTCGAGAGCGCTGTCGCCAGCCCGCTACTAGTCGCCCAGTACACGCTGCTCATTATCGACTCGGACTCGTCCGTGTCGGCAACTGCTGAGCCCGGCTACTTGGCGCCGTATGATGGCTTCCAGTTCGGCATGTACACCGCCCGTCCGTACGAGGACCTCGGCGAGTGGAAGTGCGCAACCTGCAGCGGTGCGCTGGGCAACGGCGAGCGCCAGGCTCTAGGTCTTGTTTTTACCATGAGCATCATCACGATCCTGAGTTTCACGTGGTACGTGACGGGCTTTGCCGCGCTGCTATAGTGAACCTTAAGTATCGGGAGACTGAAGCGAGAGGGGAACGTGGTTAATTTCCGACTGCACATATTTATTTTTGGAAGATACGTCAAGAACGACAGCATTTAGGTTTAATGCCACGCAACATTTTTAAACACGGTAATACGGCGGCGAAAGCAAGGGGATTTATACAATCATGCAACTGGCGTTCTTGTCTAAATCTTTATTTGCAACTGGTCGAAGGGGGAAGGGGAAACTTGTTATTTACACATCAATTACTGGCATGGACTTGAAAATGGGCGAAGAGAAGAACTATTTAGAAGAACTATTACGGGCATCGGTGGAAGAAGGGTTATTTATCGCTACATAGCTCTTAATGAACAACACACCTAGTCAGGTTTACCGCACTACGAATTATTCATTGTTTTTAAATGGTCTTTTCATCATACCTAGTATTTAGTGATGGGATTCATTTCTGCATTGGTATCATTAAACCATCCTAAGCGAGAAGCCCGCCCCTCGCTCTTCTTTCTCCCTAGATGCAAATATGCCGCTAAAATCTACTGCACCTAGATCTGCAGCTTTCTGCCCTCTGCCTGGAGCGTTGGGCGTGGATCTTCTTCGTCTTCTCTCTTGACCTGCTTTACTAGGGAACGTAGGGAACATGGCTTCGTGCTTCGGTTTCGGATCTTGTTTGAAGAATTCGTGCTGCAGCATCTCCTTCGCCGTGGGACGCTTGTCTGGGTTTAAGGATAATAAACCACTCAGCAGCGAACTACCAGCGGATGTGAGTAGCGGAAACCGGGCGCGGATGACGGAGCCCGTGTTGACAGGGGAACTCTTAGGCAAACGCAGGTGGCGGGCGTTAGGAAGGCGACGAAAGCCGGGCCAGGAGTCGTCGGTGGGCATGCCACAGAGCTCGAAGATTTTGCTGAGCTCGTCGACCTCGGTTTTGCCCTGGAGCAGCGGTTCGCGCGTCAGCAGCTCGCCGAAGATGCAGCCCACACTCCACATATCAACGGCGGCCCCGTACGTCTTAGTACCGAGCAGCAGCTCCGGCGCGCGATACCATAGTGTCACGACTAGCTGCGTCAGCTTGGGAGGCGCCGGGTCCCCTACGTAACGCGCCATACCAAAATCCGCGATCTTAAGCTGCCCTCTGTTATTAAGCAACAGATTTGACGTCTTCAGGTCTCGGTGCAAGATCCAGTGGTCGTGCAGGTAGGCCACGCCACTGGCGAGCTGTAGCAGCAAAGTCTTGACCTCGGACGCCAGGAACGGCTCCGGCATGTCGCCGAGCACCGACATAAGATCGTGCTCCAGAAACTCGAGGACCAGGAATATGTTTTCGATCTTTGAGGTATCGTCGCCGACCACGACCTCGCGCAGCTCGACGACGTTGCGGTGCGCGCAGTCCTTGAGGATCTGAATCTCGCGCAGCCCCGTCTCGGGCAGGCCCACGGACTCGCTCGCGTCGATCTTGAGCCGCTTGAGCGCCACCACCCGGCCCGTCTTGATCTCTTTCGCCCGCGCCACCCACCCGTACGCGCCCTCCTCGATGTCGTTCAGCTTGTCGTAGTTCTCCACGCTGCGCGCCTTGCCCCAGCCGCCGGCCTCGAAGCGCAGGAGCTTCGTCGTCGTACCACCTTCGCCATCTGTTGCTGCTTTCCCGCCATTTTCCTTGCTGTTGCTGCCGCCTTCTCGCTCGGGCGTAATCTTCCGTCGCTTCGCGGGTGGTCTGTTGTCGTCTTGGGCTGCTTGTTGCTGCTCCTGCGCGGCTCGCTGTCTGGCTGCTTCCGCCTCGGCTTGGGCGCGTTTGTCTTCCTCTGCTTTCCGTGCCTTCTCGGCTTTTACACGTTTCTTTTCTTCCTTCTCGCGTTTTTGCTTCGCTTCGAGGGCGGCGTCCTCTTCCGTGTCTGCCCAGCGTGATTTGCTCGACATGGTTGTGTGTGTGTTTGCTAGCTAGGGAGCTAGCCGCAGTGATTGAAGATGCGGGCCGAGAGGGATGGTAGGACCGTTATAGCTTCATGATATCGCCTATCGAATATGGAAATTTGGGGCCAATAGGCAATCTGGTATACTCGATGTGATGTTCAAATGGTAAGCTGGGTTAATTCGAGAAATGAAAGTACGTTATTTGGAGGGTCGTAATGGTGATTGTTAACCATATCACCCCAATCGGTTCAATAGAAATTGTAGGGACTAATAACGGAAGGGCAGTAACCCAAATACATCAAGTTATTCTATCTTGCTTTAGAGATAGCTTCGATATTTCCTAAATGTCGGGCTACTGTGGACTCCTGAAGGGGGCCCTTGCAATGCTAGGATGTTAGTGTGGGGCTTAGGGAGTTCTTAGTAGGAGGTAAGTACCAGGTATAGCCAGATGGATTTAGGTAAACGGAGTCATGTACTTAAGAGTGAAATTCATGACATTATCAAATTAAAAGGTGGATTTGAAGTTGAGGGTATACAGCTATTTAATAGGGCAGTAGGGGCATCTGAACCTTTACAGCTTTATTGTCCTTACAAAATCTGAAACCTTTAATTGGCTAAACTCGATAATCGCTATCAGTCTTCCAAGCGGGGATCTAGCCACATGCGCCATAGCACTGTAACTTACCTACTTTACTATTACCGTTCGCTATAGAGAAAGCCCACATTGGTTTTAACACAGGTTCAGCATCATACGCCCTTCATCTTTCGCACACTCACCATCGTCCTCCTCTACCATGCTCGGGATGGGGACGTTTGCTAACGGCGTTAGCCTGAATGCGTGCCGGCGGGCGCCAGGGGCGTAGTCCAGGGTCTGCGAGTGCTGTGTCACCCTCTGGTCCCACACGACAACGGTGCCTGGCTCGTACCGCACTCTGCAGCAAAAGTCCTGTCCGCGATTGATGTGGTCGAAAAGGAACTTTAGGAGATAGTCTAGCTTGGTCAGTAGGAGAGCGTTCTGCTGGGTTATCCGGGGTTGTTCCTACCAGATTCTTCCTCGTCCCATCCAACAATGCTTTGCGTGTACGAGGAGTTCACAAACAAGGCCTTTTGCTTCGTAACCGGGTGTACTGTTACAACGGGATGGATTGATTTCGTAATGGGTCGTCGTAGGACGGCCTGGTTTCCATTGTCACGGAGCTCGCGCATGATGGGGTTTGCGGTGGTATGGATTGCTCGCAGACCCTCTAGGCGCTTTCGGAACGATGGCGAGAGACGTTCAAACGCCCTTCCCATGTGTGAGATGATGGTATCGCCACCGGCTCCGGGCGGCGACTCCAGCATGGCGAAGAAGGTCAGTCCCGGGGGTTGAGCCTCGGGCGACTGGTCCACGTGGAATTGAATCGGGCTCTTCCTCGCCCACGACTTCCGGATGCGTAGATCGTCCTTCGAATCGTATACAATGACGAATTCAACGGGACCTCCTTGCGGGTGAGGCATCCAGCCGTGCTTGTGGAGAGGCCCGAAGTGAGAAGCGATCTTCTTCTGTGCCTCAAAGCCGATATCGACGAACTTCTGGTTTCGGAAAACTAGACAGCCTCGCTCGGCACACAGGAGTGCCATCTCATCCAAACCCTCCTGGCTTAGCTCCGCAATCTCGACTCCATGAATCTCGGTTCCGCAATGCGGGCTTATATCGAACACTTTCGTAGCACCCTTCAACAGGTGGGGCTTCGCAGGGTCTGCGCGGTGACCAGGCTCGTCATGTTCAAACCGGCCAACCTCTTCAACCTTCTCTAAGGGGTCATAAAGAGCTATTCACATCCGTCGTCAGCAAAGAATGTACTAGTCACTTCAATTTCCAGAAACTCACGGAAGTACGCAGGGTAGAGAGGCCCGTCGGCCTCTGGCGATTCTGTTTTAGCAATCATATTCGCTTCCGTCAATGCCTACACTGGACTCCCTCGCAACGCATCTTGAGATGTTCCGTGGCTAAGCTCTTATACGCCTTAAGAGTTATACCGCGCGGAACCGTATGATCTGAGTCGAGTGCGGAGCCGAGCCAGAGCCTTTCCCTCATAGGCCAGAACTCTGAGCTTCGCACCAAGATACCACCGAGCGTGGCTTTCTAGCCGTTGCAAGTCTGGATGTTCTTGAATCATTGGTGGCTTGTCCTACGAGATAGGAGCCATCCGTCGGCGGATGCATCCACCGCCTGTCGCCGAGGGCTGAGCCCCGCAAATTCTCCCCCTGTTATCAGTATCAACATAGCGTATCGGATACTACCCCAGATCCCCAATATTCTAGACAGCACCGAACAGCACCGAACAGCACCGAACAGCACCGAACAGCACCGAACAGCACCGAACAGCACCGAACAGCACCGAACAGCAC
>JAOXNQ010005465.1:0-21164 GCA_028571165.1 Hypoxylon perforatum
TCTCTTAAAACAGCGTCCATATACTTTCGTTGCTCGGAAGAATTGGCAAAACTGCTTGTATTACGAAGCCATGGCGTTTGTAAGAGGGCAGAGGCGATCGGTCGGGGCGGCGGCGTGGATTCGGTAACAGCATGATAAACTTGAGCCCAGATTTTCTCGTCAGGTTCCTTAGCAATAACTGCTCGCAAAAGAGGTTTGACGCGGTCGTAGTCGAAGGCTTCAGAGTCGACAGCTGTATTGAGACTTGATAGGTGGTTAAACAAATTCTTGCCTGTGAAAAGGAGCAGACGAGACACTCGAAGGCGTTGCAGTGCTAAAAGGAGGTCGATGGTGATGTTTTGGAACTCTAAGCGATAGTTAGGAGAAAATATGGCATTAAAGTTAAGCTATTTTGCCTACCTTCATCGTCAAGCTGGCCAAGGGCCTCTCCCGAGTAAGAGATATCTCTGCTTTTGCAGAGAGAACTGAACGACGCAAGGAAAGCCTCGAGGCCGCCACCGATGGGATTATTTCTGATGATCTCCGATCGGTCTTGATCTGCCATGGTGGATTAGATGCGTGAAATATAGGGGGATCAATTAAGATTCAAGAGGTTTGGAGAACGACGCGACGCGACGCTAAAGGACTAGGGAGCTAGGCTTTGTTCTGAATAAATACGGGGAACAAGGTTAGCGTTGGTGCCAGGGCAACGGAGACGGGATCGTGCCCGATGTCGAGCGCTACGCGCGCCTCCAACACAAATGCGCGATGATCTGTGCGGGGTTCTGCTGGGCAGAGAGCTAAGATCAGGATGCCATGCTCTGATTTAGCAGAAGATAGAGAATCAACACCAATTATAATACCACAAGGCGATAAATATACATATCGAGAAATGACCGTCGTCTATTATACTTCCTATTATACTTTTTATACACCTTTTACCTAATGCTAGCCAGTCATCGTTTAGGCCGCTTGCTTCATGCATGCAGCAGTTATCCCTTGGTAGAAAGTCCCCTAATAAGCAGTGCATATGCAGAGAAGCCAGCGACCATGACACCCAGTACGGCACCTATTAGTGCGATGGTGGCGATCGCTGTCGCGGACCAGGCACCATTTTAAGCACTGCCATTGATAAATTAACATCGCATTGGAGACTTGCAGGAAAATTCTGTCATTCAGCCAGACATAGCTGTTTCGAAACCACCACCATAATACGCAAATCCCAGCAACGCCAAGGATGCAGCATGTGATGGCAATCCCCAAGAGGGACGTATGCTGGATGACTATAACGGGTTCGCGCGGGTACATGAGGTGGGATATGCTGAGGAAGGTGCTGCTATTACGATGAATCCATGGCCAATGTCTTGCAAGCATCTTCCTCTTAAGCCCACCAGTGAGGCAATAGTTTGCACCCATGCACATAGGTCCAACCATCAAATTCAGAGAGCAGCCGCTATGACCAGCAATAATGGTAAACTCTGCCTATTAATAACAGTGCCAATGTGACGGATTCGCTAGCAGCGCTTGGAGGTTTGATTATGCTTTATTCTTCAAGTCGTACATCATTAATAGTAGCTGATAATCGTACAAATCTTGCGCTTTGAGAGGTTATTGGCCCATTGCAAATAAAAACTTTGATTTTTAAAGACTGACAGATAGTGAGTACGGAAATGCTTGAGCACGCGCATACTGAACTTTAAGGGCTGTAAATGCGCAAATCAGATTGTGGCTTGACTTCAGGCTATCAGCCACAGCTTAGGCGCGATTTTCCTACACTGGAGCCTGACGTCTTAAAGCACATAATTACCTGGTCTAGGAACCTTAGAACACAAACTGGAATGCTAATCGATATCCTCCCTTTTTAATCAACTTCACAAAGAGCTTGTATGCTCCAACACTTGGGGTATCAATCGAGTAAACCAAGTAGATCTGTGCGAAATCGAATTCCGATTTGATATGAGCGAGGCAAAAATTACAGAAAGTGACCTGGTACGCATAGCCCCCCTGGTTCATTTCAGATACGAATATCTTACTGTGACGTAGCTTGCACGCTGGAAAACACTCACTGTTAGTGAGGACTTTTTCAAAGACTGCAAGAAACATGCGATCAACTATATTCTGGCAGAAAATTACGCAAGAAGATTCTACTTCTTTGAATGCGAGGACCTCAGATTCCAGAATGAACAAGGCGAAGATATTTGGAGCACAAAGGGCAGTGGAGAAATTGAGCTCCCCGCAAGAGTGGGCATCTACGTTATCCGAGGGAAGATGAGGGCTGGATGATTAATTAAGGAGTACGGATCTGAGCATAGAGATTGTTGACGATATGTATACCTGTGATGAACCCGATGCGCAAACGAAGGGTACAGCAATAAGGTGCCTCGCAACGCATCATCATCTCTACACACTTGGTTATATCTGGAGCTTGGTGCTGTTTTTCCCATTGCCGGAACTGGCTTGTTTCGATCGCAGTACAAATGCGGGAATCAAAGATTGATGCGACATCTCTCATGGGGGCACCTGCAAAGGTCACGCTGGCCACGTTGCCTATGCCAAGAGTTAAAAAGCTTTACTCCTTACAATTGCCTGAACAGTGACTTACTTATCCCAAAGAAAGACCTCGCTTTGGGGAATAATATATCTGTAATTTGGCCTGCAGGACCAATATCTAGCCATATGACACCGTCTTGAAAGTTCTGGTGAGGAAACTTCGTTCGCACACATTCCGTTGTCTGGAGGGTTGAGCTTTTGGCTTTCTCTTCAAGGCGCAGCGGGGCAGTCTCGATAGCGCCACGGATCATGTCGCCAAAATAGATGCGAATGGCATTCAAATCAGCCGCACTGTAAGCCCAATGACGTTCGCTTTCTGCCGTGGTAACTGGTCCCAATGTCGACAACTGAGAACTCGGAAAAATACATCCAATTATGTTCTTGAAAGAAGGGCTTTCAGTGATATCATTCTTCTGAGCTATTCTCCTGAGGGTGTCTTTAGTAGTATCGAGAAGGCGTATGCTCGTCGTATTGCAATTTTGGAGAAAACGCGATGTGTCGATTGTTGTGCAAGCTTTTGGAGAGATAACAAGGAGAAAAGGAAGGAAAAAATGAGGGTTTTTGTCTAAAACATTGAGGTAAACTTTCTGGGCCTTATTTTGTATGTAACGAGATCGTATTTCTCGCCTCGGGCGACGCTCTACCCCGCGTAGCTGACGATTTCGGGATTTGCAGGCAATGACAAGACGTTTTTCTAGAGTTGCCAGGTGGGAGGGTGGAATTGTCTGTTGCTGGGCTAGCTCCTCGATCAATTCATTAATATGGGTTAGTTGCCTTGATGTCATCGTCAACAACCTACGGGTGTAAAGGAAGAGAAGATTGCGGATCTAAATGAAATAGGGTGTATTTCAGCGGAATGGGGGGGACTTAAGTGGAATAAAGGAGTCCTAAGTGGAGTGGAGGGGGACTTAAGTGAAATGGGGGGATTTAAGTGGAGTGAGGAGGGACTTAGGTGGGCATAAAACATAGAGCAAAGTATTGGCCAATATCAGCTCTGCCTTCCAAGTTGGACTATAGTCGTACTCAAAATAAGACCCATATTAGAGGCCAGTTGATCTCTGGCTAGTGGCATGCGCTGTTCACATTTCGTAAATTGGATTTGGTTCTAACCTGCTAGATCAGGAACCATCGACCATGCTCCTATTCAGAACGTGGTTAGACTGTACCTTTACCGATGATGAATCCTTACTTTGACCCTTACTGCCACCAACATGACATCTAGAGATTGTGGAATAACAGGTATCGTGCATATTCAAGCATGCAGGTAGGCGTTTGATGATAATAATCATATAGGACTCAAGAAATGGCAAGCATAGGATGCCAAAGCGTGTTAGTTGTGTCGAAGCCCAGATCAACTTGTTCGCGTCAACACATACGAGAAGATGCATATGCAGCGTTTCGGGGATGGGGACATGTAGGTTGTCTAAACGGCTTTGGTTCCGGACAAGAACCTGGAAGGACTGGGGAGATCTAGGTATCAGGGGTTGTCTAGAATAGGCTGCGATTGATTTTCAAAAGTAGAATTAGTGAGGATCTCTCAACTTCTTTCTATCTTTGGTAATATTGGTGATCTAATGTCCTCTTTGCTTTGGAGAGATCGTGTCGTAGGGAGACAGGGATAGACTTGGTTCGTCGAAGTGACAATGGCGAGCACTTAGCACTTCAAGGAGTAATAAGCGCACTGCTTAAATTTCATAAAAGCCATCTAGAATCCAGAATCCAAATTGCTTGAGTAACCATACTCCAAGATTTAGAAGTCTTTCCGAGCCATCCTCCTTGCCTATATTTGTCAAACATGGCCGTGGGAAGCAATTGCGCACACTGCTTCAAGATGCTGAAATCCGACAGCACGCTCATTCAATGGACCTGTAACCTATGCCACTCGGGTCCGCACTGGTGGATTTTCGAATGTAGATATTGTAAAATTCATACGTGCCGGGCTTGCGTTCATAATGTATAGAAACGGGGTGTTGGATCAAGCTGTGGTATCGCTATTCAATCTCCATGGTATGTCAGCTCACTTTCTCTACCGCGTCTCTATATTATCGTTTAATACTCATATATAGCTAACTGTGAGTAGAAAAAGAGCCAACTACGCATTAACTCACCTCTCAGTGACCGAACCTCGAGACCATCACTGGCATCTACACGTGTCCGGGAAGCATAAAAGACCGCTAAATCTAGACTACGGCACATAGTTCACTCTAGGGTTGAGGAAATAGGTTGCTAATACTGCACTGCTGTAGACTAGCTCAGAACACCTATGTCACTCGTTTTAAACCTATACATATTATTAGATATCTCGTAAGACGTGGAAGCTTCGTGAGCTATTACTAAGGCCTAAACGAAGCGAACACTCATATGTGATTGCCTATTAGAGCAAACCTGTAAATATTCATCGATGGTTCTGTTGACCTGCAGATAAGGTAGTAGATATGCATTCCAATTTCTTGCCATAACGGTTACTAGCCAATGCAGGTCAGATTAATTTCGCCTTGAAAGGTCATCTCCACGGCCAACAGAAGTGCTAGAGTCGTATGGTACTCGGCACTCGGTACTCCCAGAGGCTCGGGGAGCTACGTTGGTGCTTCCTATTCGGTCTCTGCTGATGAATGCCCGTATGCTTGTCAAGGACGGATTCGGTTGGACTTCAGCTATCCCTGTGATGGAACTTTACCTGACCCTTACTGCAGCCAACGTAACCTAGTCTACGAATATCTCCAAGCGACAGGTTACGAGCATATGCAAGCGATCGCTGATATAGCGTTTGGAAATTTAGCCATGCTTGGTTTGAACAGGGGAAGTACCAACACCTCAATGCTGTATTGCTATATGCAAGACAGGTCAGCTTCACCTAAGGACGCACATTCCATCCCGACTGCCACCAGTGCAGAAGACCTAGAGTCACAGGCAATGCAGGTTCATCACAGGATGGGGGCTCAATCCACTGGTCTTGGCGCTCATATTGGTCTGGGAACGTTTCATAGTTCCTGTCTCCTCGACTGGTGCCCATTGCCCATATCTTTGTCCGGGATGGACTCAGTAGCATTGCGGTTGCCCACGCGATGGAACCTTACCTGTTACTATAGCCAGCGTGGCATAAGATCACAAAACCTTGCAATGATGGCGTTTGGTGACCCTGATCTGGTGGCTGCATTCTCCTCAGTATCCTCTAGTTACTGGTAGCTCAGGAATTGATTACTTGACCATGTGGTATCTGATCCCTAAGATACCTAAGACGCATTATCGATGCTGCTCTGACTGACATGCATATATCGGAGTAGATTTCCGTTCATATCTGTGGAATGTACTTTGTAAATATGTACGCTCAGGGGCTGATAACCTACAATCCCTTCTGGATTGATATTCCTCCTCACTATACGTTTATATTGCGTGATACAATTGCAGAATGTGGGTTCGTTCCTTAATCCAGCCTAATCCTGTCTATACTTTTCACGATAAGACCCTTTCTTTCATTTGCAGTAACCTAGTGGATTCAACTACGTTTTTCCTCTTCTCTGGAAGGAAATCTCGATCTAGTTTGGCATTGTATTATCTACTTGACGATAAACAAAGGTAAACCCTTACAAGTGCCATAGCAACCATGGCAATGCTGAAGTTTCGTGTACGTAAACTAACAATGGGCTTGAAAGCTACCGGTGACACGTCTCATAATTCCAACCCAACCACGAAAGCATGAAGATGGATGAGGAAAGGACTACTGGTATCTTAAAGGACGCGAATGGAGAAGATGAAGGAGGAAACGAAGAAGGCACTACTATTGTCGTATCGGGCGGTTCTACCCAAGGTGGCGTGAAAGGGACAAAAGCTAAGACGCTTAAAGAACCCTTTAAACCCCGTGATTGAGTGGTTTAATGCAAGTTTAGGGAAAACGAACCATTGAGGTCTGAAGAGAACTTAGTTGCTCAAGTCAACACCATCACTTATCGAATCTCTATCATTTCTACTAGCGAGGAAGCAATGATGCCCCGTCACTGATGTGAAAGGACGTCTGGAGAGGGAGTACATTAGTTGTCTGGTATCCTGCCCTGTGAGTCAGTTACATACATAGGTTCAAGTCTTGTCAAGATATCACTTTCTGTTAGGTAAAGGTAGGACCAGTCGACCAGCATGGCGGTCATCATAGTAGGATGATAGAACATGTCTAAGCTTTGAAAATGAAGCATAATTCTTACCTATGCTTCTTCTAACTCACATTGGGTGAAGTTGAGGTCAATGACTAAAGCAACCCCCGATAGCTTCCACCTAGTCTGAACTAGTGACCTCACTCCGGTGGACCACAGGGTTATACAAACACTACCATGTTACGTTCCAGACTGCGGGGTAGCACATATAATACAGAATTGGGGAACAGTGACTAGTTGGTCACTGGGAAGCTTTTGCTTTATGGCTCAATTGGTTGTCCCCAAACCACTTTGTGACATACCACCGGATCAACGCCGAAAGTTAAGCTGACTGCTAAGCATCAGTTATCTAGACATCCATTCAAGCTATTTAACTATCAATCTAAGACTACAGCTTCGACTATACCTACGCCTAGGTATAGGTTCGTAACAGTTGCGCTCAGGACTATAGCTGATTTTATATGGTAACCTCTTAGCCTAGTTCGCCATGGGGATATATCAACACCCATATGAAAAAGATTGTACGCGCAACCTTTCTAAAACAGACATCCTTTGGGATTATAGCCAATGCAGGCCAGGGCCGAACGGCAATTAAGGTTCCCATTCCACTTGTTTCAAAATGGATCAATTGACTCTTGTGGGCTTCGACTGTACTCACGGGAATGAACACGCTACCAAGTGTCTTGTCTGGAGCTTTCAAGCGCTTGCCTTCCATTCGAACAAACATCGCCTGCCAGTCATATTGTTTATGCTGAATCATTCCTTGAATATTTGAATCCTTTTACAATTAGTACCAGTCAGCTGTGGGCAAAATAATATACATACCAGACAATCGACAACTCCACGTGTTTCTTCGTTTAACTCGTTTGGCCAACGCAACTCAAATATCTTGAATACTCTCTGGGGGTCCAGATCGACTCGAATCCCACCTTCTAATATGTGGTCAACTTTCATTCTTGATTCGGTTGTATGGGAGATGAGCGGTTCCGCTTTGTTGATCAAATCTTGGACTTTGTCAGAGATAGGCACAAAATAATGAGCATATTGCGCATCGACAAATGGAGTTAAAATATCGTCCCAATGGATATTCGTGATATTTGAGAATCCAGGCTCGTATAAGAACTCATCGTTCGCCTTTTGAATGTCCAAGATCTCAGTACCGGTTCCTACAGTCTCTAGCATTGGGGTTTCTGAACTTTGACTGACATCAAGTCGGACGCGTTTTGTGGGAGGATCTATTATCGAAAGTCTGGATTGGTGGCCTCGATCATTGTCATAATTCCTTGACGTAACCTGTTGACCTGATTCATCGGGTTTGTCTTGACTTGATGCGGTGTTACCCTGGAAGAAAGGTTAGTGTAGAAACTTCTTCATTACTAAGCGCTACTTGCCTGAGGCAGTACTCCTCGTCTTGCTCTAGACTTCCTCATCGCGACCGCGGCGGCCGTAGGCATTTTTCCCCACATGTTCGTCTCCATTTGGATCTCTATGTACTTATTCGGCGTCAAAGCTGCCACATTTCTGTACCAATCGTCCATCAAGCTGGCCGCATATGTAAACACTGCATTGGCTGCACCCTGACATTTTTCAGCAGCTTCATGTAGCCCCCGGGATCGCTGCAATTGCAAGAAACTCTCGCGCTCCGGACCTTTTGCTGGTATAACGCGTTCCCATCTATGATTTATGTTAGATTCTGGCAACAGGAAGAAATGTGGGTATGCGCAGTATGTACTAACGAGCTCTTAGATATCCTCAAATCAAGCGTGAATATAACCCCGTTGTTATTTTCGAAATCTCTTACGTAGCTGTTATAACGTCCACCTTTTCCTGACCAGTCGTCGCACTTCGAGATTATTGTCTCCTCTGTATGACGAACCTTCCCGGAGTTCAAAATAAATGGCACGAGGCTCTGGCAACTTGTCTTCTCCTTTAACCGATAGAAAGTCACAGTTGCCACTCTCCATCGGAGCGTATCAAGGACTTCCCCGTTACTGAGCCTATCCATAAACAGGTAGAGTGATGCAATGTCGGGCGTGAGGGATGCGCTGTCAAAGAATGTCTTAGGGTCCTTTTCCCATTGAGGTATTAGAGGTCTGATGGTCTCGTGCACCTCAATCTTCGTTTTTGACTTTGTTGAAGCATTCCACAATCTAGATTTCGGTTTCCCAATCTCTCGGACTGCTTCCTTGACTGTATTTGCTGATTCGTTACAAGCCAACAAGAACTCGGCCTTGAACTGGATTGCGTTAAGGTTTGAAAGACAAGGGCTCGATGCATGCGCACGTACCTCTTCCTCACGAATCAAATCTTTGAATCCATCCTTACCATCATCGCAAGCTTTAAGGATTGTTTTGGCCAGTACTATGCTGTGAGAAGCTCCCATCTTGCTGTGCTCTTTGTTGGTGTGAGATATTGAGAGATCGGTGTAGCCTCCTCTGCCGGAAAGAGTGCACGGGCCGAACCGGAATTGGCGCCTTACTCTTTTCGTCGTTTGTTATGGACTTGGACTTAACAGTCAGCAAAAAGGTGAAGTCAGGGGTCATTGCTCGATGCCTTGGCCACCCTTGCATAAGATCCTTTCCATTATTTGCTCACTCTCCAACGGTTATTTATCGCGACCATATTGAGCATGCAATTACGACGGACCCGCTGTACGATCTGAGCATATCCCCTTTCGCATTCTTTCTTAGTATCGTGGCTTAAAATCCGCTGGCCCAGTTAGCAATAGTCCTAACTATGTACAAGGGTCTTTGCTCTCAGGGGGTTTCATACCACGGATCACTGGTACGTACAGGCTGGTTCCGATTTCTGTACATATAACTCTGCCCGGCCGCCCCGATGGTCTGGAAAAATGCACTTTCATGCAGCTTACAACCTCTCATTCCATCTTACGCTGTCACCTCCCCCGGAGTTGCCATATCCCCAAATTCTAATTGGCTAGACGCTGCTCCTCGACCATGGCTTTGGTATGTACACAGATTTCCTTCTCGTTCTTCGCAGTACTAATTTACATGACCAGGCTATAACTCTCGATGTATCTCCCCGTGGTAACGGGGAGAAATACTCGATCCGACTTGGCAAATCGGAGATACTGGTGTCAGCTGAAGTGATGCGAGGCTCTGTGCTCGGCGAAGAGATGATCATCAGGTCATGCAAGCCATGGTGGTACCGCGCTTATCAGCTCCTCCTCTTTTACTACAGGAACTTCCGCAGTGGATGGGTTGACCAGGGGAAGATCTCTATCACTATGCAAGATGACACAAAAATGCCCTGTTATATCCTGGATTTCTCTGGCGAAAAAGTTTGGATCTGGGGGAAACTCAATTACTGGTCTGCGCAGACCTTAATCACCAAAGGAAGATTGCATAAGTAGATTCCCGACGAAAAGAGCAGATTTTGTAGCAGGCAGGATGGAACGGCAAGAAGCTTTCTAGGGCTAGGTATTATATCTCATAGCCTGAAGATAAGCGAGGACGAGCAGAAGTCGGGCGGTTCTGCAGCACACAGCCTCGCCTGTACAATGAGCATTCTTTGATTTAAATTTCCTGTACGGCCACTGTTGTGGTTTTCTGAATCTTCGATTCTCTTTTTTGTATCTACCTAGGTATTCTGACACCGTCCCTGGTCTTAGATGGCCTACAACATCTGCTTTTCTACCATTGCCGTGACAATGAGGCGAACGTTTTGTTCTCCACACCGTCTACTAGTCCAATATGATTGCGATGTTCTGGTCTGTCCGTCTTTGACGCCCTGGGCCACTTTCATCATACGGTGCACATTGTACTTCTACCATGGCTGCCACGGTGCCGTCGAGATAGGTTCTATTGCTATGTCCCCTCCCATAGTAACGTATTTTATCCCTTTCTCCCGAACCGAGACCTGGGACAGGGGAAAGCAGTAACCGTATCGAGGGTATCTCCGGACGCCCTCGACATGGGCTGGGATGAGTCTAAACCAAAGAGAGGAACTTGCTGACCAGTTAACCCGGCGTAGTAAATGATTATTACGCTATCTTATCCTTGTGAGTCTCTTCTCTGATTTCTATATATTCGACAGGGCTTCCGCTGGCACATGGAAAAGTGACTACGGCCATTCTTTGACGCGTCTCCGCACTCCACACACCTCCAGCTAACCAGCACATTGTTTAATCCAAGTTATCAGAAGATCTTGTTTTCTACAGCTACTCTCCGAGCATGGAAACTGGACAGCATGGCCTCAAGCCCATTCCGCCGAACCAATTTAGACCTCCCTATGACAACTATGTGCCAAACAAACCGATTTATCCAGAGGCTGTTACCTCTGCTCTCCTACCTGAGCTTCAAAGTGGTCTCCCTCCAGGGGATCCGCAACGACCTCAGGCTCCCTTGCACACGGTCGCAACCACCAAACGGATAACGCGGGCTTCCCTGGTAAATATCCCATTTATAAGGTAATTACTTCTGAGTACTAACCTTGAATGTTAGGCTTGTGATAGTTGTAGGCAACTGAAGGCAAAATGCGACGAGAAGGTACCTTGTGGAAAATGCCAGGAGAAGGGAACCGGTTGTACATATAGAGATACGCCGCTAAAGTAAGTCTTGACAAACGAAGTATAGTTTAAGACTAATACGGAACACAGACCGGATAGCGTCAAGGTCTTGGAGAAGCTGGAAGCCATCGAGGCACGACTATCAAACATCGAGAAACAAGGATCGCCTTCTGGGTTTGTACGGAGTGTAGAGAAGCTTATCGCAAGAGACAATGTGCCAGGTTGCAACCAGTCCTCCCATTGCATGCCATTAAAGGAGTTTCCAACGCCATACGAAGAATCCAACCTGGGGACGCCCGTTTCTGTTGGGCAGACCCGGGAAGTTCTACAGGAGAACATGCAAGAGGCCCCGGCGTATGAATTTCCCATCTCTCTCCATCACACGGTCTTGGAATGGCCGTCTATCCGCAAATTAATGCAGGATTCGTCCTCCCAGGTCGACTACGAGAGCGTATTACCACAGAGAGACGCCGATGAAGCAATTCGACAGTCAGTTGCGTCCCCTGCTTCCTCTATCGATGGATGGAGCCAAGCCTCTATTTTGACGCCGCCACCTTCCAACGATTGGCACGGGGGCAATCTTAATGCTAAACAGGATCCTCGGCGGAACCCGCGGACGGTCCGGAGATACGTACAGAGCTTCAAGGACAACGTCCTGAACCTTTATCCCGTTATCTCCCCGACGGAGCTTGATGACATGACCGCTGCATTTCTGCGCACCGAAATTGGCGCTGCCTCTCCGCTTGAGGCTCGAACGGCAGGGCAAAAGAGAAAGCGATATACCTCCACTCCAATTCTGAACCACGGGTGTCTCTTGCGGACCGAGGAAGACGCTCTTATCCTACTCGTCCTAGCTCTTGGTCAGCTCTGTCTTCGCCAAGGCGAGATCTCCAACGTTGCTGGGGACTCTGAAGCGCGATCTCGTAACCGTTTTCAGCCGGCACCCAACTCACCGACTTCGCCAGAAGAGGACAGAAACGGAGGCACCCACGCGAGCGCAAGCCGACAATCTTCTTTAGTAGGTGCTGTTATTATGCGTGAGAGTCCATGTCCGCATTTAGAGGTGCCAAACCTAGGCGGGTTGGTCGACTTGGACTATTTCGCACTTGCTATGGATACTGGTCAGATGGACGGTCACTGCCAGCACCAGCACGAGCGCGTATGCAATCACGTCTGTATCCATATCCTGGCCGGTTTGTACTACGCTATTCTGGGGCGCCTTCCGGAGAGCTGGTCCTACGTTTTTTTAGCAAGCCGGAAAATACAAGCTGTCGTCGAACGGTCTGTCTAGTCATGTCTACCCATCCTAAGACGAGTACACTAACTATAACAGGTCCCTCTGCCGGATAACTGACTCTACAAAATGTGGTTCATATACCGGAGAGTCCACTGAGGACAACCAGCTCATCTTCGATTTTTGGATATGCCTGGGGCTAGAGAGGTAGCCGCTCTTTGATACGCTGTATCGGATTCGCCACTAACCCTAGTTGTTTACCAGTAACATCCTCATTATACTGTCCCTGCCTCCGTCGGGCCTCCGACAGTACGAAGCACAGATGCCGTCGGCTCCAAACCTGATACTTGCCACGAACCAAGGCGCCCCTGAGCATGCGATGCAATGTTACGCGGCGCAGCTGTACCTTCGCAGCCAGCTGGTCCTTGTACACGATCCGTTGAAATATACCAAATGCACGAACATAAAAGACGCCATTACGGAGCTGCAAAACCCACTCAAGGATACTAGAGATAGGTGGGTGCCTCGAGGTTCGCAATGGAAGGACGACGACCCTCCGCCAAATGATGCACCATCCGCCGATCTTCGCTCGAAGTATTGGCTCTCACAAGTCGTTCTCTATCTTCCTTTTCTCAAAGCTGTGCTTGAGGAACCGTCACCTCCATATGCCTGGAGCAGCTTCAACTCTAATGAAAACAAGACGAACCCTAGTACGATATCAAATGCGGAATCGGCCATAAAAGCCCTGATCGAGAGCACACAGGTATTTCGGGGATTGGAGAAACATCACTCGATAATCTTCGGTCTACCATGGATAAATCAGACGTACGTCATCGTACCACTCTTAGTCTGCTCATACTAACAATATAGTCAATATGAAAATCTTATGGTGCTGACTGCCTGCCACAAGAATAATATCCTCTGCAGATTCATCAACCAAAAGACCTTACGCCGCCTATTCACGTGGGCCATACTTTCGTTCAAGAGGGTCGCTCATCCGACCAGTACTCTTAAGGCTGCGATGAGCAACCTCATGCGCCTGGCGGGGGACCTTGGCTTCATGCATGGTGATGGATGAGACGGCGCCGACGCCGCCATGTGTACAGCAGGCATGTGTAGTATTTGTGTCAATAAGACTGAGTAATGGTGTTTGGTATATATATATTAATAATGGCATCATTAATAGGGGTAGCTTTGCTGTCCACTCAGGAACGTTCGTCTCTGCAGAAGCGCCATCTCAGGGGGGACCTCCCCTGTGGCCGGCATACATACCGTAGATGGCTTAGCTGGGGAACTCGCTCTTGCAAGTTCCCATCGCCGACGCAGGTAAGCTGAATTGTTGGATGCAGTGGATAGCCTCCCGGATCTTTATCATGTCTGCTACAGTCTCCGTAGATCAGACTTCCTATGGCCGATCTGAGCTAGGCTAGCCGTTGCCGGTAGCTATGTGACGATAGCTTTCCCTCTATTAGTCTACAGCATAGGTCTCGCTCACAGATCGACGATGCCACCAACCATACATGAGGCCCAAGGTGGCGCTAGGATTCTGAAAAGGCCGGTTTCCGAGAGTTTACGCGATCTAGTTCTATGCGCATTCCGGCGGGGCCGAGTTGAGAGCTGCCGTGCCCCCACTGGAGACGTATGCACAAGATCGGACATCTGTTACGCGAGGGCGTGTGTCGATGCTTCTGCTATGGCTTATACACGGGTGACGCCAGTATGAAGATTCCGGATTCGGAGACAGGCATAACAGGCTTGCCGGGGGAGGTCTCATAGCCCAATGCCTATGGAAGAACGTGGCGGCATACTTGCAGCCCAGATAGGCCAGACCAGGCCGCAATTATGCTTTTTGTTTTGTTTTGCAAAGTGAGGTACCATCCTAGCTGCATTGGAGATACCCTAGAGACCTGGCAATGGATAACGAACGCAGCAAATGATCCCGCTTATCTGCCAGGCACAGGGATATCGCAACTGGCGGGATGCGTGTAGAAGGTAGCCGTGTTTGTGACGTGTTCTATGCATAAGAAATCGTGCCATCATTGCGTTGGATAATGCGTTCGTACCGGTATCCGCGCTTGACGCTTGACAGAGAGGGCTTTTCTATGTTACACTACACGCACCCCCTCCGGCTTCGCGAGTCGGGTATGCGCGGATTCAGTAGGAGAACATTCTGGTAAGTTGGACTTTTTGTTTTAGACATGTGCTTAGAGACTCGTCGAACGAACTAGGGGTTGGTTGTAGCTCAAATATGTGGCGTGGAGGACCTTAGTCCTCCTGCCGTCATGCAATAGATCGTCGAGGGGTCTTGGAGTCCTCAGCTGTTAGGCTCTACTATTATACCTGGCACGACATATATATCACCTACAACTACGAAGAAACCTAGTTACTGTCGTCTCCACATCCACTTGAACGCGCCATCATATCTCTGCACCCCACGCTACCCATTCGAGCGCGGGCTACCTACCTAGGTACCTAACAGGTACTGTCATCTAGATCCTGGCTACCATCTCACTAGCCATCGTACGCTCCCACTGGCCAGTAGCTTCCAACCTCCAACCTCCAGCCCGGGAGCCCTTGTAGACATCTCTCTTCTGTTGGCGTTTTTCTTTTCTTGACTTTATTTCTCCGATATCACTTTCACGCTGCGCATCCCTGACATGGATTTATCACGCCTCTGCTGCCGCTATAGAGACACTCCATCGGAAATATATCGTGAGTATCGAGAGAAATTGAATTCCATTTCAAATTCCCCTATTTCCCACTGAAATCTCAACAACTTTACAGGTTCAATACTGAGAAATTAACATCAAATTACTATAGCACCATTTCTACGAGGACGAATCTACCAAAGGCTCTCTTGACTCCTACCGCCAACATGGATATTACCTCTCTCCTCAAGGCCCCCGACTCAAATGAATCCTCCACATCTCCTCCCCAGTATACCAGATCCGATTCACTGCCTCCTTCCGCCGCTACGGCGGCCATATCGACCGGAATCATTGGCCGAGCCCAATCATACGCCCCTGCACGCCCAGGAGATCCGGTTCTGGTCCTGACAGAAAGAGTGCCCGGAAAGCGCAGCATGCCGCCACATGCGTCAGAGTCACCGGCCAAGAGACAGTCTAAATGGTCCCCCGATGAAGACAAGGTGATCATTTACCTCCGTGCAAGCGGTATGAAGTGGGAGGACATCTCTGAGAGGTTACCGGGAAGAAGTGCCATCAGCTGTCGATTGCACTACCGGAATCACCTCGAGAAAAGAGCAGAGTGGAATGAGGAGAAGAAGAACAAACTCTCCAGACTATACGAAAGGTGCGTGTTACATTTTGCAGTGATTCTTAGAGTCGAGCTGAACTATCTAAAACGAGTGCTTCAAACGCCCGACTACCTGTCTTACGGGGTCATCCTAACTGACGAGGAAGGAAATAGGTTCAAAGAGGACATGTGGAAACAGGTTGCCAAGGAAATGGGAGTCCCGTGGCGAACAGTAGAGAAGATGCATTGGCAGCTGGGAGAAGTAGAAATCGCACGCCGGGCTGGAGCTAATCTCTTCAACCCTAACTTCTCGACGTCCTCCTCGGAAGGGCAACACGGTGGCTCCAAGGCATCCCCACGACACTCCCATTCTCGTTCTCAAGGTGGTTCATCTCGCGAAGCAAACATAACTAGAGGCTACAGTCGCGGGGGTACTTCCTCGTCGAGTCGACCTCTTGCATCTGTGAGAGAAAGCGTCGCCCACTACCCCGAGCGCTCCCGGAGGACTACGCTACTATTTAGATCCAGCACTAGACTCCACTACCGGAGGCACCACCAGGAGTAAACAAGCTCGTAACCGACATAGCGAGATCGAAGCGGCGCAGATGTCCTGGCATGGACCGCATGTCCCCTGAGATGAGCAGGCAGGAATACCCGAAGTACCCCTGCGTGACGAACTTCCCTGAATAGGACAGAGCGATAAAGGGTCTGATATACTTGGTGGAGGTGGGGTCATTTAATAGATGGATGGCACTTAAGAGGTTAGGCAGGGGCCGATATGTCATGTGTGGCAATTAGAGAGCCTCTTATTCCGGTTCGTACCCAAGCACGTAGCTGCGGTCGTGACATGTTACATACATAAGAAAAAGTGCCAGCATTATGCTCGATAATGCGTGCTTACCCGTATCTGCGCTTGATGGGACAGCTTTCCTATGTTACACTACGCCCCTATGGCTTCACTGGCAGAATATGCGTGGGTTGAAATAGGGGAGCGTTCCGGTAGGTTGATCTCCTCGTCGGGACCTGTGTGTAATGAAGAAACCAGGGGACGTAGCGCTGCTATGTGGCATACATGCTTTGTCTCGCTTCTGGGAATGAGCCACTACATTGGAGAGTGACCTCGCCTGGCCCCCTTTTCGTGTAAAAGCCATCGCCGGGATGATAGAGATAGGATATGCAGTTCAACCGGTGGCGCCCGCTGGATGGTCGCTCCGTGTGCTTGCTTTCTTCTGTAGTCGTACAAGGGAATGAAAGAAACCGGTTTGAAGGCTATCGGTGCATTATGCAGGTCTCGATATTCATGATAATCGTAAGGAGACGGTACAGAGCTTTCGCGTACAGTCCAGAAGCTCGTTTCGGCTACCTACCTAGGTAGGTATATAACGTAGTCGTCTTAGCTCGTTGGGAAACTACAGAGCTTGCCAGATAACTTCAGTTTATATTCGCTTCTTAACTCCAAAACCGGAGCTGGTCTTCCACCATTTGCAACCATGAGCGGCGGTTTCTATAAATACAGATGTAAATACTTCTACACTCACAACTGCCCAAACTGGGTATATGTGAACCATTCCCCATGCCCAAATTGCTGCGTAAGTTGCCCCTGCTATGCCAATTGGGGTAAGGTTTAATGACATATAGGCTGAGGGGCGAGATTAACGCCTAAGTTGACTATGTCGTGATGGACTTTTGGAAATGCCGGGAGGATGGGCATATTTACTAGTATGAAGGATACTTGCTCAAGCAGAATATCTCAGGGTGCTGGGGGTTAGAACGGTGGAAGGCAGTGGACCCCCTGATCACAAGACACGTTCCGATTTGGAACATGAAGTGATCGCTCGTCGTAGTACAGCATGTACATGCACGTCATAACCCCTACCACCAGCTTCCGTCCGAGTCGCCTGAAGAATATGCCTTTACTTCTTTTGTCGGTTGTCTGTAGGGTGGACCGGTTTGATAAAGTAAAAAGGAGGGGGCAGAGAGGCGGTGGGGGTAAACCTTCACCAGCATCCATTATACACAACGAACTGACGAGTGTTGGACAGCGGGTGCCTATAGATATCCATGCTTAATGGAACAGCTTTTCTAGGGTACACTACGCCTCCCCATGGCTTCACTAGCAGACTGTGCGCGGGTTGAAATAGGGGAGTGATCCGGTAGGTCTGACTCTTTATCGGAATCCATGTCGAGTGACTTATCGAATGAACTAGGGGGCGCAGCTCAACCATGTGGCGTAGAGGACCTTAGGGAAAGTACATACCATGTGGGGGCATAAGCACGAAAGGTCCAGCAGAGTCGATGCCAACTGGACTTTTCACACCAATGCGCGTAGATGTCCGTCAAGTTCAATATAAACCTGGAGATGCTAGAGACAAGGCATATACGAACGCGGAAGGACAACACAAGATGGTCCAACTGCCACCCTATGCCATCGCAGATCTGTCCGCATTCCTATATGCATTCGAGACACATATCCATTCCGAATATCTAAAATGGGCGCGAGAGCAAGGAAAGCCATATCAGGACACGGTCTCTTGGATCCAAGAGCATGGTGACAATGATGTTGCCTCTGCTCTGAAAGCGCTTCTACGCTATGAATACGGCCGATGTAAATCCCTGTTGGTGTTTTCTTTTCATGGGGGACAGGGGTTCTATGGTATTGGGTGGGGGTGGAGTCGTTTACTAGCTGGAGAGCGGTTGTCGAGGTTAAACGAGGGGCGACATAATATACCTACACATATTGGTTACGTGAATTTGGTTTGCCTTGTATAATCTAGAAGTGATCTGAGAAGGTCGCGTAGGGACGTATTTCCGCATTTCATCGTGAGTCCATTACAGTCCATTATACCAATGCCATCGTGCCATACGTGACAATTAGAGAGCTTCTTATTCGGGTTAGTACCCAAGCGCTGATTGGCCGAGTCTAGAATGCCCCGCTGTCGACGATTCCCCCTATTCTTATTATCAACATCGTCATCATCATCATCATCATCACAGACTGGTAACAGCATCGCCTGGAAAGGCGTAATCACGCCTATGTCTACTGTTATCTTGTTAGTTTCGACAACAATGCTAACACCCGGGGATACCTATACCTGGCGTCCAACCCATCTACACAAGACGGCCGAAACGGCCAACCTCGCGTTCGCAAACTGCTCCATAGACCTCTTGATTCGAGGCACATCGCCCATGGGCATCGGATCTACTCTCCAATTCGCTTCGTAGGCCTTGGAGAAATTGGAATGGATATTCCGAATCCCCTTCCAACTCCACGGCGACGATCCCTCGGCCATCATGCTGAGGATTCGTAAGGTGTTCGGTATATTCTCCGCTATCTTGTCGCATAGGTCGTCTAACGCGAGCAGTCTATGGGAAAGCGAGGTGAGGGTAGCCTGCGTGATCTCTCTCGATGCGCATGTCGCAAAGACCAACAAGAGTACCAGCTTCCGAGAGAAGATGATTCGCCCCCGCAACTGGAGGCTGGCGGTAAACTCGGACTTGGCCGCACCAAGCGTGTCTTCTGACGCGTTCCGAATCGGTGAAGCCTGTGCCGCCTCGAGATGCTGCTGCACTGTGTACAGTGCCTGCGAGGTTTCCTGCGTCTTCGGCACGTCTAGTGTTTCCACTACTCGCAGCGCTTCCAGCGCCTTCGCAACCCTGTCGCCTTCCAAGGCTTTCTCGCGCGCAGCTCTTCGATCTTGTGTCGCCTCAGCGACTTGCGAGGAGAGAGTAGTAGCTACGGTCTGAAATGCCAACACCGTGAGGAACATCCAGGGGTTTCCAAGCGCTCCGTAGATCGTGAAAAGTGCTGTCGGTAGCTTCATCGCTGATTTCATAAATGCATCTAGTGATTTGGATTTTCTGCTGGTCTTCTTGTCTCTCGGGTCAAGATCGCATCGTAGCAGAACAGATACGCAGCTTTCCAGAGCTGGCGGCACGAAAGGCCCAAGAATCGCATGAAGCCAGTCATTGAATATACCCGACTGAAGATAGAAAGCGATCGTCCCGTCAGAGAAGGCGGGTAAGGTTTCCATAAGTATTGGGATTACGTTGGTGAGGAAACACAGGGCAAGGATCGAGATGTAAAAGAAGTAGGGTCCAATAGCTCGAGCTCGAGCTGAACCCCGAGGTTCTAGAAGAGGCGAATGTTCGTCTGGTGCCGTCATTACGGTGGATCGCTCTCGAAAACAGCCAAGGTCGATCCTGTACACCTTTTTTTTTGTTAGATGGCTTTATAAGAAGGATTGATTCCCTTAGCTCACCCCTCGGCCTGAGGATGGACTTATAAGTCGCTGTGTACATGCATTCCGACCACAGACGTGATACTAGTCCTGCCGTGCATGAGATGTATCACGGCTGGCATGCATCTCGTTAGGTACCTAGGTACCTAAGTTCCCAGGCCGTGACGGGTGGGTTGGGGGCGTAGCCATTCGCGTGTTGCGGGATGGAGACCGCCGGTGGAAAGCCCTGGCTGGGTCTTGCGCTGCAGGCTTGTCAACACCACGATCATCTTGCAGGGGGCCGCATGGGGTGTGGTAGAGCCAGGACAGTCTTAGTTAAGGGAAGATTCATAATATAAATCGCAATATGCATCTAAAAAGAAATATAGCTTACGGTGACAGTGCTCTACAGGGGTTATGGGGGATGATAAGAGAGCCTTGTTGCTATTGTCTTAGTAGAGAAGGCGCCTAGGAGCTGCACCAACAATCCACCATGCGGCTCTTCGGACGTAGGGTACCATAAAGGGGCGCGTCCCAAGCTGCGACTTGCCCGGGATGATCTCCCCTTTATCTCTCCCAACTCTTTTGCAGCACGCCGAATAGATATCGCTGTCGCTTAATCCGGCTATGGCGACACTCTCGTCTGGGAGGACGTCAGGGCTGCAGCGTCTACCTTATGAAATCATGGCGTATATAGTGAAATACTTAGACATAGATGAAATCTTCGATCTGTCGCTAAGTTGCAATCACTTTCAATACCTAGTGAGAGGAAAGTTTCTGCAAGGCTATTGTTACTGTGAGTTATCTCCCAAGGCTAACGTACCCTGCGCGATACACGACCTAAAAACACGCGTCCATACCCACACCTACATTACTAACGATCCTTCATAGGCCAAAGCATTCTATACAGTAGAGGCAAGGGAAGCGGAGCGGAGTGGTAAATACTCACGTGCCCTTCGTCGGGTGGCGAAAAGGCATCAAGCACTCTCCCAAGCATCCCCATATGTACTAGGCATTGTCGGTCTGGCAGACTCCTATAAGTATATCCACGGCATCTTGTGCTACATCGTTGAGTCGCGACCCAGGAGATGGCTGCGTATCCTTGACCTCCACGGCTCGGCAGGGTGTGAACTTGTCATAGACATCCCAACCCTTATCCGCGAGGCCATACCAAGAGCAGCGAAGAGCCGTAAATACAAGTTTCGGGTCCTGTATCATGCAAACGGTATCACATCATGCCTGTTCTCTTTCGCGCT
>JAOXNQ010005476.1:0-21138 GCA_028571165.1 Hypoxylon perforatum
GCCAGCAGGCGACGCCGAGCACCTCGTCGCTGCCCTCCGCCTTTGCGACGTGGAATATGCCGTTGCGCATGCCCCAGCGGCAGCGGATGGCGAGGGAGGCCGCGTTGCGCCGCGCATTGAACTGGTGGGCGTGACATATGTTAACGTATTATTCATCATTCATCAGTCATTAGAAAAAGGTTTAAACCAATCGGTGTCAAAGAGTAGATAGTGGCGCCCGCGAGGCGAAACAAAACAGCCATCATTAATGCTGAAGTGGTGGCTGCTGTTTGCGTAACGAGTGTGGGTAGCACTTCGTCAGTTGGACGATGGATGATGAAATGGAACAACAATCAAATCGAAAATCATTCTGGCAGTCTGGTCATCTTGCGCGGCCTCCATCTCCACGCCCTTGAAACAAATCTTGGCGTTGAAGGGTCTTGGCGTAGAGAACTCGGCCAGAGGGTGTTTATGCCAAGCTGACGAAGTTTGCAATAGCATGATGTACTATGAAAAAACTCCGGCAAATGATAAAAAAGAAGACATGGCTTACCGTGGATTTGTCAAATACCCAATTGTTGTAGGGATCATCAGCGAAAGCTTGTCTTTCCGTAGAAAAGGCTTGTTAGCATGAGCTGAAGAAGACTTGATCAGCCGCAAAGCCTCCCTCTCTGCCTCTCTGCCTCTCCACTCCTTACTTTCCCCCTAGCGTAGCATGGCTGCATGGTCACGCTCGATACAACCTGTTCAGCGTTCCGTCGCATCGGGTTTGTTACCTGCCGGTAGGATGGAAGGACAGCTGACTTACTGGATCGCGGTTACAGCACCTGGGATGTCTTCCTCCGCGAGCAGAGAAACTCGGATCGACATGGCGGCCGGGAGTCCGATTCGAGCGGAATCTGCCGACTTACACGGGAAAAGGTAACGTCAAGGTGGTATACTCGGTATTAATTGGCGACCCCAATGTTGCTCTGGCATAAAAACGCGAGGCATACACAACAAAAATCCTACGAAATCTGCACAAAACGACGCAAATCTGAAGATATTCACAGAAAGAGGGATTTTGTGCAGATGAGATAGCACAGTTGAAGTCGGGTCACAATAGAACAAGGGGTCGATCGACTCGGCAAGCCCTCCCGGACGAGGAATGGTCTCCCGTCCGGAAGGGACCCTGGCCTGGTTCTTATCCGGATGAACATCGGAAGAAGGGACGGGAGCGGGAGAAAACCCCCTTGTTCGTCTTCACGTTGAACTGTGCCTGCCGAGCTCCTCCTTCGAAATATCAAATGTTAGGTAGCGCTTCCCGACTGCCACTATCACGATGTCCAATTGACTAAACCCATCTCTAATTTTATTTGAGATTGCAAGAATCATTATTTTGCTAAGGAGCGAGTTGTATTATTAACAGGGTCAATTGAGATGCAGCTAACGATCTTAGCTAAGATGAGCAAATCCGAAAGCTTATCGCAGTTAACCGGATCTTCGAGATCTTGATAAAGGAAAGCTTGCGACAGCTTGGCTTGGGTTGGCGAATTGGCGGATTGGCACCGAGGTTTTTAGTAAATTCTAGAGCACGTAACTTATCTCTTACTCTCGTAGTAGGTTCCAGCTATCTTCTAAAACATCAGATATTACTTTTCATTTATGGTTTCGAACAATGGTTGTCTCTCATAGCTTCATCACTGACGATGCTGAATAATCAGTCTGACTATCCAATCGGACGTTTTCTAATTGGGCCCGCCCTCCCGTTGCCGTGAGCCGAACAAGAGACAGGACTTATTTCTCAATGCCCTTTCCTAATATCATCAAATTCCTCCTCTCCTTCGGATGGCATCTGGTCTCTTACGGCTCATAGTTCCGAGCGCAGTCTGCCACAAGGCAGAGTTGAGAAATGCAAGACGTTGATCTGTATCAAGTTCAGCGCCGTCGTCAAGACCCTGGCTAAACCCTGGTTGAAACCTGGTAGCCCCCGCAAATTACCCCTGTCTGAGACGGGATACCCTGGCAATCTTGTTACAGCTTCAACTTCAAGTCTATGCACGCCATCAACAACAGACAGCAATATTCTCTTCAAGCGCCGACAGTTGATACATGCCACCCCTAATATTGTCGGCTAAACCACGTGCAGACATAATCTATCTCCAGCGAGTGGTCGATGGCCTATTCACATGGCCAGACACGACTCCTTCGTAGGTATTGTTGTTCCTATGTATCGAGCCTCAAACAGCGAACTATTTGCCGACTTCACGTAAACTGGCTCTTGCATGTCTCCATGCGCCAACATCGAACCATACACCTTATGTCTAGACATGGTAATGTTCATACGTAATGGAGACCTCACCGACCCCATTCATACTGGATGGTTTTCGTCAGCCATCAGTTGTCGTTGTCGTCATTCGACGTTGAGAGCTCCGTTTTGAACATGATAGCATGAAGAGTATACTCAAGTCAAGAGAGCAGATCTGATGCATAGTGACGATGGCAAATCCAACTATTTCATTCGATTCCAGCCAAGGCCCAATCGGTCTGTAAGCCTAGGATGAGAACTGTTGCCACATGCAAAGGCCCCGTCGACCAGGGGTAGCGACCGGCCGGGGGTTGACGAAGGGGCTCCATTGCACCCTTGAGACATGTTGCACGCACTAGCTGCGCTCGCGTCTCCCGAACCTCTAGAGTGGGATACCCTTCTCCCCAGATCTGATACGCAAGCATTTCTAGATTTGTATTCTCTTCTCTCATTATTTCGTACCACCGACATTCTTGGCTCTCTCTTCGCCTCTTTCCCTTTTCTTTCTCTCTTTTCCCTTCCAAGGCGGGCCTTCGTGTATTCTATTTGTCAATCCCCCCAGGCTTGGGTTTTTCTTGGTATTCGATTCATTCCGTCCTGTCGCTCTCGGTCTACCTTCGTCGAAAGAAAAAAAAAAAGTCTAGAGCGATCCTAATATTACCTGTCGTCCCTTGACAATTACTTTGCCTGTCGGTCATGTTATAAAGAAATCGAACCAGGTGCTTGTATGCAGAGCATTTCGGCGCACGTGGGTAATATTTGTGCGTTAACATGCCGTCATCTAACGACAAACGACAACCTCAGGGCACCAGACTACGGAGGAGGTTACCGAGCGCGGATCGGAGGTCGACTTCTCAATTGGACGGCGGTTTACGATACAGAAATAGTCCGGCCGATTCTTTCAGCAGCAGAAGATGGAGGGCACAACGGCTTGCTGGTAGAGACCCAGGCCGTGATGACGATGGGGACGGAGAAGACGGTGGGCATGGTGGCCACCGCAATTTTCATGAATTTGCCGATGGTCCAGGTGACGGGGGCAAATTCCATGGCGATGATCCCGGAGAGTCGAGCGGCGACGATATTAATAGCGGCGACGACTTGAGCGATGATGATTCTGATATCGAGAACGACAATGTTCCACAGCAGACTACAATACTGCCGGCTACAACAAGTTTAAGTTCCTCAGGGTCTATCGTCACTTTGACCGCTGTGCCTCCTCCAAGTCAAGTTACTACATCCATACCGGATGTCTTGACTACTCTTACGCCTCAAATTTCCACGCCCTCTCCTGTTGTCAATAACCCTATCAAGGTACGCCCGTATATTAGTCCAAGAGATGGTAACATGAACTAATTAATCAGCTGCTGCCCACAACTTCTACTACCACTTCTTCTCCCATAGTAATGATTCCTTCCGACAGGAAAGAGGAAGCCAGCGCAAGTAGTGTGTTGCTGTCTATAACATCAAGCATCCCGACGCTGCCCACTACGACTTCTGCCCAAATGGCCTTGGAGACGAACTCGTCAATTATTGGAAATAATCACAAGGATTTCAGTATGGACGACAATGGCAATAACGGCGATGGTGACGGGCAAAAGCATAGAGGGCACGGGGATAAAGGCAATAACAATAAGGGAGGGTTAGATTCTACAGCAGAGCACCTTCTTATTGCTGCAGGCGCAATAGGTAAGCAAATCCCCGATATTCACTGAATGAAATTAGCCCTAACGCAGAACAAGGTGCTTTTATTTTACTTTGTTTCATTGGCTGGATTGTCTACAGAGTCTTGAAGAGGCCAAAGGGTGGCAACAGCGGCATGGGGTTTCTCGACAAGTTGTCTTGGAGACGTAAGACACCGATGGAGGGTTCCAGCACTTGGGACGGCCGTACGCTCTACATGGCAAACGAGGCGCCTCCCAACTATGAGAAGGGTGAATATGGTACTACGATGTCCAACAATTTCTATGGCCCTGCCAAGGCATACCCGCCAGGACCCGGTAGCCTCGTCCGTTCGAATTCTGGGACAGGTACGCTTCGGCAACCACCCAACGACAATCTAGCACCCACCGCCATGATGAACCAGTATGAACCGGATAATGATGCTGCGTCACTCAATAACAACGTCAACCTGACCATGAGGACACAAATGTCCCAGATGTCCCAGCCATACTATAAGGAATCGGAGATGCCTCGCCGGCCGCCACCGGAAAATCGGGCCAGCCAACTATCATCTATATCTTCTGGATTCGGGGACGGAGATATTGTCATACCACAGCCCTTAGCCGTCCAGAGACCGCTGCCCGAACCGGGTTCCGATAATCGAGCTGCGGACGACGACGCCGCTAGAGAGAACGCGGCCGCTCGTGATTCCTGGGTGAACCGAGACGACGATAGGAGGGAGACGGTGTATACTACGACGAGCGAGGACCGCCCGGCCCGGTTCCGCTCCATCACCAGCTGGGTCAATCAGCAGGCGGGGCGGGCCAAGAGAGCGGGCTCGCGGGCGAGGGAACGAGGAGAAGTGCCGGTCATGCCCGCTGTTCCTGGCGAGATCAACATGACTCGGCAGACCGCTTACCGGTGATTGACTACTTACCGGTGATCGACTATTGCCGAAGACCTTACCTTTCTAACTAATATCATAACCACGAAATCAATACAAACCTACAGCGTTTTATACCATCTTGATCACTACCTCGGTGTTATCGGGAAATTTCCTTTAAACCATCGACATGAGAAACTGTCATATCAGGCATCACCTAGAAGGGCATAGATGGCCTAATATCTGTCGATACCAACTTGTCTTGTATATACAACACGCACTCACGTCAATGACCTGACGATGTATTCTTTTACCTTTTAGCGTTTTCATATGGGTGGATTCTGTCTCATTCCTGGTGTCGAGAACGATCCTCTTCACAAGCATCTATACCACGAATTTCTCATGCGGAGAACTTGGGGTGCCAGAGTTAATTCTAGAAATGTAGATGATAATGAACATCAGTCCTATAAACTTTGATCCGATGGTTTGCTTTTGTGATACGGTGCTTGCATGTCCAGATGGATACACAGTAAGGAGTTCTCCACATGTCATCTTGCACACCGTTGAAAAATAATAACAGGTCGTATTTTCATACACCTGGTCAGCCGGTGTATGTAGTGGTACAATAGTTCCCTAGTTAAGGCTGACTGTCTCACATAGCAAACAGGTACATAGCGATATGAGACTGTCGTCAGACCGTAAGGCTGTCCACACACCTTAAAAACTTTAAAGTGGTCGGTGTTCATTCGTATGGGTACCTAATACCGACCGATCTCAGGAGGTGTGATCTAATACTTAGTTGTTATAGCTCTGACAAACAGACGCTACATAGGTGAGTTAGTCTGTACGGGGACTTATGGAGAACGATTGCTATAACTGTTGCCTGGCGATGAAGGAAGAGAAAGCACTCCAGTTTTACAATTGCATAATCAGTGGTTGGGTTGGTCGAAGCTCGTTGCTGGTCAAGCTGAGTTACACAGCCTCCAGCCCTGTGGCGCGGAGTTCCTTTTAGTACCCGCTCGGCCGTTACAGCTCACTCGCCAGCGGGGTCGCCCCTGTAAATCAGGTCCCACCAGCCCACAGGTTCACTGGAGAACTGGGAGTACCAAAAAAAGACACATGACGACAGCGTTCGGTTGGCCACGACTTCGCGATAATAACGTACCTTCCGTCGCTTCCAAGCTCGAGTACTCCAACTTCAACTTCTAGTATAGTGCGCACAAATATGTAGTGACCCTTCTTTCTTTATTTGCAGTGCATCACTTTCACTTTGTCTTCGGTGGCCCTTTTGGTGGTTACGGAGTCAACCCTTGGCACTCCATTCTTTTTTGTTTTGTATGGCAATTCAAACTCAGCCTCCATATCTTCGCCATGCAGACCGAGATCAGCGCCTAGTTTTGCTTCGTCATCCCTTCCCGTCCCTCCCCTACCCACCTGCACCTACGTACTCCTGGTCAGCTGCGACCCTTTTTTTCAAGACATACATATAATTAGAACTCAACTGCCTTCTTTCCTTCTACTAGAACAAATCGTATATCACGCGTTATACGTCTTTTTACCTACTCCTCGTCTACTAGTCTCTGTAGCCAGCCACGATCGTGAAATGTACGTTCACATGCAAATTAATTAAGTTACTAACTTGACGCGCGCAACACATCAATATGCTAGACGAGAACCTGCCTGCTTTTTTCTATAGGCGATCGTCTAATCCGCTCTTGACTATCCTCTATTTCACCCAAAGCGGTTCCGAGCCAATCGGTGAATACTCAATCCAAAAAATAAATCCAGACCTACCGCAGTCCAAGAACAAGTACGCCGTGGCCTTGGGCGACGCAGCGATCCAGGATGTCATATTTGGCGAGGTTCTGATCGAGCCCGAATTCCAACAACCTACTCTCTCCGCCGCCGAAGTCAGACAACAAAATGGCGTCCCTCCCCCGCCCGTACCCCTCATACCCGACGGCTTTACCATACAGCTCTACAACCCGGACCAGCAGGTCGCCGTCAAGGGCGAGAAGAGCACGTGGACGGGGAAAGAGTCGTGGGACTTCGAGATGCCGCAGCAGAGCTTCCGCATACCGTCCGCATCCAAGCTCGACCGCCAGATGAGCGACCCGGGCGTCAACAGCCTCACGCCCAAGATCACGTTCAAGTGGAAGCGGGACAGCAAGTTCTCCAAGGACATGACGTGCTACATGACGGGCACGTCGGTGGACGGGAGGAAGAACAAGGACCCGGACATCACCATAGCCATGTACAAGCACGCGAAGGAGCCCAGCCTTACCATGTACGAGCCGAACCTAAAGAGAGTGGAGATAGAAGACCGCAAGGGCCTCGAGGTCGTGTTGCTGCTGGGCGCCGAGGTCATCCGCGAGATTTACCTCTCGGCGAACCGCGACTCGTTCAACATCGCCGGCGCGGCGCCCAGCAGGCGCAAGAACTCGCGGCCCACACCGGCCGCCTCCACGTCGCCGGCGCACATGATGACCAGCGCGATCGGCAACGCGCCGCCCGCAAGGACCACCACCTCGCCTATAACACAGCAGCCCACACCGCCCCGGGACACCGCCGTCGACGCCGAGACCAAGCGGCTGCAGGCGCTAGTCCAACAGGAAGAGCGCGAGCGCGAGAAGCGGGACCGCGCCGAGCAGAAGCGCATCAAGAAGATGCTCGAGGATGAAGAGAGAGAACGCCAGCGCCGCGACGCCGAGGTCGCGAAAGAGACGGAGCGCCTGCGCAAGCAGTTCGGGCTCGCGGGCCAGGACTTCGGGCCTAAGCCTAGCTTGCCCCCGAGACATGGCACGAATAGTCAGCAGCAGCAACTACATCCTCCGGCTATGCCCCCGCGGCCCCTGAGCGCGGAGCCCAGGCCCCATGGCGGCTTCGGCGGCTGGTTCCATGGTATGGGGAGTAGTTCTGGGGCGCCGCCGCAGGGGCAAGGGGGTTATGGGTTTGGGTATGGGGGTGGGAATGGGCAACCGCCGGCGGGTAGTTCGACGGGGAGGAGGAGGGGTGGGAGTGCGGATAATGGGACGGGCAAGGTGCAGAAGAAGAAGAGTACGTTCTTCTGATGAGAAGGGGATCGTGGAGTGTGCCAGGTGTGCTAGGTGTGCCAGGTGCGTGAAACATAAGCATTATATTATAAGCATTTAGGTAGTTGGGAGTTTGGTGGGTTCTTTTTCACCTTTGGACGGAAATGGCCAAACTGCTGATACGATAGGCTTTTGCTATGACATGATACCCATGAATATGAAATTCTATTCGAATGAACAGGTGCGTTTTGTTTGTCTGTGCATCTTCTATCCTAGTGCTATGTGCCTACTTGATGATCAATGCTGAAATTCACAGTGTAGGTAGTTCTGTGAATCCCCTACATATACCTAGGTATGCAGTGCTTATCTTGGCAGATATCTCCAGCTCCTACGTAGGCCCGATCGCTTGCAGCAAAAAGTAAGTATCCTGCACTCAGCCGTCATACTCAGGCCTTCATTATACCCTGAACGCCAACACAGTACGGCTTTGTACACGGTATATCTAATTATTTCCACTATTCACATCCTGGACTGCATGTTTGCCTAAAGCCACAATCCAGCCGGGTCTGACTTATCATATATTGAACGTGTTTTAACCCTGTTAACTGTTTTTCACTGCCAGCTGTGAATTTGCCTCTGTTTGCCCTTCTAACCACTTTTGTTGTTAACAGACGATAAAATCGAGCTCCCTCCCCTCCTCTCTCTCTTGCTTCCACATTAAAAGATAGTTCATCACACGTCGAAAAGCAGAGATGGCAGCTCAAGAGAATACCGTGTCTCAGGCAGCTAAAGACCTCCAGGCCGAAATTATGGATACACGGCCAGATCGATCGTAAGGCTCCATTTTCTGCTCTTGGTATATTGACACAATACTAATGGTAGTCCTAAGTCCGTATGCTAGCGAAGAGCTTTTTGAAATGAGATTCAACGGACTTGTGCTTAGTGCTCCATTTGACCTACTCGAAAAGCACCCCGACTTGACCACTCAACTTGAAGTAGGAGATGATATTGTTCTTACTGAGTACTCTACTCATTGTGGCCACGTCATTGTCTATTATATCTTCACTGGCAAATACCAACATCTCAAGCCCAAAGGATCGTCCCCAAGCAAGAAAACCGAAGAAGAATTCCAGACAAGTATCGAGGTGTATAGGTTTGCCGATTCCTTCAAGATGGCCGCTCTGAAAGAACTCGCCCAGGACGAAATGAAACGTCTAGGACAGGGCCTGTCAGTTCTACAGCTCCTTGAAGTGGCGGCGAAGAAGCCTTTTCATTTCCAAAGTGACGATAGATGGCTTCGCAACTATATCAAATCCCTAATCAAACCGCTTGCTGGAGACCCCCCACGAGACGATCGCCCCGATCCTAGTGAGGATTTGACAATCGCCGGCGTCCTTCTCGAAAGCATGCTCGAATTGTGGCACGAGGAGGAAAACGAAATGAACAATGAGGATAGCGACGGCAGCTCAGCTTTCACTATGGTTGAATAAGGTCACTATGCGCCTGGTTCCTCTGGTACGTTGAACCGGTCACGTCCGAATGCTTGGGAATCCCAGAGGCTTATGTTTGACTGACCTAAAGGTTGTTTAGACATTGCTAAGGAATCGAACCTAGCAACTGGGATTTGGTGACGGAATGGATAATGCTCCCGTGGGCTCACGGCAGCTAGGTATTGCGAAGTATGCGAAAGTTCAGATTGCTTGGTAGGATATGCTATTCGCTATGATATGGTGCCTATGAATATGAAATTTCATTCGGATGAATGTGTGCCTTTCCCTCGTATCTGTGTACTCACCCCTAATCCTTCCAAATGACGACGGCTGTTTACCTACTTACCTAGATGTTTATTGTTATTGATATTGCTTATTACCTAGGGGTATCTTCAGCTACCGAGTACCTAGTCCGTTTGTTCTAAGCAAAGTGTAAATGTTAACACGGCACGGGCTTGTACATGCATAAAATATTTCGTTATTCACACCCTACCTGTATGGTTGCCTAAAGCTGGACCTAACTCACGGCCCAGCCACACATATTACGTTTAAAACACCACCTACTTTGGTACTGTTGGTTGTGAACTTACCCCTCTTTGCCAAAGATACAAACCCATCTTTCTCCCTCTGGCATCTAGAAAAGAGGATAATTCATTCCACAACAAGATGCAAAGATGTCGTCCGTAAATGAGAAAGATTGGTCACTCTCGTAAGTTACTATCTATTGTCTTCCTACATTGCCATGATGCTAACAGCAGTCTTGAGGCCGTATACCTCTCAGCTTACTGATACTTTGAAATCCAATAATGGAAAGACATACAACATCCCGAGGACCTTCGTTGAGAGGTATCCCAAGCTAAAGTCTCGCCTCGGTGACCGCAGCTTAAAAAAACTTCCTGAAGACTGCTGCCACGTCCTTGTCAACTACCTCTATACCAACACGTATCAGGCTCTCGATCTACGCAACGCGTCCCTCATTGAAAACAAGGCTGCGCAATTCGAGACAAGCTTGCAAATGTACATGTTTACTGAAGAGTGTGATATGTATCATCTGCAGGATCTCGCTATGGTAGAAATGGAACGCCTTGGGCCCAATATACCAGTGACCCAGCTCCTCGATCTAGCGGCGAATACGAACTACGCATCTAACGATAAATGGTTTCAGAACTTCATAAAGTCTCTGATCGAGCCGGCTTTGGGTAAGGGTGATCTTCCAGAGCACTCTGGTCAGACTATATCGCTTTCTAGCATCGTTCTCAGAGCCGTAGTTGAACTCTGGCACGACAAGAAAGACGTAGCACATCCGGCTCCCATCCCAGCTCCCATCCCAGCTCCCAGCCAAGTCGCAAAGCCTCACGCTGCTATGCCTTGGGAGGTACAGCCCCAAGTCGTGCAACCTTCCGCTGCTACGCCTTTGGAGCCAGCCAGTAGTCCCGAACCAGAAGAACTCGGATGGCGGCTTCCTTCGAAGACGAAAAAGAAGGTGAAGGAAAAGGTCGAGAAGAAGAAAAAGAAGATGGTGAAGGGAAAGAAAGGGGAGGAACCCGATATTCCTTTTGAGGGTGGATCGTTGGCCGCTCTTGGGACTAATCTCTATTTTGAGGAGAAGTTGCGGGTGCTAGAACTAATAGAGGCGCAACACGGAAAGAAAAACGATGATGGCGATGGCGATGACAATCCTGCTTCTACTTTCAGCGGATCGGCCGTCGATACACCTAGTTCCTCCGGTACGTGGGCTCGTATGAATACTTGAAGATTTGAGCGACTTGCGTCTGACTTGGAGATCTCCCAGACATCACCAAGGACTCGGAGCCGGCAAGGCGCCTCGACGATGGGCAGTTTACTTATACCGGTCAGGCTTGTCTTCAGGAAATTCGATCACTACGCCGTCGCGCGGAAGAGAGGCGAATCGCCCTTGATAATTGTAAGAAAATGCTAGAGGAGCAGATACGTGGATGGGCAAGGGCTAGGGAAATTATGTCTACTTCAGTAATCTGACTACCATTCATTGTTTTACCTCTATCGTGCTGTTTTCAACGCTTCCAGCGCCTCGCGCTTGTGCAACTCCATGTCCAGACCAAAGATGAAGTTCCATCTCGGCGCAAGCAGCCTCCCAAGCTCATCCGCGTGCAAGCCCATTTGCCCGCAGAGTATCTGGCCCGTCTCTCGGCTCGAGTCGATGACTTGCTGACAGCGAGGCCGCCTAACCAAATCGTATGCCTTGAACGCGGCGCTGATCTCGCCCGGGGATGCGATTTTAGCGAAGAGTATCCCGAGGACCATCGCATCCTCGATGGCTAATCCTGCCCCCGAGCCTTGCCACGGTGTAGTTGCGTGGGCGGCATCGCCCACGAGGCAAACCCGCTCGCGGACGTAAGTCGGTGTTGATTTGTGTTCCCATTGAGAGTATCCGCATGGGTCAGGTTGGTCACAGATGAGCTGTGAAGGATTAAAATCTCTGTTTAAGTTTCATAGAGTGAAAAGAGGCACAAAAAGGGCAGAGGTAAGTACTCACATTAATCATTCCATCGGCAATTGGGCCACCTAGCCAGCTATTTAATGATGATTTCAATGATTCCCGTGTAAGTTGACGCTTCCGGTCTCGATTTTTAGAGGCATCCTTTTCGATGCCGGATATGACGCACTGGACCATAGTCCTGTCTTCTAGAACATCATGCAAAATGAATGCGCCGTCCCCGACCCAATCGTACTGCCGGTCAACGTCGAAGTATTTCTCCCCCAGAATCGCCTTGGCTTCATCGAACAGAACGACGTTTCTGCAGTCCCAGAATCCTGCTGGCGATGGGGAGTGCTCTCCATCCGCCCCGATGCCCTGGAGAACATGCTCCCGAACGGTGCTGAATATGCCGTCCGCGCCAATCACTGCATCGAAATGATAGACCGACCCATCTTGGAACGTTATCTCGACGCCGGATTCACTCGGTTTGATGGCAGAAAGCTTCATATTGGGGTGAAGAGACTCCTCTGGCAAACGCGCAATAAGTTCGCGAAGCAGAGAAGCCCGATGCACTATCATCTCGGAATCGCCCGCCGCGATATCGACGACGATCTTCCCGGCTTCCGGCCCCGAACCCTGAAAAATGTCATTGGCGAGTCTACTCTAGAGTTACTTGGCGGTCACTTACCAGAATGATTCGAGAAGAGTTCAACGGAACGGCTCCCGCTCTCTCTAGCAAGTCCGTCGCCGAAGGCAGAATCTGGGCCAAGGCCGACTGGGCATTCTTAGCCAGCCCTACCGCGGCGCCGCGTTCCGAGAATTCGGGCTCCGATTCAAAGACGTGAACGTCGACGTGGGAGATGCGGACTAGAGCGTTTGCCAATGCGGCTCCGGCCAGCCCTCCTCCAATTATGGCCACGCGGAGTTGTTTGGGCGCCATTGACGATTGATTTTGCGTCGACAATATTTCCTTGAAGGCCGATATCAAAGAGGAAGTCCGTTCTAATAAACGGCTCGTTGAGCCGCTGAGTTACCAACTAACAATACCTACTTAGGCAGGTACTCGATGTAACTGTTGGTACAAAGACTCCCTTGCTTTGTGGCCCGGGACAGTCCTACCAACATGGATTGCGCTAACGGCCTTCTCCATCTTGCGTTTTTATACTGCGTCCATCGCGTGCGTTTCTATGCCATCAAACCAGGTATCCTTGCTGGCTATCCCATTCTCCCAAGATACGTAATGTGATGGGTTCGTGTGGTTATTCAGTTTATCGTGGGTGGCTTGGAGAGGCCCCATAGGCTGGAACGATTCGTCGCTGGTTTTCGCATACGAGGAACTCGAAACTCGGTGTTTAGGCTGGCTCCTAGTAGTGCTAATAGGAGACTTCCCAGACCAGCCGCGGAGGAGAAACTGGAGGGTAGGGAGGCAGGCGGCCAAGATGCCGATTCCGGATTCAATCATCCCCCAGTAGAGGTATTCGGTTATGACAACTGCCATGGTATTAGTCTCGGTTTAAGAAATGCCAAATACTAGGTAGTAATAATAACTAATTACTTACAATTGCAGTCTTCTTCGGTTTGGCCGAGACCCATGCGCGTGATCCTCGATGTCATTATAAGGCGGAGCAGGGAGGCTACAATTGTCCTAACGATAAGTTAACATCTAACGCTTCCTGTAACAACGTCGATCTGAAATAGATACCCTGAGCCAAGAAGAAACGCTGCCGTAACTGCAAGTCTTTTCTTGGTCGATAGACGCAGGCGCCAGACCTAGCCACACGTAAGCATCTCTTAAAGCGAAATAGTGCCAAAAGATCACTCACCAATGGAATAGGGACACAAATAATGGCGACATCAGAGACAAAATCAGCAATACACAGACCCAGAACAATATCCATGGGCTCAACGCAGTGCGCCAGTACATATTGAGTCGGGCCCCAGATGGCCCAGAAGTCGAGTCTGCACTCGAACATAGTTGCGATGCAGAAAGCGACCGACATCAACGCCACCAAAACGATCAACGTCGCTAGGACGAGATTCACCGCGCCCCTCTTGTCCACGGTGAAGATGCGCATGTAGAAGAATAGGATGCTGCACTTGATGCACCCGACCGCCAGCGGCAGCAGCATACTGTACGCCCAATCGATCTGCAGGATCAGCGTCATCTGCGGGTACGCGACCGCGCTCTTGGGGATCTGCTCCGGATATCCGACGGCTTTCTGCGCGACGCCCCATATGATGGCGATGGCGATCCCCCAGACCAGAAGCTATAGTCGTTAGACTGTGATTGAATAACCGTTGGGGATACCAGATAGGTACATACCAGAGCGGGAATCATGAGCCAGTCATCTGCTCTAAGGTCCTGACGTTGCTTCTTCCGCGTCCAGAACCGGAGCGCCACAGCTACCAAGTCGAAAAGCGGCAGGATTGTCGCGGCGGCTATGGCGTGTTCAGGCCGCTGCACGTACTTCTGAGAGAATGTCATTGCGAAATATTTGAATGAGCAAGGTGTAGACGGATCGCGCTGACGCCTAAGGGGGACGACGCCATATAAGCCTGCGCAGGGACGGAAGGGAAGGGACTCATTTATGAGTCTACCTGCATTAGGATTCGGTGCGACAAGTCGCAGCCCGTCGGAGTTCAACTGGTGTGGCTTGAGGGATGATGTAGCTGTTTGAGGGTATACGGCGTATGTAGGACGGCCCGTAGCGGGTGGAATGCAAGGAGCGACGCCACTGCTATGTAACGAATAGCGAAGGAGCATATATTATATGCCTGCTTAGGTACCTCAGGGACTTATGCAGCTACAATAAGTGCATAGGATACTATTCAGCCCTAGCCAAGATGAGAGTTGTTACACTCACGAAATTTAGGATTGTGTCGGGTAGCCGTTTGTGGTACATCTTTTCTTGTCTCATCCGGACTTTGAAGTGGCGCTATAAGCGACGCCACTGGTGCTAAATACGATCATATTGCGCGAGGGTTATGGAAGACGGCTCAATTCTTCGAACTACAACGGCCATGGTATTCACGAGACAATAACTTAGGTAGGTAGGTATATAACTTCATACTGAACGCATTTCACTATTCCTAACCCTCTCCCGATATCCAACCGACCACTCGATAATCATTCCCTACCCGATCGCGTCGAAGCTGTGTAGAGTCGGTTTTAGAAGCACGGGTCAGCCTGGATACCCTCGGCGGCAGGGGCATCAGGGTCGGAGGCCTGATTGCAAGTCTGAATATCGCGCGTGTCTTTTCATTGTTAGGCATGTATAGGTAGTATAGAAAGGGGGTCTGTTGATATCTCACTCTGGATCACAGGGGCGGCCTGTGCTAGCCCGATGCTGAGGGCCAGAGACAAGAGTATCATCTTGACGGAATGCATGGTGAGTCTCTTAAGGAACAGGACTTTTTGTTGGATCAGTATTGGTCGAGGTATGTTGGGTTGATGCAAGAAGTATCTTGAGCTGAGCTGCAAACTAGGAGCAGGTAAGCACTTAAATACACGCAGCCTTATCTACCCCGGAGAAAAGGATCGCTCAAGTGCAATACTACTTAAATGATGAAACAGCACGGTAGGCATTTGGGTGGTGTGATCGACCAACGCTCGCAGAAAATTTCCAGAAAGGATCCTGGGCACTTCTCACGGGCAAGCATATAACTCGCTACCTTCGACTTCTGGGTATCGTTCCCGTCTGCAGCTCTTCAAGAACTGGGTCGCCTTCTTTTCGGTGTTTGATACCATCTCGCTCAAACTAGGTGGTCGTGAAACAGCGCAATGGGCAAGCCGTTGGCAGACGAGGAGCAGCCTCTACGGCTCTCAGAAGACCTCTTGATCAGCCCAGAGCCAGAGGTATCACCAAAACGTGGTATACTGACCACTATTCAATTTCTAAGTCTCTACACCGTTTTCCTTCACCTAGTGATCCTTATATTATTGATATATACCTTCAGGGGTGGCCCATATTCAAGAACACAGCCCTCGATGCCGGAGGGTGCTACTTGGTGTATGTATACTTTCCGTGCAAGAGTTCATTTACTTATCTACTTGCTTATAAACATGCAGCTCCTGCTAGGGACTTCATCCGGTACGAGATAAATGGCGACCATGCTTTACATCAGAATGAGCCCAGTGTGTTCGCTGGGGCGCCAACGGTTGAGCAAGAGCGCGCATGGGATGATCTTGTCACGCGTAAGTAGGATTATTCTCCGCTTGCTTGATCCTCTATGCTAACTATGGAGCAGCAGCATATTTCTCGGCAACTCGTGAAGAGCTGATCAAGGGGGAAGAGTCTCTTGAGAACGGGGCTAGACTAACCAGTGGGGGCTATCTTGCAACGCTTGGCGTATACCACGAACTTCATTGTTTGGTCAGCTTTTGATTACGATAAGTACTGGGCAGTAAGCTAACATACCCGCATAGCGACAATTTCGCCTATATCTATACCGTGACAGGTATTATGAGAATATTACAGAGGCGCAAGATCATTATCTTCACCAACACCTCGGTATGTACTCTACTCTTTAACATCACTCGCTGGAAACGCCTAAACGTTGACGCCGTTTCCCTAAAGATCACTGTCTCGAGTCTCTTCGACTGACTATCATGTGCCATGGCAATATCGGCTTGTACACGTTCGCGTGGACAACTGCAAGCCAGGGCAAGCCGACGAGCCAGTCCAATGCCCGGTCAGTGTGCGTGAACTGGAGCTCAATCAAGGATTGGAGCCACTCTAGAGAAATCCCAGACACTGAGAGGGTCATGGGACCTTCTAGTATCTAGTATGGAGGACTGCCACGACTGTTGAGGCACTCGGTTGTGAAGAGAGGGGTCCTTGTCAGCTTCGTTGGTAGCTTCCTGCGCAATAGCGCCGCTAATATCACATCACATATCTCCTCTTACGTATAGGATACCGGCTCCTAATATTAAGAAATGCGGGTTTATATACTAGAAAGAGACTAGAAAGCGACTAGAATGAGGTATCCGGGGTAATCAAGGGCTATGACCCTAGGCCTAGACATTTTGGTGTTATGTTGAGCTATTATCGGGACCAATGGAATGACCTTGAATTATCTCAATTCTAGTCCTGGTTGCATCCTTCCCGAACCTTGAATAGCTGCGCCACCTTCAGACATGCCATGCATCCAATGTGGGGCAAGGGTCCTTTTCAGCTTTCGTCCAGCCAGGGGTAGGTAGTTGAACTCTTGAACAACACCTTGAGGAACACATACGAACATGCGACTTGCGTCACTCGCTGACACATTCCTCTCCTCTTGCACCTATATACCAGTATACCTCTCAGTTTATCTCTACTGACTCTTACCTTACCACGATGTTCTTTCTTCACTGTGCCAAGTAACCATAGTCTCGTACTCTTAGTACCTACGGACTATCCGAACTTGGATTTGGCCCTTCCTATCGTTAATGAGTCATAAAATACGTACACTCAACGACAAGAATTCAATCAAGAGCAAGACTTGCCCTACCAGTACATTGAGCAAAACTGTCTGTTTAGGGATGGCAGCATACAAACTAACGGGAAACATAAATTACCTTAACTAGCTCAAATTAATAAATGCGTGCAAAGGGACACTGTTTGCTGGGCTTTGCTCTGGTCGAGATATACTATGCTATGCTACTTAGTACTAGTACTTGATTGCGTACTCTTGGTAGTAGCTACTATCTAGACTACAGTCTCCTAGTATGCTAAGGTCATTCTCTCATAGGTCTACATCTACGCTTGACAGTCCATCGAACTGGTTACGGCAGCAGCTCCTTGATGTCAAAAAGGGAAATAATACAGGAAACCCGTACTTGTTAGTGCTTGCTGCGGCTCAACCGTTTACGTAGTCTAACTTCACCGTTTCACCGTTGTAATTTTACTGGTTCATTATTTGTTAACTTTCTCACGTCCTCAAAAACAAGAAAATAGGGGTAAAGGGGCAAAGGGGTAAAAGGGTAAGGGAGTAGGGAGGGAAAGAAAAGAATATAGGTAGGTTGATACAACTTAGTAGACTTGATACAGTATTAATAACAGTGCTGCGCATATACGATAGTCATCTGTTGTCTCTTGTGAACTACTGTGAATTCTCTGGATACCCCTTTATGAGTCGTGGGGCTTGGCAATACCTGGCACAGTATCAGCAGCATGAACACCCTGCGAGCCGCCTTGTCCCTCAGCATACTGTACCATGAACTCCCTCTTAGCACTGCTTCGGGGCCGGTGCCCGGAAGTGGAAGCAGAAAGGCTCCACTTCGGACCGGCCGTGTCCCCGCTCGATCGGTCTCCGCATCCCGGACAGGTATCACGACTCACCGCAAAAGGCGGATACCGCCCGATTCCTGCTCAAAATGCCTCCGCAAATTTCCATGCAGAACGCTCCGGAAGGCTTCTGGCATACCATCAGGGTACGAGGTAGGATATGACTCCTAGAACAGCGCCAGCCAGGCGTCTTGCGCAGCCCTCCCCAGGAATATATAAAATAACTTCCTACTCAGCTCTCTTGTTTCTCTCAAGACTATCTCTTCTTCAAACGATACCATCTTACTCTGCTTCCTATTTTACTATCATTCATTTCATTTCACGGAAGCTGGCCTTCAACTTCAAACGCTATCATCTTACTCTGCATCTTATTTGACTATCATTCATTTCATTCTACGAAAGCCGGCCTTTCATTTCTAAACTATTATTATGCCTCGCATCCCAGGTGGATACGTTGTCACGTTTTTGGGAGCAATGTTTGGGCTTGTTATCAGATGGTTCAAGTATCCGCGAGCAGCGGAGAGAACACGACCGCACCCGGCGGATCAGGTTGAAATGATCCGGAGGCAACGCGCTACCGCCACGTTTCATCAGCGTCAACGTGGCCGACTCCCCCCCGGATTCCCCATAAACCCTGGTTTTCGCCGGAACAACGCAGACCAGGAATTTCCCAGAAACCTCGGAAATCCCACCAACAACCAACATGGCAGCTCGCGCTCCTCGTAAGAGGAGTCGAGCTCTTCTTCTCCAGGGCTTCGAAGTTGCCATTGCTGATACCCTAGGACCGGGATGGACGGCAACTGATGTTTCTCGTTGGGTGACCTACCACGGCGGTGTGTTCAAGAACACCGTAGAGGAGGGTGTCACGCACCTCCTCGCCACGCCCGAGCAGTTTAAGCAGAAACTTCCTGCCGTCAAGAAAGCCTTGGCACTCAAGACAACCCATATCGTCACTCAGGATTGGCTTGAGGACACGCTGGAGAAGAGACGACGTCGTGAGTATATTTCAATTTTTTTTTCTTCTTCTTTTCCTCGTCACTTGAGACTCACATTCCCATCCCTGCTCCCACCCTTATTCTTCCGTCTCGTTCCTTCCGCAAATCGATGGGCTACACCCGCATATCACATACTCGTCCTCGAATACTAAGCCAGCTTTGGAAATGTGGGCCGATGGCCGGAAGCATGGACTGAAGTCACTCACTTATTACTCTAGCTATAGCTTAGCTAACCACTTCGTGTCGCAGAGAAAGAGCGAGATTATTCTCTCCGGGAGATTTTGAGGGAAGAGAATTTACTAAAGAAGCGAGAAGAGCGAATCCAAAAGGGCATCGAGCAGGGCGAAACATTCGTTAATACAAGTAAGTCTCCTACCTTCCTAACCGCGACACTTAGATTGCAGATGAAGCTAACGATGGGTAGACCTATACCATATATACCGAGACGAGACGTACTTTCCGTACGAGGTCACGATTACCCGAGACGACGAAGCGACTGGAACCGCTGGTCAAAAATACATTCTTTATGTAAGTACACCTCTCACATCCCTTTCATATCATCTCTTGTATAATGGCTAATCTTGGTAATAGCTCTGGGAATCGAACGCAAAACCTCACTTATACCATTTCGTTACCAAGTTCCTCAGGAAGCATCGTGACAACCGTCCAGTCATCTACCGTCCCCACGAGACGCCTGGCCTTCTCAAGCGTGGTCTAGACGACTTCCGAGGCTTCTTCCAGAAGAAAACCGGCATCCACTGGGATGAGCGAATCGCCAAGCAGGGCACTATGCCTGCAGACAAGTTTCAATATCAGCCTCCCGTAAGTCACTACCTACCTATTCTTGTGTCCTGAATAAACTAACGGAGATTCTGAACGCAGACCGGAGGAAAGCCTGTCGGACTCGTCCCCGAGTTCTTTACACTTCCTAGCGGCGAAATACTAATTCCCATCGAACCTGCTCTTTCCACACCCAGCTGTCAAAGTCAAGATGAGAATACCCAACTTGCTCCTCTTGAAAATACCCCCCGCGTTGGCACCAAGCGTGGACCAGAGGACGAGTTGGCCTTGACTGACAGTAAGAAGCAGAAGACAACCACCGCTGAAGAAGAAGACTCAGGAACCAGCAACCCAGCCGAGTCTCATGCTTCGGAAGACCAGCGAGCGGACTAATCGACGGCAGGAGATATACCTTTCTCTCATGCGGTAACTTCACTATTTCTCTCTCGGTTTTAGCGTTTTGCCTTTTATTTTTCCTTCTTATATTTCCTATGTCATCACATGCGCGACACTAACCAGCATTTCGATACCCGATAACGTTAACATGAGACACGAACTTCTTTATTAATTCGGGCAGGTTAGATATTTATGCACGCGCAGACACGTCTCGGGCCGGCGAGCCTCGAGATCTAACGAGTTTCAGATTTTCTCACCTTGCATTTGCGCGGATATGGAAAAAGCATAGCATAGCATAGCATTAGCATAGCACCCCTCTCTTATGAATTTTAAAGCCATGATTTCCTATAACAAGTATCTAAAGCAACGCCTTGCAAAGTGACTATATCACCACCTCTTGTAGAAAACCTAACCAGCTCGCCGGAGCTATGCAGAATGCGTCGAACAGTAGACTTCGTAATGTCGTAAACTCGTAGTCTCCTGTTCCTGTTTTCTGTTTTCTGTTCTCTTTTTTTTGTGTATTCCTTTCCAAACTCCCTCCGCCCCAGGGGTATCTTAATCTTAATCGCCGGCTTGCTCATCCTCATCCTATCTCTATCTCCTCACCCTCTCCTATCTCCTCTATCTCCTCATTCTCCTCTATCCCCTTATCCTCCCTCAATCTCCCTCTCCCTCATCCTCGCCCCCTCCCCCCTTTCCCCCTTCTTCTTCTCACCCAACCCAACACCACCCCTAAAACCGCAACTTCGGCAGCACAAACACCAACACCAGCGCCGCCACACTCAGCCCCGCGATCCAGACATACAAAATCACCCGTCCCCACCACCCCTTCCCCTCGGTAACCCGCCTTAGCGCGCCCATGCGCCCCGACACGCCGCGCAGCTCGTTCTCGTTGCGCTCGATCCCCGCGAGA
>JAOXNQ010005537.1:0-20750 GCA_028571165.1 Hypoxylon perforatum
TATACCCTTGGAGGGAGATTAATAACCCTTAGACGGAGATTACTTAACCTTTAAATAGAGATTAGTATTGTTAAGTTGGAGGCTAGTATACTCTTAGATAGAGATTACCACTGCTTGGATGGAGATTGGCTACGTACTTGTTATATTTCTTATTGAACTGCTTTACATACGGGTGATGTAAGGATTACTTACTTAGGTACATATTGACTTTGCCGTATAGGTTACTTACTTACTTACATACTGTCGCTATTGATGTTGTATGGCGGGCGTTGGAACGGAATATAATAATATGACATTCCATACGAATTAGGTGGGCAGGTGTTTTCAAGTGTTCCAGGAGGTAATCTCCCTGGAAGGGCTGTCAAGGTAATCTCATTTTAGCAAAGCTCTTTATTTACATATTAACCTTAACAATAATAGACCTTAAGACCATTCCCATTATGTACATTATTGTAAAAAGCATATGGCTAGTATCAAGGGTCCCCAAGTCGTTAGTTAGAAATGCCCTCCACGGTTAACTGCCTTCACTGCCAAGCTACTGTGTCACCCATTTTGCCTCTCTTACGGTGCGATCCTGCAGGATACATGCAAGGTTTCTGATTGTGATGATGCACCAAACACGACCCGCAAACCTAGCTGAGACTATTTAAGTTGTGTCAACAGGTCAGGTATGGAGCACCATGTCAAAAACCAAACAGTGCTAACATATACGCTAAATGCTTTTCAGGAACCCACATCGCACCTAAACATGATTATCTTAGAGAATGGCGGGATGGTGGAGTAAAATACGCCTTTCGATCAAAGCTTAGTTTTCTCTTTAATGTTAATGGAATCACGTTCATTCTTAGAACACTTATTTCTGATGGCAGAAGTTCTTTATGCTCTGGTCAACCTCGGGTGGCGCAAAGAAAGTGACTGATTGGGTCGTTCGCAGTCGACAGAGGCGCATCGCCGCTACGGGTACGGTTATAATACATTATTGGCCATTGAACTTACGCTTCGTACAAGGAGAAATGAAAGGGGGGAAATAACGAGCCTCGGCGTAGTACTTACCTTGCATAGTAAAGTCCCTCGTTTGCTTCAGGGCCAGCATCAGCGCGCCATGGGCATCCGGGGGCAGTTTCAAATCCACGCCATATGTATGTTCCTCGTCGAGATAGACAAGACACTCACGTAGATCATTGGCAAATGGCGTAGCCAGGAGCAAGGCATCCTTCTTCTCGCCCTGGTAATATACCTAACCCCGATTATCGCTGCTAAAGTAGACAGCAGCCTTCGCTTCATTATCTACCCTCAACCACTCATGCGCTAGCGTGGCATTGTCCAATTCGAGGATGTAGGCTCCTGCATCAATAAGAACGCGAATCTTAGCGTCATGTAGTAACTTCAGGAGACCTGTCTCCGTTAATCGCTTGCTTTTTGAATTGGTAGTCGCCTAGTAGCTGCAGTTGCGCGGTGGTAGGAGATATGAGAGAACCTCAGCGCTGGTCTGCTTAAGGCTAGGTAGCTCACCCTGCCGAATGGTTAGAGGTAGCATCGCGCGATTGTCATTCGTTCCACCCACCCTCCTCCTCCAACAACAACATTTCTATCCTTGCCTACTACCGTCTTCGACGTGGCATCCTCATACTTGTTCTTGGCTGTCTGGTCATCCGAGATCTAAGATGTTGACGCCGGCATTTCTGATGGCCGAGCCGACCAGGAACTTTCGCACGGTGGCCGATCGGAGCAGCGGCGGGTAGAAGTGCATGTGGAACCAACTGTTCTCAATCTCCTCTTGGGTGCCATCCAGCGGAGCCTGGTGAAGCCCGGAGCTGTACGGGAAGCTCGTCTCGAACAGGTTATCGTACCGTCTCGTCACCTCCTGGATGGTGTCGGCGTAGTCGAGCCTCTCCTGCTCCGTCAGGTCTACCAAGGCGCGAACGTGCCGCTTGGCAATGATCATGACCTCGAACGGCCAGATGGCCCACCACGGACAGACCACCAGGAAGGACTCGTTCTGGTATACGATGCGCTCCTGCTTTTCCATCTCGAGCTTGACATAATCTCCCAACAGGTGCCGGCCACCGTTCTCGGCTCTGTATTTGGTCATCTGGACAATCTCGGCGCCTGGCTCTTCGGGTAGCGTGCTCGTCGTCCAGACCTGGCAGTGAGGGTGCGGGTTTGAGCAGCCCATCGCCGCGCCCTTGTTCTCGAAGATCTGCATGTATCGTAGCTGCTGCGAGGGCGGGGGAACGACGGCTTCGGGCGGCGCCGGACGACTCAGCAACTCTAGCTTGGCCGCAACTTGGGAAAGGGGATTCGTCGGCGAAAGGTGGGTGGCATAGATCCTTGTCCACGTCTCGATTATCGGCAGGGTCTCTTTGGCGGACATATCGGCAAGGGTGACATTGTGCTTGGGCGAGAACGTGAGGACGAAGCATTTGCCCTTGACTCCTTCGGCGCGTAGTAGCAATGAAGAGAGATCTACTCAGATTAGCATGTCTAGCTATTGCGTAGAGCATACGTAAGAACCGGATCGCTTACCATTGCTTGAAGGCTCCGCCTCGTAATCTTGCTGCTGTTCCTTCACGGCGCTGTAGTCGTTGACGAATACAAACGTTTCCTTGTAGTCGGGATTGGTATCGCCTTGCGCGCGGGGGTTTCTAGGGCAAAGGTAACACTTTACACGGTTAGCTATAGGTACTGCTGATGAATTAAACAGGTATATCATGCCTTCGGGTCGTATTCAGGCAGGGTAATAATTCCTGGCCCTTCTTGCTGACCCCTAGTCAGAGGCGTGGTAAGCAGATATCTTGGTTACGCGAAAGCGCCAGCACAAACGCCAGCGCAGAGGATTCACATCAAACTTACTGCCAAGGTCTCTTGGTTCGGTGAGGTGATACCAGCAGCCAGGACCCTCTCAATGGATTGTAGCGCCGATGCGAGATGTCGTCGAGGATCTTGTCAGGCATTGCGAATAAAGAGAGAAGCTCAATTCGAAGGTTCGTTTACCTATCAAGAATAGGATAGACAATAGAATCGCCTTGCTCTAAGCAACAGGGGCAATGGAGAAGAGGATAGTATCGAGGGAAGAAAGACCTCTTATTAGGAATCATATACCAATGACGATGACGAGAAAATATTTACCTCAAAGGACAAACAAGTACGAAGTAGTAGAACGGACATCTACGGACCGGTAAACTGATTACCGGCTCATAGCGAAAGGATACACAACATACAAGTTAAACGTATCATGTGGTTCAAGTAATTCTCGCCTCACATGGCTCTCGCATGTACCTAGGCACGTAGCTGAGAGAGAAAGCAAATAGGAACCCCACCTCCGCCCTACGTTTTGGAATGCTATGATGTAATTGGACATCTCGGTGCTTCGGTCGGCCGAATTCGATTCTTGAAGTTGGAATTTTGCGAGATTGCCTACCACGTACTTGGTATTATATGCCTGTTGGTGGACGGATATGGTCTGTATGTAAGTATCACACCCTCTGAGCAGATAAATTGATCAATTCAGATAACCATGAGGCATTACTCTGCTGATGCCGAGTAACGAGGTTGAATGCAAAGTTGCTGGTCTAAGATCGCAATGTTTCTTACATGCAAGCAATTACGAGGTGGGGCATGATCTTTGACAGGGATCCATGGAAGGAGGGGTCTTAAGGTACCTAAATCTTAGGTACCTTTAGGTAGCAGCCGAGGCAGCTTAGAGAGGGGAATAAAAACCCGGGATGCTATAAAAAGTCAAAGGTCCAGTGGCCTTAGCACGATTTTAAACCTTAACTTAAAATCCACCTCCTAGCAATGCATTCTACAATCCTCTATTTTTCTCTAGCAAACAGTTGTCCCTAGCTTCACGGCATCTTGTCTCCCATTCAGTTGGGCCATCCCTTGGCCAAGGTACTCGCTTCGTAAATATCCGCCCTGGACCCGAACGGCCCCCCGCGTCTTTCAATATCTTGATAGTCAATTCGTATCTCTTACACTGGTGTCCAAATTCCTTCATTGCCATTCTCATATCCTCGCGGCTCTGGTTCTGAAGCCTTCTATCTCTGTACTCTTCGGCGACATCAAGCGGTGTAAGCTGGCTCATGTGCAACACCCGCACTGTTCTATCTTCAACGTGTTCCCGTTCGTAATTCCACTTCAGGGCATTGACATCCGCCCCGTGCTGGAGTAGCGCGCGCAAGCAACGCGGCATGCCGTTTTCAGCACATAGGTGGGCTAATGTACAGCCGTCCAAGTCGCCTTTGGTTATAATCCTCATCCGGACATCTTCTGACTGAAGCGAAAATACATGCCTTGTTAAACACTTGGTAACTTGAGCATCAAATTCATCTGCCTCTATGAATCTCCCACGAAGAGTCATGACATAGGCAAAGATACTCGCACCCGTGTAAGCGGAATTTGTCTCCCATTCTCTTTCTTCGATGTCCGCACCGTAGGACAAGAGGGTATCTATGCCCACGATGCCAGCGTATCTGGCTGCTGTTAGGAGAGGTGCTGTGCCGTCATTCTGTTTATGATTGACATCTGCACCCGAGGAGCAGAGGAGCTTGATAATCTTGTCATAACCTCTCCTGTCGAACGGCGGTCGGACTAAATGCAGTGCTGTTGCACCATTATCATTCGGTGTATTAGGATTTACGTGCTCCTCAAGTAGGGCTTCGATGACATTCAGATTCGAAGTTGGCACATTGCTACAGACTGCCATCATCAACGGCGTCATCCTCTGGATCTCAGGCCACATGACCTCGTTAGGTTGGGCCTGTCGAATATTTGGTGTTGTCAGTAAATCTGGATTTCCTCCCAACTGCATGACCATTGAAGTGATGCGCTTTAGATTGGCTTTCTGACGGCTGGGGGCTCCTTGAAACGGTAAGGAGGAGAATCGAGCGCCCTTGGTAGTATGGCGTATATGGTAGGCACTTATACGATGTAAAAGGCCAAGCCCTTCTTCGTCCACACGATTGATCTCTACATCCAGGTTCATAGAGTTGATAAGCTCGAAGATAAAGGGGTCTTTCTCCAACACAGCGTAGTCGAGAGGATTAAGCCCTGTAGTAAAACTCTCAGAATAAGAGTAAATCCCCTGATTGGGGCCACCAAATCTCCTCATGATTCTAATTCGATCATCATATATGTAAGGGTCTGATAGGTCTGCAGTTCTTAGCGATGCTCCATGTTGAAGAAGTATTCTGATTGCTGAGTGGCTTGAAGTAACAACTGCCCAATGCAAAGGGGTTCCGGCCGGTAGAATAAAGGGATAATGCGGAAACGGCATTGGATGCGAGGTTATAGCCCAAGTTTTACCCCATCGTTCCAATATCTTCGTTAAAAACAACTCTTGGAATCGTTCCGGGAAGCAGAAAATCCAATGCAAACACGTAACCCCGAAATCTGTGCACCGGTGGTGGGCAAGCGCACCATGATCCATCAACATAGAAGCAATATTCCAAGAGCCTCGAGCGCATGCGAAATATAGTGCAGTTTCGCCATTGTCTGTCGTCTCATTGATGTCGAAGTGAGTCTCTGTCTCCAGGTATGTAGAGATCTCGGCTGGTGTTCCGAATGCAGCTAACCAGTGTAATCTGGTATGGCCTAACTCTGTTTTTTGGGAAGTAGTCCAAGAGGATATAGCTGGCTCCCGCTGGATAGTAGAATACCATATATTGTAGCCACCTCGAAGCTGAAACTCTTCGACGGCAGAGTCTAAATCGTCAATGTATCGCTTGGCGAGAGTGGCTCCACTCGCGACCGCATCCATTAACCAGCCATGGAGAAGGTGTGCAATATCAGGACTTGGCTGCAAGGCGAAGTATTCTAGTGCTGCTGGGACCACAGCCTTTGCCGATAATGATCCTAGTGCGCTAGAATCCTGCGAGGCTGCGGCTATAAGAAGCCGTATTGTTTGGAGTTCATTCCCAGGAAAGTCTAGGTCTTGAATAGATTGAGCTAGGAAGGCACCAAACAAGATTGTCGAGTCCGTGTTTGTTATCATCTCAGTTGTACCAGAGCAGAGCCCATTTGCGAATTCATCCGGTAAGATAGGAATTTCCCAAGAAAAACAAGGTAGTCTACGCTCGATCATCTCTTGGTATGATGGTAATGGGCGCTCAATAGCCCCTAACTCTCGGGTAATATAATCAAAGGTCTCGGCGGTTTCGTAATCAATAACTTGTTCATCGCTGCATCATGTTAGTATTCATCCTAAGCACTGTAGCAGATTGAACGTAACTCGAAGTCTTCATTCGTCGCAGTCGCGGGGAAGAGAGAAGCCAGACGGTCTGGTCGTCTCTCTGGGTCGGCATGCAGCAAGGTTGGTAAAACCGAGCTCAAGAAGGATAGCGCAGCTACATGTCCACGTTCTGCGTCTTTCATCTTCTGCTCTATGCTGAGTTGAGGATTGAACCGAATGTCATGAGGCGCCGCCTGTCCGTGCTCAAAAAATATACTCCAGGTCAACAGTCCAAAGGAGTAGTTGTCGGCTTTTATCATTCCAGCATAGGTCAAGACTCGTCTGTCCTCCACTTCAGGGGCTTGCCAATCCTCAGTTCCACCCAGGCGAACACCTTGCGCAAGCTCAGTATCACTGACACATAAGCCAAAATCTGCTATCTTGGCGACACGGCGATGAGGTTGTTGGAATATCAAGATATTTCCCGATTTCAAGTCCCCATGGACGAAACCATTGTCGTGCAAGGCATCTAAGCCATTGGCAATGTCATAGGTGAAGTGCTTTTCTTCTTGGTAATCTGTATGATCCTGGTATTCTTGTAGATACTTGTTGAGCGTCCAGTCGGCCAGTTCCATCACGAGTGATATTGGCGAGTGAATACCAGTCTGACTAAAAGTCCATGATAACAACCGAACTATGTTTGGGTGGTTTCTCAGAGCCTTGTTTGTTAGAGCTGCGACTTCCACATAGACGTCGTTCAGATACCTTTGAGCGGATTCATGTCCATGATTTAGGCTCTCGTCGTGGTCCAAAGCGAACTTCGGCTGTTTGATGGCGACCCATACGTACGAACATCCACTGTGGTTATACGTTACGATTGTTTGTTTCGTTACGAGGAACTGGGAGCCTTGTCCCAAGTAGTGTCTGGAACCGCATGATATAGCCGGCCCATACAAACCGCTGGAATCAATAACCTGTATGAGAAAGTTAAGACCACGATCTTTTCGACTGTCTGAGGTAAAAGCAGTAATGTCCTTGGTGGCTGGTTGGTCTGACAGGTCGTCCTCATAAAGTCTAGAGGAGCGTCTTCGACTGTACACAACGGTTGACGATAGTGACATGTTTAGGTAGTACTGGATCGTGGCGTCGTGTGTTCATTTATGTGGAAAATGGAAAGGTAGAATAAATTGGCGTCATCGGATAGGTACCTAGGTACCCAACCTAGATTACGGATCGGATAGTTGGTACTCCGTCTCATGTCGTGTAACCCCTTAATGCCTGATCAGGTACCTAGGTATCATCTTACCCCGAAAGCACAGCTGATGGGGGGCAATTTTACTTTTTCACCATTATGATTCTCGAACAGACACGATGAGTGATTGGCACGACCAACTTAACGAGAGACTCCAATCGTCGATTCGCCGACGTGCCTACGAGAATGTTCAAGTCCTGGTTCTTTACTGGGAAGATGGCCACGAGGGCTACCGAAAAGAAGGCCAAGCCGTACGAGAACTGTTCCAGAACGAGTTCGGATACCCTGTTCAAGAGTTCCCCATACCAACAGATCACGGCTACGGCCAACTTCTCCAATTGATTACCAGCTCGTTAAATGGTATAGGAAAGGCGGCGAACGAGCAACGCGCATCATCCCTCCTCATTATACATTACGGTGGGCATGGCGACGCAGACGATGATAGACACGGGGGACAGGAAAGAAGATCAGTATGGGCGGCGTACGTGTTTGGTAGTTTCAGAGTCGTGTTGTCCTCTGGCATACATACTAAGGTTTAAATAGGCATGAGAATGGCGACCCAGTATTGAAATGGTACATGATTCAGGATCAATTTGATGAAATCAACACTTCAGATACAGATATACTCCTCCTTTTGGACTGTTGCTTTGCCGCACAAGCAGGCAGAGCCCGTAATAACTCGCGCAGCCGACTCGAAATCATGGCGGCATCAGCCATGGGGATGAAAACACCGTCACCTGGCGATACCTCTTTCACAAACATCCTCCTACGAGAGATTCGTCGCACAATGCAGGATGGAGGATATGTCGATATGAACTTACTACACGGAGAAATGTGCAATCGCAAAGTAGATCTCTGGGCAACTCCAATATACATCTCACTCAAGAAAGTCAAAGGATCAGTGCAGCTCTACCCTATACTCCCCAAGACCGCGACTCTCACGTCTACACTTACCCATGGGGAATCCCCACAAGCCACCTTTATTCATCTTCTGGTCCAAGTTGAAAAGGAACTGGAGTCATACGAGCTTGATGAGTTCAGCCATTGGCTTGGTATAGATATGCCACACGCGGTGTCAAAGTTAGTCTGTCAGACTACATCGAAAATCAGCCGTGCTATGGATGACATGGGTCGAAGTGAGAAGGCCATCTTCAAAGGTCTGGATTCGCCCTCGAAAGACGAGATAACAAAAGCATGGGATAAGGTTGTAAACCTAGTCGAGCTCTTTCAAGTCCAGCAACATGGGCAACATCTTTCCCAACAGGACACTCAGCAGAAAAACCTTCGAGCTTCCGAGTTTCTGCGTAATCTGAACCACGAAAACAACGAGGTCTTACATGCTTTAGAGAGGAATATACTTTGCGCCACCGGCATGGACAATGAAGCTAATCTGGAGGAAGCCGTCCGTGACAACACGGTCAACGAGCTTGGCATGGTAGAGCAATTTCGGCTTCGACAAATTATCTCTACTTCGCATTCCAACACGTTCGAAAATGGAAATGACAGCTCACCTCAAGCATCGTTGCCTTCTACGAATGTTATTGTCGAATACAAGGGATACAGTCAGTACATAGACAAAGCAGAGCTCCCCGGTCAGACTGAGCGAGTCAAGATACTCGCAAATTTATTAAGCTCGTCTAAGAGTCCCGACTTTCGAACCTTGAAATGCCTTGGGTGGGACCACCAGTCCTTAGAATACAAGTACAGACTTCGATTCGAAGTTCCTAAACCATACCAGTCGCCTCAATGCGAGTACAAGAGCCTACACTCGATCATAAAGACGATGAAGGCTTCCGCGAGGCCAACTCTGGACGAGAGACTCCGAATCGCATTTCTGCTAGCTACTGCTCTACAAAAATGGCATTCGGTCGGGTGGCTACACCAAGGAATCAACAGCCACAACATTATATTCTTCAATGTATCTGGACAGGAACGCTTTGACTTTGCGGAACCCTTTCTCCATGGTTTCGACTTTGCTAGACCAGACTTGGACCCGTCTATCGGGAAACCGCCCGATGACGAAGCATTCAACATCTATCGGCACCCAAGCAGACAGGGTCCATCGTGCCGTGGGCACCGCAAGATTCACGATATATATTCTCTGGGCGTCGTAATGCTGGAGATTGGGCTATGGCAGCTCGCTTCAGACATGAGAGATTCCCGATCGAAACGACCGAGCAAGCCTCAAGATTTGCAAAGCATGTTTCAACATAATTCATCGAATCGCCTTGCACACTATATCGGAAGAGACTACGCCTCCGCTGTTGATACTTGTCTCCAGTCGTCGTTTGGAGTGAAGATGGATGATGAGAGTGGGTCAGTCTTAGCTCGGGCTTTCAAAAATCAGGTCATTGATAAGCTGAAGGAGGGTATTCGACCTAACTGATGTGCTGGTATATGGTGGCTCTGTGACCTAGCATTTGGTATAGTCGTGCTAAATTGGAGATCCTGATTCTGAAGTTTACTTGTTGCTTTCCAGTAGTATTAGAGCACGTAGTAACCAAGGAGCTAAAAGAATGACTAGGTACCTTAGGTAGATACATAGGAAAGATGTAGTCTTATGTAACCTAGCTTCCTCTTCCTCGCGTAAAAGTTGCCTGAGTCGTCTGAGTCTCATGACCCAGATCTACCCTAGCGGTGGCCTAATCCGCATTTCCTCCTGTATTTGCTGCATCTGTTGCCATAAAGGCGACTAGAACAGCAGTATAGCTAGGTACACATGTCAGTGGCCTTGATATCTTGTGGTATAGAAATCAAAATCTTACCTTGCTCCAGCGACAAAAACTTCCGATGCCTTCGCTCGGGTGAAGAACGATAGAGTCATAAGGAATATCGCGCCCGAAAACACGCTTGCGACTATACGCCCTGACGAGTTCGGTATTTTCATCAGAACAATTGTAGGGCCCAGAAGCACCACTGTAGCGACCACGACAGCTAGAAAGCGACTGAAATTTTGTAGTGCAGGTCCTAAAAGTAGCACGTGGTCGTCTGCTGTTATTTTGTACGTAGTCAAACGAGTACTCGATATCCCAGGTAAGACCTATGGCCCCTGAATAAGGTTTAATTCTCACAACGGGACGTACGGATGCTCACCTTGTGCATTAACTTCTGCAGCCAGAATACACACTCCTCGACGAGTGACTCTGTGTATGCTGTTGATTTTTCCAAGGACTCAACGGGGTTTATTAGGTCATTTTCGTGATCCAAATAGCTCGATTCCTGGCGATCAAGACAGGCGGTACCATCAATCCATTTCTTCAAGTTTTGCACATCCCGTTCTCTTGATACCGGCAGAGATACCACACCACGGCACTTCTCTAGCATGTTGTCTATAATCTGGTTAGTCCCGCGTCGTTGCGCCACTGTCCCTGGGGACTATTCTTACCATATTCGGCGAGTGCAGCCTTCAAGTCAGATAGTACTTGCTGTCTTTCGGCATTCCTGTCTTGCCTCATACATGCAAGGAATAAATGGCGATCTTCTTGTTCATCAATCTGATCTAGCCGCTGTTCCAAGGAAGCTACACGATCTTGTGCTACGAGTAGAAGCCGCATACGCACTCGACCGAAGCGACGGAAATTGTGAAAGGTCGGATGGGAACCTAGCAGTGCTGCATATCGAGGATATCCTGGGCGAAACCTATCAACTATATCCGTGTCAATACTGTCGTAATGTACGGGAAGACGGCTTATCATACGTACCAGAGTATTGGGTTGATTGAGATATGTGGCCCAGCATGGTTCTTTGCTAGTGCTATAGAGTTCCGCTGAAGCATCTCGATCTTGAAAAGAGCACTCAAGAAGAGATTGAAAGAGAACTCGGCGAGCCTTCTGGCTATATCAATCAGGTTTGCCAGAGCCTTCTGTTAGGCAACGCATAGAATCATGTACCGTAGGTACCGCTATGTACCTTACAGACTTCAAGAACCGATTTACTAAAATACCCACCTAGGTACATATGATTTTCATGAACATTATGCGTTAAAGAGTAATTACATCAAGGAGGGGGGATCAGATAAGCAAGGCTTATTATCTGACTGCCTGATCACCAACCACTCGTTCTCCGTACATTACTTTGTCAGCCAGGCTCGTGCGAAACATCAATATATCGCATTGTTACGTGTTAACGTGTATCTTTGACCGATAGTCAGTTCAATGGCGGATCGACGTGTGGATCACTTGGTAGGCATAAAACCGCAGCCTGAAGTTTACAGGAAAGTTATTAACTACTGTAGTCAGCGGATAACCCAGGTGGAGGTGGGAGGCCTAGAGTTCAAGTTTACGTAACTGTACGTTCCGTCGGTCTCCTAACATTCATCTAAGCTAAGGATAGACTAGAGCAAGTTTCGTCCAAATGATAAGGTTTATCTATCGACTGGCGGTGGACGCGCTCTCAAAGGACCGTTCTTAATTGCAACCGTACCAGAACTACGGAGATACACCCTGTGTTCTGAAGACGGATCACCAGCTGAAGGTGGTAGGGTAATTGAGGAGGCGGAGCTTAGCTGGGCATGAAAATACTTTAGTCTATCTTATGCTACTCATGTAATGGAAGATCATTGATCTCGTATTAGGATGCGGTAGACATCAGCCTGGGGGCTTACTGGCATACTCCAGCCCACACATTAGCGCAAAGTCGCAGTCTGAGCTACATTAGTACTGAGATAGGTAATTCATCACTTCCTACATGTACTTTGAAACCCCACCTAAATCTGAAATATCTCCATAGTATCCGTCGCACCTTCCTACATAGGTCCGGTGTGGAGGAATTGGCGCTATGTGGCGAGCTCAGCAGCAGCACCAAGGACCTAGGTGCCTAGGTATGGTCTACGTATGTACCTACATATGTAGTAATAGGTAGATAAATGTATTTATGAGAACGGTAATTTGGTAGGATAACTTTCGGGTGATGTAAGTATAAATATAATATTCTAGTACCTACTGGAATTAGTCTAAGATCGTGGGCAACAGATTTAAGAGACATCTATAAACTTCCAACAAGGACAACAACAACGCACCCACCAGAAGAGCAAGAATATAAAACCACTCAAATAATTCCTAAGCAAATGATAATTGTTTGGGAATAGAAATACTACCTACCTACTTCTGGTTTGTCTTGTGGCAAAATACTTATACCTACCAGGTACCTAGGGATGTACGCTAACCCTTGCTGTTAGGTAGCTAGCTTGCCCCACGTGATGAGCGAGCCCAAATTCCAACGCATTAGCCCGACGTTGCCCCACAGCTTTCACTGTACAACCGACCTTGACGGTGACTTATCGCCGAACCACCTTCGCTATCGCATGGACATCAATCGGGACCAACTCCATCAATAATTTTGCATTGGTCGTTTCTTTCATCTAAGCGATGCGCGAAATGCGATATGAATGCGCTTCACCGTGACCTCTTTCCATAGCCTACGTACAATCGAACCCTACCGTCTCCGCTTGCGATCTCCGACCGTGTTCTCTCCCTTGACTCGCTTCTTCAGTACTGCTGCCTTTGGATTCGGAGTCCTTGCTGACTTCGTAATCCCCATCTCTCTCTTCCACGCTGGATGACGACATGGGTGTCATCCGTAAGAAGGCTGCCGCCAGAGGTGGTGAAGGCGGCGTCAAGTACGTCTGCGATGTCTGTTCTGCGGATATCACTTCTACGGTAATCACACCTCTATTACCCTATCTATGCGCTGTCGCATTATACCCGGCATATTATTCTTCTATTATTTACTTACTCCTCTCCCCATAAATTAAATCATGAACGAATCTTGTCGCTAACTTCCCTCGGATAGGTTCGAATAAGATGTGCACACAGCGCGTGCAACGAATACGATCTATGCGTTCAGCTTCGCGAGCGGTGCTTCCAGCGGTTCCCACCAACCGGCTACCCATCCTTATAGAGTGATCGAACAGAATTCCTTCCCCATCTTCGACCGAGATTGGGGCGCCGATGAAGAACTACTGCTTCTAGAAGGATGTGAAATCTACGGACTCGGATCATGGGCCGATATTGCCGACCACATCGGTGGTTATCGTCACAAAGATGAGGTCAGGGATCACTTCCTCAAAGTCTACGTCGATTCGCCATACTTCCCGCTCCCTAAGCGATGTAGGCCATCGGATATGGAGCTGGCGCAGGAGATATCGAGGGAAGAGTTCCAAGCGCGTAAGAAGCGAAGAATCGAAGAACGTCGCGAAGCCCAGAAGAATGCGCCGCCTCTACCGCCCAAGACGAAACCAACGGCTAGTGTGCCTAGTTGCCACGAGATTCAAGGATATATGCCTGGTCGACTCGAGTTCGAAAACGAATATGCCAACGAAGCAGAAGAAGCCGTTCAGTTGATGCAATTCGACCCCGGTGACGGTATAAATCCTCGAACAGGAGAGCTCGAACCGGAGATGGAACTCAAGCTTACGGTTATGGATATCTACAATTGCCGCCTTAGTCAACGTGTTGAGAGAAAGAAAGTCATCTTCGAGCATAACTTATTGGACTACAGAGAAAACACCAAGTTGGAGAAGAAGAGGACTAAGGAAGAGCGAGATCTCCTAAACAAGGCCAAGCCGTTCGCACGCACAATGAACCACGACGACTTTGAGTCTTTCCAGCAGGGTCTCGTCGATGAGTTGAACCTACGACAGGCAATAGCACAGCTGCAGGAGTGGAGAAATGTGAAGATCGGCAACCTTCGTGGCGGGGAGAAATACGAGCAAGAGAAAGTTCAGCGTATCCAGAAAGCAATCCCGATGGGCTCCATGGACCGCGAACGACTAGCTTCGGCGCAACGGTCCAAGCAGAACATTCAGCCAGAACCTCCCAGCGGAGCCGCCCTCCTAGTAGCGCCCGAGCTTCCATTCCGACCGGTCACAAATGGAACCGCCTCCCAAAGTGGTCCAGGCGCCTCGGCGAATAGAGAGTCTACGCCGGCGGTGGATGGCCACGCGAATGGTATTACGGGTATTACGAACGGCGTCACGACCAACGGCGCTTCGACGCCCGGCAAGCAGAGGTTTATTTCTCAGGTCATCTCCGGCATACCACCAGTTTCGCTCACAGAGGACAACGCTCCAGACTTACATCTTCTTACGCCGGAGGAAGTAGAGCTATGCAAGGTGTCCCGTCTGCAACCGAAGCCGTACCTGATGATCAAGGAGCAGATACTCAAGGAAGCCCTCAAAGGCAACGGGGCCCTCAAGAAGAAGCAGGTCAAGGAGATATGCCGACTGGATTCGCAAAAGGGGGGCAGAATCTTTGACTTTTTTGTCAATTCTGGATGGATCGCCAAGGCTTAGCTTGGGTCGTTAGCGGGGAGAGGTTTAGATATAAATATGACCGTACGTGGTCCTTTGGTTATTTGTTCCCCCAGGCGTTTTCCCCCTTTATGTTTCGTTGCTGCGCCATTGAGTGCTAGGGGAGAGAGCAGTATCACAAAAAGGTTCGAGGGATGTGTAAACTTGGACCCCTTAAGACTTGAATTGCGGCGGATCGCACACGATTACCTATACCTCCTGGCGAGACAGGAGAGAGAGCTCGGGGATGATGAGTTTTGAGATCCCCGGGGCGATTGGTCGATGTAGATATGATAAATGAATGTATATACCTAACAATTACATTACCACCACAGTCTTTTACGTATTGCAATCAGCCGTTCTAGATATGAGAAATAGCTCATCATCACACGACTATTTCCCCATAATGCGAAATCAAGGATGTCTTGGAACGAACCCTGTATTGTAGGACAGGTTCTGGTGCATCTTGGTGGAAGCGAGCTGCTGTGTGCCGAGACATCAAGATTTGGTGACATTTATATATTAAACTACCTAGGTATGATGAAGATGTTCCAGATTGATAAGCCAGCATGATTTAAAGGGGCATTTAAATGCCAATTTGTAAAAAAAACGAGGGATGAAGTTGAGGAATATTTTTCCTTAGATTTCTCTGAGATACACGTATCCCACCCAACCGTGAAAAGCGGCGGCAGTACTTGTTCAACTTACCGCCCTACCGCCGTCTGCACGCGTACCTACATGACTTTTTATGATTTAAATTTTATTGTACAAGCATCCATACTATACATTCGATGCTTGAAGAGCGAATGACTCTTTTGTCGAACACAATACACAATCTTGATATCTGGCTGTCTGGTTAGCGATCGACAGGGGCAGCAGCCACAAACTTGTGGGGGTACCCCCAAACCGACACTGCCCCAGCACTTAAAGCCAGACCATTCCTATTTCTACCTCCCGGTCTCTTTCTTTTCCCCACGATGGTCATTGGCTACCAAACACTAAGAGGCTTGATGCCGCGTCGAAACATCCTCTTCCCGACCCTCTGCATCGTCCTCCTCTTCGCAGTATGGACTTTTCGTGCGCCTTCTTCGGTTGACAGATGGCTTGACACGTCCGCCATACGAGGTGCTGCGACACCCTCTTCGCCCGGTCCGCCTGACAGCAACGGCAACGACGTCGACCTCTCCGCCCCCGACGCGCCCTTCGTCGGCTGGCCCCTCCGACGAGTCTGCGACGAGGCCACCTGGGTCGACGGACTCGTCTACATCTGCGACAACAACTCGGGCGGCATCGGCAACATCCGCAACTACATCCAGACGTGCATCCGGTACGGCCTCGAGGCGGGCGCCACCGGTTTTCTCCTCCCTAGAATTTACCCACCCCATACCGCTGACAATGCCTACTTGCCTTGCGCATCTGTCTGCTTTCCTAACCTTTGTACGGCAACTTGTAGGCTGGTCGGTCGCAGGATCAAACTCGGATTTCCGACGGAAAAGGGCTTCGCAACATACAGGAACCGATAGTGACGAACCATCTCCACTAAGATCGTCTTTATCTCGAGCAGGGCAAACGAGCGACCAATACAGATGCGGGGTCCGTTAGAGAAGGCCTCGAAGGCGTAGGGAGAATACTGATCGCCAGTCCGGCGGTTCCATCGGGAGGGGTCTACCACGTCTACGTCCTCGCCCCAAACGTGCGGGTTCCGCATCGTGATGGACGGGACTATCTCGACGGTGGTCCCCTTGGGAACAAAAACGCCGTCCAAGTGCACGTTGACCGCGGCTTTTCTGTACATCAGGGTCGCTGTGTAGCCAGGAAGTTAGAAAAACCCAACCAAAGATAGAGGTGGTAGGGAAACCCAACCGGGTGAGTAAAGACAGAGTATCTCTTTCACAAAGCCATTCAGGTACGGGAGGCTGTCCAGTTCAGCGGCAGTAGGATCGATGGCATGTGGGAGCAATTCCGCCAGTTCCGCACGAAGCTTCGACTGGATATCCTGCTTCGTCGCCATGACGTATACGCTCCAGGCGAGGGCCATGGCGGATGTCTCGTGTCCGGCTACCATGAACTGTAGAAGCTATATTTCGCCCCACGCGTGGATTAGTACAACCAGAACTAGTCTTTCATCGTCTTCTTTCATCCTTTTTCGTCTCCTCCCGCCTTATTTATTCTCTCAACCGGGACGTTGCTGCCCAGACGTTACGTGGAAAAAAAAGAAGAAAAAAAAGACAGAAAGACAGCTTACATGTCCTACCAACTCATCCTCGGAGATCCCCTCGGCAGGACCTCCAGGTCTGCTTTCGGTCACCAGGTAGGTTAATAGGTCGGGTGATTCCCTTTTAGCCTGCGCATCGCCCGCGACAGGGACAGGTTCGGAAAGCGCGCAATACCGATCGCGGACGAGCGCAGTCAATACACCTCGGAGCCAGGTGGTGGCGAAGAGAAAGTCACGATTCGCTTGGACGGGAACCCAGCGCGTAGGGACGAAAGCGTTAGCCCACAGCAGCACCTTGCCCGCAAAGCGTTGGTTGAAGAGCGTATCGTAAACTTGGTAAAAGGTATACCCGCTACCGGGACCAGACTTTGCACCGGGTTGGTAGTTGGTGTCGCAACTCGTACGTTGGACAAATTCGATGCCTAGGGCTGTCTCCGCGATAACGTCCAGCGTCGCTCGGCAGAAGGCCTTTCTGCAGTCGACTACGCCCATGGCGTCGCGTGTATTGCAGTCGATAGCCTGGTCGAATACGCGGCCTAGCTGCCTCGCTACCCGCTGGAATATCGGCTGGTGCTTTCGTATCTGGGGATTCGAGAAGGAGGCCGCCAGCATCTTGCGCCGAGCTCGGTGGATTTCCCCCTCCAGCATGAAGATACCGTTCCCCACAATCTCCTTGACCATGCGTCGCAGCGTGTCGGGCTTCCGGAAGTCGTAGCAGTTCGTCTGCAGCAAGGCCTTGTACGCGTGGATGCTGTTGACGACGAGCACCTCGCTGTTCGCAAACGAGAGATACCGGATGACGGGCGCGTCCGGATTTTCCCGCATCCACTGAACGTAGAGAGACGTCGGTGTGTCTGCCCAGAGCAGGCGGAGAGCCTGTCCGAAGAAGAAGTGGTTATCCTACATTTTCATTATGTTGGTGTTAGATAACAACCTTGGCGATACAGACTGGGCTGGTAGGCCTACCGTCGGGCCAGGGAGGTGTCGGAGTGGAGAGAAGTATATAGGATACACCCAGATTCGGTAGTATTTCACAGCGAGATACTGGAGGAGAAATAGCGAGACAGCGTCCCATATCGCGAACGACCATACCCCTGTGCTTCGAATGGCAGGGGAGAGGACAGTGACGGCTTTTGCCTCGATCGCGGCCAGGCACAGACAGGTGAGTAGGTCCATTGTGCTGTAATGCATAGAACGGGATGCTTGGAGGCGGCACGTCTCGATTTCCGCCGTGGTACAGTAATCTTACAAAAATGGTATGTGATCACAATACATACTATATATACACAAGTACAGCGAGCTATATCGTATAATGTCACAGCGTGGACGGCCGGATAGATGGGTACATGGATGGGTGCGTTCTAGGACGGCTTACCAAAGGATTGCTCATATTTCTATGTTGTTCGAAGGAACTAGCCTGCCGGGCGATAAAAAGCCGTCTCTCCGAGTAAAGGAGGCGACTTTTTATCTTACTCCTAGTTTATTACTTTCCGATACGAGGGTTGCCAGTGACCAGAACCTCCGTCCCTCTCCCCTTTTTTCCCCTTACATCTCACCAGGACATTACTCTGCCAAGCCAACTGAATGGGAGGTATATATATATATAATAAATACTTTGAAATAAATAAGCCAACAATGGATGCCTCGTTCCATCGGGCCGAAAGACGGTAATCTTTTTCGCCTCTTTTTTGTATGTAGCGGTAGAAATTGGTGGGTAGTCCATTTGCAGGAACATTCTGACGGCCAGTGGATTAATATATGTACCTTAACAGACTATAAATTACGGAGCGAAAGTGGTGTTCTTAGCCTAAGAAATTCCTAATATCATACCCATCATCACCCTTTCTCTGTACTTATATGGTCCCGGGTTTTTAGTGTCGTATATAATAAGTTAAACACATAACTTTGAACTTATAAGTGTATGTCTTATTATATATACCAAAGTATAATATTAACCTGTTCATAGTTTTGATAATCAACGTTCAAAATCGAAAATCTTGGTCATGTGCAAAATCTATTCGATTCAGTACACCTGTGGATGCACTTTTGAGGAAAACGCGCCTTGCGCTGAATGTCCGAATGCATTTGGGACTTGTACTCGAGGTATTAAAAGGGAAAGCCTAACCCTTGAAAATGCTTGTCCCGAACATACCTAAAGGTATGCAAGCTCATGAGGAACTTCCGCGAAATCTTTCAAGAGCTCCAGCTATTTTCTAAAACCCCAAAAGTCGATAATTTTAAGGGTAACTACTGAGATTTATTCAAACAGGTTTCCAACTTCGTACCTTTTCCGAAAGCACCATAGATGTCTGGTAAATGTACCATTAGGTGCCGACGGAACTCCGGCTGTTGTCACATATAGCTCGGGCCGATAGCTCGATGCTCAAAAAGGGGGGTTAGGGTCCTTTTTGGGTGTTACTGTAAAGTAAGCTTCTTTAATATATTTATGTTTGATAATTCGGCAGCCTTTCTTCTGCATCGCTGCCTGCCGAAGGTACAGAGGCAACATGGAATGTCCGACCGGGAGTAAGCCAAGGGGTTGCCTCTTTATTCGGAGGAACTGCTTTTCATTGCCCGGCAGGCCAATGTCTTCGAGTAATCTCTATCCCCCGATATATGGAACAAGGAATTGGAAAAATAAGTTGAGAAAGGTTATATAATAGGCTGTGTATTATAATGGAATGGCCTTTTTATTCTCTATAATGAGATTAATTGCCTTTCTTCTTGATTGACGCTCCTTGTGATTCAAGGTACGAGACACGTTGTCGCCAAATACCAATGGCGATTTAAGCAATCTGGACATGGGTTAAAGAGGGTTTCTGTATCCACAGCAAAATATACGAGCATATGGCAGGGATCGTCGTCGTGTTCGGCTCGTGCGGCCAATGGAGGCTAGTGCCAGCTATAGCCTCTTATGCTACGCCATCCCAACGTACTGCACAGAATCCGCGAGTTTGTGCAGTCGAGGATGCCAACACGTCAATCTAGAGAGAATATCTCGCCACTTCACAGTCAGCATGATGCGCAGTCCGAGGTCTCTGGTCGCGAGGACCCGATGTATAAGTATCCGTGGACAGACGGGAACGGTGACGGAAACCTCGCAGAGTTTCAACTTGTTAGAAGTCGAGAAAGCCATACAAGCAACCATCTTGAAGTGCGACCTAAGAAATATCAGGGGGGGGATACTTCGAACTACAGAAATCGATATCACTCATGACTACTAGCCAAGTGTTACGTTCCAGACTGCGGGGTAGCATGTATGATACAGAATTGGGGAATAGTGACCAATTGGTCACTGGGAAGCTTTTGCTTTATGGCTCAGTTGGTTGTCCCCAAACCAATTTGTGACACCAAGATTCAGATATTGGCCGTGGGAGTATTCCAAAACTCAAACACCCGCAGGTGTGGCTAAATTGTTGTTGTTAATTATTATTGACTAAAGGTTTACGAAATATCGTCCAAAATGACGCCCAAAGCTCATTTTCAACACGCTGATATTGCATCTTGGACGTCACTATCTACAGCCTTTGACAAGGTCTTCCAACAAGTAGGTCGGCTCGACTGCGTCTTCGCCAATACGGGCGTGGCCAACGAGATCGAATTCGGTAACGTCGACGACGGTGGTCACGGCGCTCCGTCGCGCATGCTAGAGGCATGAAGGTTTTATTTTTTATTATACTTTATATATTAATTTAATTCTCCGTCTAACAGTTGTGATAGTGATGGACCTATCAACCGTAAATCCCATTGATATGTATACTGACGTACCAGCTAGCTAGAAAGTAGGATTCCTTTCCTTTCGGAAAATGGTTTTTAATTCCAC
>JAOXNQ010005548.1:0-20398 GCA_028571165.1 Hypoxylon perforatum
GGGGGGCATTCTATGTCAAGAGGCGTTTGATAAGAATATGGCAAGCTTTCCGGGTATCTGCCTATACGGCAGTATCATATGTCAGCTAAGCGGCTAGCCGCCGCATGTCTACGTAGGGGAGCTCGTTTGTAGAAACAGATGGAATTCTTTCAGTAGACATAAGAGGTTCCAGACTACGAACAACTCTTAATTTACCTTCAAGGCTTTAACATCTCACCACCTATCGCTTCCATTATCAGGCACCTCTTTTTCTCAACTGTCTCAGCTAAAACACTAAGCCGCCATGGACGCATTACCACGACCACCACTCCGAGAGATTCCTCAGATTATTTCTATGGAAACTAAGTTTGACGTTTGCTATCGTATGCGCTGTGGAAAACGCATCAAATACCTCGTTGTAATGGACGATATACTCCCCCGTAACCACGCTACTTTGCTCAATCCTTTCGAGCTACTCCCTCCGCTTCCCTACGAACGCGACGACTGGGCCGTCGCCATTATTTACCGCGACAACGAAACCAACGAGTTGACCACTCGGCTATCGGACGAAAAATCAGACAGCGTAGCGTCGCTTTGGCAATTGAAAAGGTCGTTTTCCTCTCATTGGATCGTGAAAGGCGACAAGACTGTAAAGCCTTTTCAATTACCCAGAGAGGTCGGCCCAGTTCAGCCACAATCGGTCAATAACACCTCCGAGTTCCCTTCGAGAACTCAGATTCCTTTCCAGGGGCCAAAGCAGGCTTTTGCTAGATTCCAATAGAACCTTGAATAGGGGGTTTCATCTGGCTTGAAAGGCACACGTGTAGCCATCTCGAAGAAGCGCGTCACATTACATTTCCTCGGACACATTCAGGGCATGGGTGGATAAGAAGACTTTTGTCAGAGAAGATTGGGGGTTTACTTTTGGGCGGGAAGGAAGATGCTGAACAGAGCAAAGATGCGCTTTGGCGCCTCTATGAGAAGGGGTTGTGCCTCAGCGGCGTCCTCGGTCGGCCAGGTTTTGTTATTAAGGAGAAAGGGTTAGAAACTATTAGTCTGCGATGTTTGTCATTATCAATCTCATAGTCGGAATTCAATGTGTGTTATTTAGTTAGCTAGAAAAGGAAGATAGAACGTTTCCGCCAATGGCTTTTTCTTGGTGTCTTAAGCAAATCTTTTACGTAGAGAGTGTTTCGTAATTGAGGTTCCTACGCTACACCTTCTTTTCCCCAAGCGAAGGCCGTGTAACACAACTTGTAATGCCACATAGGTACCTCCAGGAGAACAATTTCTGCTGCCCTTGGCCGTCCCCCGCAGGCACCTAGGTACCTAAGATTAGGTATACAATCCGTTAGCAGGTATTCTACCCGACCTATGCCACATATCTCGCCAGTACAGCCAAAATGAGTAATGGTCTTATAACTTCCTGGACACGGTTTGAGGTGCCGCTTACTTCTAAGGGCAGCCTTCAACCTTCTATCTTCAAACCCCTTCTTCAAAGAAAAGCAGACTTTCACTATGCTTTCTAGGGTCGAATTGCGGGGAATGGCGCTTTCGTACTACTAATCGTCTGGAAGAGGCGCGCGGCTTATGACGCATTTACCACATCGACCCAGCATCGAGAATTGGTAACCAATCTCGTGAAACAGTCTTCTAGGTTAGCGACGTTTCAGCGACGACACAGACTATCGACTTCGGTAAGGTGGCCTATTGGTGGCGTCTTGGGGTTAACACTGAATTCCGAACCGTTCACTTTCCTGCCGCTACTTCATTGCAAACTCGTGATGCTGTTGCAAGTCTGAAGGGTCTTGTGTCAACTATTGGTATGGGTATTGGTGGAAGCAAGTCACATATTTTTCCTTATAAAGGAGTCCCAACTTGAGAATGGATTGATGGGATGCAGATATGGGAGAATCAGGATGTATCTGCATGCGTCTGGTGTCACGTTTGGAGGCGGGCGGGGGGTATAATTTAGGTACCTACCCTACGTACTTCATTCTCATACATGACGTGTCACCACCAGTTATTCTCACAAAAATACGTCAAGCATATCACAACTATTTGCTACTTGCTTACCCCAACCAATAGCCAGAAAAAGTCGATAAACAAGATCATCCTATCTTCACCTAAGCTGACCCTCGACAAGTCTATCGAATAGGTCTTCGCAAATAATGGGGTTTGCTTCAGCCCCTGAAAGGTCCTCTCGTATCTTCAAAGCTTCTTCGTAGAGCCTCTGTCGCTTTTCAACCTCGGTCTTATCTACCATCAAATCCATTGACATTGAGAGCATATATTTCACACGGGCTAGCTCGCAAGGTGCGGATTCTCTCATTTTATGAATGTCATGGCTGTTCTGCAAGTGATGTCTGTGCGTTGTTAGGCCTTTTTCATGATAATTAAAAAGCATCAGTTCATAAAAAAAAACAGTTTTAGCTTACCTGGCTGCCATATGGTCACCCTTTTGGTATTGTATGCAACCAATCTTATAAAGACAAGCAGCATGGAGTAGAGATTGATAGGGTGTCCCCCTTTTAATTGCTTCGATGCATGCCTGAAACCCATCGATAGCAAGATCAAATTTCTCTTGAGCGCGAAGTAAGAGAGACCGGTGGTAGTTGATACTGATAGAAAGCGGATCGTCAATAGGGATAGTTGTATAGTTGCGTAGAGGAACTTACTGGACCCCCATAAGCCAGTCATCATTAAGCCTATCGGCTTCATCAATAAATGTTTTCGCTTCCGAGAACTTTCCAAGTACAGTCAATGTTCGTCCAAGATTCAACTTGTTTGTCCTCAACGCATGCTTTGGTGCGGTTGACTCATCAGGGAATAGTAAGGCGCATTCTTGATGCGTTTCAAGAGCCTTCTCGGTATCCCCCATACTCATATAGATGTTCCCAAGGTTGTTTATAGCGCTCCAGACATCGGATTGAAGATTTACCCGAATCTCCTTACACTCTTTCATAAACTTCAAGGCTTTCAAGAAGTTTCCCCGCTGAGCCCAAAGCCGTGAGGCGCAGTTACATAGTTGTGCGTAGTGTTTCTGTTCGCGATCCGCAAAACCGGTTTCTTTTGCGGCTTCCATGGCTACGGTGACCGTAGGTTCTAACTCTTTCGTAAAATGGATCTCGACGCAGTACCACGACGCGTTCCGCATCAAGACGCAGAATTCATCTGACGGGGTCAGAGGACTGTCTCCACGGGGTCCTGCTAAGTTATCCCGAAGGGCAAATACGTGGTGAATGTATCGGGCGCACTGCGCGAGCCTGGCCCCGTATCTCTCATCGTCCTGTTTAGGGAATATAGCACACAGGATGTGTGTTGCTAAATTGAAATATTCCTGAAGACACTTCTCATCGGAGAAGTACTTACATTCTGATTGAACGAGCCGGTGAATAGAAAAGCAGTCACTATCGGGAGTCCGATGAATGAGAGACAAATCCAAGAGCTCTTGGATATATTCGGATACGCTAAGTAGAGATGTCAGCCCCTATGGGGTCTAATTCTGTAACGTAATCCCCCTGAAACTTACTTGAACTCGTCCTGTAGGAAACTTAGCCGCTCTGGGAGATCGTCCGGATTGTTGACAGCAAACATGCTCTCAGATATGCCGTTAGGGTTGCAAAAGGATATGATTGAGAGAAGAGTGAAAGATTCGGGAGACAGCTCTTTGAAAGAGAGCGAGAATACGGTGCTTGTAGATAAGTTATACCCAGCATGCAGAAGTTCAGGATTGATCTTCTCCCTCACTCGCTGTGGATTCCTCTGGCAGAATTTCAAGAGTCTTTCCGGGCTCCAGTGGCTTTTGAATCCGATAGAAGCTACTTGAGTTAGTGCCAGTGGATGACCCCCCATCATCTCTGATAGAGTTTTGGCAGCTTCCAACTCTTGCAGACTATCCCCTATTGCTAGTTTCGTCTCTACCGAATTTTTCCCATGACTCGCTTCCGGCTTTCCTCTCATGAGGAATTTCATGAGATAATCCCTCCCAATCTCAATGGTAAAAGGAAGGACCTCAATACCGTCGTTAGCGGGCTGGATGGCAAATGCTGACTTTCGCGATGTCACTAGCACTTGCCCTTGAGTTGCGATAGGCCAGAATTGGTTGAGCACGGTAGATGATTCGACATTGTCGTAGACGATCAACCATCTTGCCGCTAAGTTTTTATTTCTGCACTTAGCAAGCATCCTTTCATACAATATACTTAGTTTACATACTTGTCTTTTGGAGCCAGAGGAGAACTCGCATTCTATTGTTCATGTGATCTCCCGGGTCGTCATGCAGCTGTAGCCGAACGGCTGCATCGCTAAAGCTTGATCGGAGGCTGCTCTCGGTTTCTGCGTGGAACCACAGAACTGCATCGAAGTCATTCAAGTGGTCCAATGCATAGTAAAGGGCAACCTGAGTCTTGCCAACCCCGCCAAGGCCATATATTGCCAGGGAGGCAGGCTGATTTGTTCCGGCTTGCTGGGCTATTTTTGATTCTATCTCACTCAATTCTTTTTCTCTTCCGTAGAAAACAGAGTTTCTTGCGGCGGGAAGACATCGACAGGGCAGACCTTTCGCTTCCTCGACCGACATGACTTGCTGGAATCGTTCAAATAACTCGGCCTGCTCTTTAGCACGTAGAATTGCTGCAAGCTCGACGAGATCCTTCATTCTCATCACAGACAAATCCAATCGGCCGACAGACCCTTCAATATGGCCAATAACCTCGAGGAGCTTCGTTTTCGTGGGATCATCCTTGAGGGGCCTGATAGTAGATGAGTTCGTGGGAATATCTCGGAGACTGATTGCGGGCGCGCTCGTGTGTGTGACAAGGGCTATTCTAAGGGCTTGGAGTTAAGGTCTCAAATTCAGTATAATAATTCTCTAGGGTCCTAAGGTTCATACCCTCCTAGTCTATCAAGGAGGAGAGCTGGCCTATTTATGCCCAAATCCAGTCTGTGGAACAATAGGGTGTGGGCGCCGGTGGCGCCGTTAGTTCTCTATGCAGGTCTACCCGATTTATAATCCACCGTACAGTCACCTATCGTGACTCCTGACGCTCAGTAAGCGCCTGTGATTCAGCCTTAATCGTGAGGCTATCATGCTTCCAATAGTCTCTTGGCATGGCCTCTTCCATCCGGCCATGTGGCCGTGTGACAATAGAAATCTCAACCCTGTGCTTCATCAGACGAACAAAAGTTTGCGCAAAAGTATCGTACTACCCCAAACTCAACCTAAGGCTATGAATAGTTTTCAATCTATTCCAGACTTGCGAACGGTGTATATAGACGTATCTTGCCCTGTGAGATAGCTCTATCTCTCGACTCGGGATCGGGGATCCTCCCGGAGAAGAAGGTTTTGGCTTTGGCCCAATCACCGGTCCTATGGGCTTCCTGAACGACGTCCCGTGATTGCAGCATAAAGTCCATAATTTTGGGCGCCGCGCGGTCACCGAACCAATGATCTGGAAAGGCGCCGTAATGGTCAAACTTACGTAACCAGCTACCATACGAAGGGTAAGGGTAGTGCAATAGCACTGCCTCTCCTGGCGAGGTTGTCGACGCGCGACCGACATAGCCGTCAAACCAATGGGCGCCCCTTGGTTTGACACCTCGACCGAGGCGGACAGCGCTCTTCCCGTTGCCGTAGGCTAAGAAGTTCGCGTTTCCATCCATCCCGCTCACCCAGAAGTATATGTTGTCCCTGAACGGATTCGAGGTCTCAAAGGAGACTGGAACCGCCTCGTGATTGGGGAAAGTCACGAGGCCTACCTCGGGGTCTTGAGCCCAAGCACGCGATTCTATGAGAGGCCCGTAAAGCAACTCATCTGGATCAATATGGATAAGCCAGGTGTATCCACCTTCTGTCAAATAGGCGATTGCATGCTTCATGTTCTCCATCTGACGTCGAATGAGACGGCTTTCTGGCGTCATCTTGGGAGCAACTTGTGAGCCCTCAAATAGCGTGATAGACCTATCTCCGCATAGGCGCACGAATTCGGACCGCTCGTTTGCGTCGTCCATATATATCACTACATGCTGTACCCAACGGAGATGATAGTCAAGCCACGCCAAGAATGTAGGACTAGGATGTAGGATGGTGGTAGCTATCGCAATGGATATATTCGCTTGTGTGTAAGATTCGTTGCTGTTCGATGAGCCGCCGCGGGAAATTATCAGGTAGAAAAACACCATCAGAGCCCCTATTAGTAAAAGCCCATGATTAAAATTGGACGGGCTGCTCATTGTGCGACGTATACCAAATAGAGGTACAAGCGTACTTGCGATGTATGATGGTGTATGATGGTAAGCGAAGATCATGAGTAAGCTGAAAATAAGCTGAAAATTTTTCGTAGGGCTGTGCCACCTTGGAGCAGCTGTTGGTTGGGACATGCATCTCACCCTCTTGTATACATGGTATTGAGGCCCCCATTCCGCGGGGAACCCTGAATTGTCGGAGACGGCAATGCTCTTTTATGAAGTATTTTCAATTGATTATTAACACCAATTACTCTAGGTGTACTCTACCAAGCTTACTTTCCCTTTCTTAACTTTCGGTTAAAATTTAAAAGCTCTGGGGGCAATTCAATGGGAAGATATTCATGTCGATTTTCAAGAATTCTTAACGTGATATGATGAAACTGCTGGGTGTATTACGTAATACGATATTCTAGCTCTAGGTAATTCTAAGTTGTAACGGGAAAACCTACAAGAATCTTTTCTCTTACACATCAATATCGCCTTAAATTCAAAACAAACCGGTAAAAAAGTATCTTACTTGGGGCCTAGTATTTCTTATATATCATCGCCAGATAGCAGGCCTATCATTTGCAAGCTGTCGGTCGTGACATTTCTTATACTTGTTCCGTTTTTCAATAAGTACCCACAACATTCCTGGCATTTCGGAACCTCACCAGGCGCTCCACATTGCCGGCAGTCAAAATCTGCACAAGGATTGGTTCCTTCATCACCTCGCGCGCCTTCAAACGTGTATAACAGACATCCGACCTGGCATGAGCCGCCAACACCGCCATTATTACCTGGATATACGATGCGTTAGTTCTTCCCATTTTCGAATCGCGAAGAGGAAAAGGACGGCATGTCATGGCTCAAGGAACTATTGTTTCGCGAGCTTCTTAAAAAATAAAGAATGCGCTATTATCTCAGCAAGCTTAGACCATATTCGCTTATATAATACACATCACAAAATTTGCGATGACTCTTACATAAGCAAAAGTGGTTTAAGTTTGCACTTACATAACATGGCTACGTAAGGCGCAGTGACACGTCGCGGATCTCTCTATTCGCGGTGAAAACAGAAGACAGGATAGAGCCCCCCCCATCCCCTAAAACAAAGATGTGTAGATCGGTATTGAGAGGGAGTGCCACTTACATTTAGTATAATCCTCCCGAACAAGCAAGTAGGCCGTGATCAAGCTCTCGGAGGAGCCAAGCGGGAATCCAAAGTCCTGCCTGTCGACCTCGGTGACGCAGCCTGGAACCCACGCGCAAGAAAAATCATAGTTCACACCGTGCGAGTCTGTGCGGCGGAGCGTAACCGGCTGGTCGCCTGGCCCGATGGTGTCGTCGGTTCCAATCTCGCCTTCCAGGTCGCTGAAGTCCTGCGAGAAGTCGTCCTGGTCCCCTGACTGGATGTCGGCGTGGCCGGGGAAGTCGGCTTCATTGAAGCAGTTGATGGGCCCCCGCTCTAGCGGTGTCTTGGGCGTCTCGGTGGGTGGAGTGCTCGTCGTGCTCGAGCTGCTGCTGCTGGTCGAGCCGCTGATGGTCGTCGTAGACGCCGAGTAACCCTCGGAGTTGGGATCCTTCGGGTCGTGGAACCCTGGCGGTGCCTCCGTTGGTGTAGGGTTGCACCAGTAGCCCGAGCAGATGCTTCCGCCGCAGGCCGTGCTCCCGCCTTGACACGTCGGCCCCGCGGTTGGACCTGGCGTGAACGAGATGGTTGTCCCGCCGGCGCTGGCCTCGTCGCGAGCCAAGCGCGACGAGAGCGCCTCGTATACCGAGTTCGTGTACGCGTCGCCCAGCGTCATAGTCGCCCACACCTCACCGCCCCAGGTGCCAATGGGCGCGGCTGTCTGACTACCGACCACCACAGTGGACGAATCAGAGACGCTGATAGAGCATCCAGTGATGGTCTCGCACAGCGTGGTCGACGACGTCGTGGTGCCACCCGAGACGAAATCGGTTGTCGTGCAGGCCTCGGCCGTCTCCGTCTCGCACTCGGGCTCCGAGTCAGTTGTAAGACGGTGGTCCTGCCCAATGGTGATCTTCGGCCAAGGGGGTAGTTTTCCGCGGATAGTGACACCGGGCGGGAGTTTGATTAAGTTCAGGGGAGGTGGCCCAGGGCCATAAATTCCTGGTTGTAAGATCCAGTACCAGGACCGAACAGTCAGATTAGGCCACGAGATGCAGAGGAAGAAGAACCAGGACGTGCAGGGTACGTGTACGCCGTCGTCATCAGGCTCGGGCTCATCGACTTCCTCGTCTTCGGCGACGATTTGACCGTAAGGTGGCCAGGTTGTATATATGGGCAGTGGTGTGGTAGTGGAAGAGGATCCAGTCTTCCAGGCTGTGATTAGAGAACAGTCAACGGTAGCCACAGCGGTAGTGGGTCCGAGGAAGGTGAGAACCCGGGTGCTTGGGCAAACAAAATTTAAGGTCAGATCGGCCGAGTCGGTACATGTTGTAGCAACGGCGACTGGCGGCGTGGCGAAGACAATGGAGGTCTCAGCGGGACAATCGATGGTAATGGCCCCAACAGAACCCGGGAACGTTATCGTCGTCACCGTGGCGCTGGGCACCGTGATGGGGATGCTAATAGGAGTAAAGTATGTCGTGCTAGTTGGAAGGCCCGTACTGACACTAGATGGCAAGGTTGCCGGATCTGTGTATATGATAGAGGGACCATCTATTTGGGGCCATGGTGGAAGGGAAACTGTTCGAGTAGTCTCGCTGCCCTCCCCGTTTGGCAAAGTTACAACAACTGGTGGAACGTTCACACTGAGATAGATGGTGATGGGCATCGCCCCCGACGTTGATATGTTGACGTTGGAAAAACCCAAGCCGTCAGTAACAATGGAGGGGACCGAGATGGTTAAAGTGGTGGTTGTGGTAATGAAGATGGTTGTTTCGACACCGCCGATCGTGGTGCTCGAGAACCCTCCATACTCTAGCGAGGTTGTATAGCTGCTAGGCTGGATGGTGGTTGACGATCCTAAAGAGGTCGTCGGAATGATGAGCATGCAGGATTCAGCCGGGCAGCTAACCGTCGGTGAGGACCAGATTTCGGTACCAACCCACACGATATCGATGTTGTCAGACCCGGGGAGCGGTAGCCACACGCTGACCTCGGTGCTAAACCCGCGTTGGTTGCCTTCCTGCGGGACATTGGTTTCATCGATACCGCTAGCTATATTAACAGTTGCTACAGTGAAAAGGTTGTAGATGACAACCCCAGTCGAGCCCTTGACCTCTAGGATACGGTCCTGACAATTGTGGGTAGGTATGCAGTCCTGATAATATTCGTTGAAAAAGCTGTAAAGTCCCGCGGAATGGATCATGATATCTTTCGAATCAATGACCTGCAGACCCCAGGCATAGTTGCACCGATCATCCCACACTTCGGCCGTGACCTCGCAGTCACTGAAGTCGGGGTCATTAGGAAAGGTGGCACCCGCGCGGAAAGGGGCAGGAGGATGAGGGTTAGGTTGATAATAAGGTGACTCGGTCTGTATATGGCCCATGTACACGCTCTTAGCGCCACTAATAAGATAGTTATAGAGGACTGAGTGCTCGGAGCCACCACCATAGAACCATGAGGGGCCCTCGGATTCAATAAGCATACCGCGGGCGCCAAAAATAGATATCTGCGTTGAGCTCGAATCGGGTTGGTCATATATAGACTTGTCGTTGTCATGATCGCTAACCCACGCCCACACGTTTTCGAAATACCCATTCGCCTGAGCCGTTACGCGAAACATGAGTGAGGCAGCGACGCACTCGGCGTTATTGCTGAACTTGGGGCATTTACTCAGGTCGAGGTCAGTGCCTATGGCACCGCCGACACGGAAGTGCGAGTCCCACATCGCAGCCGCTCCCTGGGAGACTGCTGCAACGTTCCACTCCATTAGGATAGCGCCTGAGCGACATTCGGAGTTAGCAATGCTTGAAATGGAGAAGATTATGGTTCATGCATGATAGAACCTCATTACTCGAAGAGCTAGTGAAAGGTTGCTTACCGGCCGTAGCACCGCGTACGGAGAATAGCATCTCGGTGATTTCCATAGTGCCTATGTCGCCTTTGTTGCCGACCTGGACCATAACTTTGGGGTTTTTTATATCGCTGAAGTAGAAGCCTGATCCAAGAATTTGTGACCATAGGGAGCCTTGCACGACCGAGCCGGTCGGGATGTGCACCGTAGAGCCAACTGCGTAGACTCCGGCGGGGAAGTACGCAATCTTGCGTTCGTCCGCAGCACGCTGTAGAAAGGTGTTGACGCATGACGCTTGGTCGCCGGTGGCGTCATTCTTGCACCCACCATCTGTAGTCGCTACCAAGAAGGAATCGACACTATGCCCCTCATACTGCGGCCGTGAGCGCACATAGAGAAAGCCGTCGGGATTATCCAGACCCTCGCCTCTTCCGGGAGCTGTCACGGCACCGGTCTCTGTCGAACCGTCCGATCCATTGTATCGCTTGCCCGTGGCCCATAGATCGGAGTTCCCTGACAGAATCGTGCCACCGCTTGTTGACGTGACTGAGTTGGCCACATTATTGAAAACGGTATTATCGAGAACAATATTCGGTGATGTGGGGAGGCTGTTTGTCAGGACGCCAATATCCACGTCGTTGATGTTGGAGTCGATAATAGACACACTTCCTATACCCTGACCATCGTCGCCACCTACTCCTGAAATGTTGAAGGCGATTGAGCCGCCATTGACAGTTATCTGCTGCCAAACCCAACCCCAGTCCCACACCATTTGTACGGCCGTGTTACACTGGTTAAACACGAGGTTGCGGGACGTGTATTGTTGAGAGCCCGCGCGCCAGCCGATGTTACCGCCATTGAATTCGAGGTCAGATACGAATCCGCCGCTACCATTTTCGGTGAAGATACCCACAGCGGTCGTGGTGCTTGTAGTAGGCATGTCAAATATTATATTTTGTAGCGACGTGGCCTGTGATACCTGCCAATGGATACCCGTCGGTACCAGATCCTGGTCATTCTCGGCCGTGGACTCTGGCATATCGGTGAGGTCAAAGCGAAAATTACGAATCTGGCGGAAAAACTGATTCTGGTTGATATACCATTGCTTGCTCGCGCCGCCGGGGATGTAGGGATCAACATCGAACAGCGCGATACCTTGAAAGTTGTCGCAACCTTTGATGATGGGCATGTCGTTAGGGTCACCGACGAACTGCGTGTAGTAATACTGAATTACGGGGGTGCAAATCTTGTAGGTGCCTCCGGGAAAGAAAAGGATGGCGCCCTGGGAGAACGTGTTGCCACACGTCTCGCCGCATCGCGTTTGGGAGCCACCGACTGAGTCCTTATTCCAACTTGCCGAGGCCGCATTGAGTGCCTCAGTCGTGTCTGTCTCTCCCGAGTTATCCGCACCAAAGTCATCAACGACGTTGCGGAAGAACTGGTAGTCGTTTCCACCGGCATATGGTTGCTTTTTGCAGTACATATTAGAGCCATTTACGGTTGAGGCTTATGAGGATTGCAAAGAAGTGTAGAACTCACGGTTCCCAAAGGTCCCAGACTAGAGAGCCAGAAGCTAGATGACTGCTGTTTGAAGTCGGCAGGCTTGAAGCTCGTTGTTTGGGTACCGTTAGACCCGTCATAGCCACCGCGGATTACAGTACCACCTTGAAGATTCATCAAGTATTTATCCAGGCTGCCCGAGTAGGCCCAAACCGGTCCATTTTGCTTGCCTTTATCGGGTGCCGTCTTGTAGTAGTTATGTTGATTGTCAACCATGTACGCCGGTGCGGGCTATAAAGGGGAACATCAGCATGACTCTTGGACGTGATGTAGACCTATAACCTACCCGTGGGTTGTAAGTGATTTGAGTCGTATTGGTTGTGTTGAGGTCGCGAATCGCGCTGGCCGACCATACAAGACTCCATTGTGCACTCAGCAATGCTAAGAAAAGAATGAGAGGTGCTGTCATGGTGTTTACCGCTCATGTCCCGACACCGACGAGTCGATAAGACACAAGAAAACGCGGTGATCAAGGAAAAAGAACATGGCCCAAGGAGATGAAATCCCCCATTATTTCATTAGAAGTGTTACTGACCTGAGACAGCTTCGCCAGGGTCGAAATTCGCCCATGAAGAGTTGACTCAATTCGGTACCCTATTCCGCACCCTGCCATCCGCTAGGAACGCCATTAATCAGATGATTGCTAGGCTTCAGGCTCCAGCATTCTGTCAGCGTTAGGTCTAGACCACTCTATCAGATCATGAGGTCTCACCTGAGGCTGTTGGTCGCTCATTACAGAATGGCAGGGGACCTTTTTCGGGACGGAGGATAGCCCACCGGGGGTGTTGGTTCTTCAGTGGCCTCAATATACTGCAGTCGTGTGGCGGGCAAGTATGCGAGCCGGCCAACAGCTCAATAAAGGGCCCTATTGTTTACTCGATGCGGCAGGTTATGCTTAGACGTACGAGGTCGGCGTCGGTCGAGAACGTGACGGATAGCAAAGCAGGATTATACCATGCTCTAGATCGTAAGACTAAGTACGCTGTAATGAGTCTCCTGACCGCTCCGAGATATGTTCGCACCTAGCTAGGTGATTATATGTTGGCATACGTCTTTGCTGTCTCTGTCCGAGTTGTCGTCAGTGCAATCCGGCCCCAAGCAATCTTCACCGAAAGTCTCAAGCTCCTCAAACTCAATTCAACCCTTCCCCTCGCTCAAAATGCTCTCCAAGCTCGTCAGCGTTGTCCCATTGGCCCTCCTCGGCGGCGCAATCGCAGCCCCAGGCCCTCTAGCAGCTCCCATTCAGGATCGATCAACCCGCATCTGTTATGAGACTGAGACACCTAGCCTACTCTGTTATACAGCGCCCGACAATACACCGCAAGATGTCCTCATCGAGGACGTAACGTTCATCGCCGCCTACCTCCGAGCATATGGCGCACAAGTCAGGACTGGCCGCTTGTTTAGCATGGCGGCGGCCGACGCCCCTGACTGCGGTGAATGGCTACTCTATGCCCATGGAACTGCACAGGCTTTCGCCAAACACATCGACAACACCGTCAACTCGAGTGTGCTCTTCGCCGATATCGCTACCACCATTGACGGCGGCGCTAATGCCACCCCCGAGCAGCAGGCAGCTGCCCTCGTCGGGTGTGGCACTGACGGCGGCTCCTTAGGGGTGCTTGTCAACACCGCCAACCCGACTTACTCAGGGTCTACCTACCCTGTCGGCTATAACACTAGCGGCATTATCATCAAGATTGTGGCCTCGGGAGCGTAGAAATCGGGCTTGTACTGTGGTGTTGTGGATTATGTTAGCATAGCCGTCGTGACATTAGAAGGAAAGTTTTAAACCTGTAATTACCTGGTACCTACATTACAACAATGAGTCACCATGGAATGTTCTTACACGATAGTCTGGATCAAAAGTAGCCGAAAACTCTTGGCATGATGACCCATAACTAACGGTGATCTTTGCCCTTGTAGCCTCAATCCCGTAATATTGTGTGAAGTATGTTTAAGTCACATTTGTTTGCGGTGTTGGTTGCATGTAGGCTGAAAGAGGGTAGTAGGTCAGCGTTGAGTAGACCTTATAGTGGCTTAGTGCTTATAGCTTATAGGGGTTGTTACCCTATGAGGGGTTAAGCACCTTGAAACGGCATGCCAAGAGTTGTTGGGTACTTTTGACCCTGTTATACTTTATCATTCACCAGCTGTTATTGTTGTTGGTTCATTTGTTCTTGGAGAAGTGGGATATATCCGATGTGTTGGTGACATTGTCCATTAATTTCGGCGGCCGACCAGCGGCACAGCTTCACGGCGCTCAACGTCTCAGCCTTGGCGTAAAGCTGGGTGCTTGAAGCTGTTCAACCTGCATATAACACTCCCGACCACACATCATACAATGCTGCATGTGATCTTCTAAATAGGCAGGTCATTTAATATATCGTGGCTCTAGATAAGTCATACGATCATTACGGCCTCCTCGTTATATCTGTCTGCCTTGTAATCTCGGTGATAGCAGGGATCCTTACCTACATCAGTAGAGAAACTCTAGAGACACTCTGTCAGCCTCGTGTTGGGCTCCATGGGCTAGAACTACCTATTGAGAATCCTTCTCGTGCCGCTGACTTGGAGATAGACGTACCAAAGGAAACCCTACCTAGGTACCCAATTCCTTATTCAGGTACCTTAGGACATGTTGCCGGTCCCTTGCCGAGATGACTTCTCCCGGGGTTCCGCTCGGCCTGTTCCTAAAGAGGAATGCATCTTTCTCGCGTGTGATCATACCTAGGTAAGTTTATGGGCGAGATGATGGTCGTGTCTGGCTAAGTTACCCGACCACGCTGGATACAGCGCCGGTCTCTTCTTTTCTTCTTTTCTTCTCTTCTTTCCCTTATTCAAATTATTTTTTGCTCTAGAGCCATCAACGCCAGCAATTTCTAAGCTCGGTTTGTCTCCGAGGTTTCACTAAATGGGAAAACTCTCTTTTCTTCTGGGGCTGACTACGGTCCTCCTCGCCTCTCTGTCATGCATCGTCGCAATAGAAATCACTGATATCTTTACGGTTCAACCTGGCGCTGATGACGGTGGCTGCGATGCTCGGGCGGCGGTATTGGACCAATGGCTTAGCGAAGGCATTGAAAGTCTTGAAGTAGCCTTGGCCGCCATCGACGACTATTACAACGATATCCGGGTCCGAAGGTCAATGGATGCGATCTTTGGTATCGAACTGCCAAGAGGGCGGTCGGATGAGGATGTTGATCAAGCTGTCGGGGAAGTTAAACGTAAGTAGTCGCCGCCAATTATTTCTTTTCTTCCCGCTGTTACTACAGATCGTTTCCGGTTCATCATTGTTCCCGGCCTTACCACGTAGATTAGACTGATGTTGTGATCAGAGAATATACAATGGGTTGAAGACTTTTACAATCGTGCCTTGGATAAGTATGGCAATCCTACTAATGATAGGGCCAGTTTTTTTTTGTTTTGTCATAGTACTTTTCTGTCCATGCTTGGGGAAGATGACCCAGCTTCAGATTACGAGGGTAACGATATCTTGAACGAGGATGGCAGCAAGGTCCGCATCAAAGATATACCGGAATACGCCAAGGAACTTGCCAAAGACCCAAAAGCTAAACCATGGTGGGCAGGCGAGCTCACAGATCTTAATGGGTACTACTTCACAGAAGATGGAGGCAACTACTGCTATACTGACGAGCTTGGCCTCACTGCGGACATACAATTATTGCGAAGAGGTGCCAGCGGTCAGGCTGAAGTTGACAACGAAATCCACAGTGTCATTCTTTGCCCGTATAGCTTCGATGGAAGCCCGCAACCAAACAGTTACAGAGATGCGAACAAACTGCTCAAAGAAAACACAAACCTGGCGGATGCCGTTCCTAAGAGCGCGACTCTCCTTCACGAGATATTTCACGCTCTCCGAGGAGGTTTCTTTCTGTCGGGTAACGATGAGAAATGTGCGTAGCGTGCCTCAATTGTCCCATGTTCTGTAAACTTGAACGTTACACTGACTCGGTGCTCGCAGATACCATTGCCGAATGTATCAACCTGCCGTCCAAAAACGCAAAAATAAATCCCGAAAATTACGTCTTCTTTATCGCTCACATGTATCACATGCGTGGGACAGAAGAAGACGAACAGCCCTGGTCTATATCAACAAATTGGGACTTTGCGGTTCGAGGTCCGAGTTCGAGAAAGACTTTTGGGGCAATTAAAATTAAGCAAGTTAATACTTAGTAGGCGTAGAAGAGGCTAAAAGGGCTATACACGCACTGTTTCTATATGTTACGACGCTTAGAGTTGGTACTTGTACAGGCCTGGAGCAGTAGTGTGTATTGGACCATACCTAGATGTTACTGGGATAATAGATGATTTCGTATCACTCTGTCCAGAACGCTTATTAACACAGAATAAGTATTTAAAACCACGGTTGCAGTAAAGTTCATATATAGATCCAAGTACCTACCCGAGTAAGTACCTAGAGGGTTCGCCAACGCTTAAAGCTGACCTCGTTGTCGTTCTTGTGACTATGACTTCAAGAGCTTATCATCTCATTAGCACTAGCACTAGAGTTAATATAACCGTAGATCACAGCGAAAGTATTAACCCGCTAGCTATATAAGTACCAAGCATCTCTAAGCGAATACCAGCACCTATACGATGATGATAGGAAGCGTTACGACCCCATCGATTCGTTGCGTTGGCGAAGTTCCTCCCGAAATTCCTTCAACTGTTGTTCATACTCGGGATCCTCAGACTCGTGGGGTGGAAAGAAACGCGGCACCGGTCGAATGTCCCAACGCTCTTGTGCCCAGGCCGTAACCGGAGGCATCACCTCCGCCATGGCTTGGTTCCACGATTCCCTCACTTCCGGGTATGTTGCTAATGCGTCTTCGTGCGTCGGCATGGACTTGTCCAAACCTGGCCAGAGACGAAACTGACAGAGTATAGTCCGACCCTGGGCGTCCTCCTGGGCGTCCTCCTGGGTCTGCTCCAGCTTCCCAAACCTTTCCTCCACCCAGTCATCTTCCGCAAGCACCCAGAACCACATGGTCAGAGATGGCCAGCTGTAGACGCTATTTATTCTGCGGAGAGGTAGGTAGCGTGAGAACACGTCTTTCACCTTCTCCTGCCACATCCACTTCTCGTGATTGTCTTTGCGCGGCACCATGAAGGCGGTGAAGGTCACGCGGCCCTCCAAATCAGACGTCGAAGCACGAGTGGTGTAATCCAAGGTGAGAAGCCGCGAGGGTGGCGGCGATGACGACGATGAAGCATCGCCCAAGGATAAATATCCCAGTGCTGAGCCGGACTCGATAGAGGCTTGCGAGTTATCATACTTGGGAAGGTTTTGCAGAAATTCGGTGCAGGCAGGAGAGGACCGGAAATTCTTCAAGCCATCCAGGTCCCACCAATCTGATTTTCAAAGATAGGTCGGTTAGAAAATATGTAGTAGCCCACATTCGTATGCCGATGAGACTCACTAATAATGTAGGCAGCCTGCTCAGGGTTGTCGACCATTCTTCCCAGCAATACCTTGCCCCTGTCTTTCACACCTGCAAGCGGGCCGACATGCATATCTTCGTAGGTAGGCCATGTAGGCCACTCCTGATCTAGGGGTAGGTAGAATCGTGTCCAGGTGATTACCCTAGTCTTACGGTTCAGCCGCACTTTAGCACGAGCCATGATGCAGAGGCGATTACTCGGTAGATGAGGATGACTTTGTTACCTGCGTACCTAGATACCGAGGTACTTTACTGATAATGAATGTCAACCTTGAAATAAGAGAAAAGGTAAGTAATTATAAAGGTGGGGGGCTTGTCAGCTTTAAATACCTGTACTTTTACAGTGTGCGTAACATAATACCTGCCTTGACCATCTATGCTCAGGTATGCATGTTGGTTTTGAGTATCATTTTACAAATAACATAACCGAGGGGTATTCATTAAGTGGGTGTGATCAATTGATTGGTGCTTATTCTGGACCAAGTGATCTGTAGCAACCGTTCATACAAAAGTGTCAGAATCAAAAAAATCCATTTATGTATTACCTAAAGAGGCATAGTACACAGTACCTAGTTTTTACGGTATAGCCAGACTGGCAGCTGGCAAGCTCAGCTTAGCCACCTGCTGTCCACCCCCTTCACCTGAATGCTCGAGGTATACATGGCAGACATGACAGGCGATCAGTAACGTCTAGATAACTGTAAAAGACAAATTCGCTTTGTAATAGTCAGGTAGGATTTTCGCAATTGAACCTTAGGAAGTGTATATCATGCTTTATCATTTTATTCTAAGTCTTTGAAAACCGATTTGTCATCCTTCAGTCGTGTATAAACTTTCGCCCCGGACCTTGTTTTCCGGGGGAGTGTTTCGCTACATAGAATATTCTCTGGCTAGGTCATTGTAGCTTCTAAGAGGAACTGCCTCGGAGTAATTTGATTCCAAGCGACCACTCTTAGGCCCATAATGCTCACGGTTCAAGTCTTTGGTACGCGAAAGGAGTGAAAGAGGCCCATGGCGGTCTACTCGAGCAAATAGAGACCATATTGCGGGTAAGCATATGCTGATGAGAGCAATTGCAGCCTCCGCTATGAACCAGTAGTATACCGAGATACCAGCGTCTGTTAAGCTTCAGTTATGGATCATGTATGAAATAGGTAGATCGGGAACATACATGTAAGGTCTGTGTTAATCGCATCGCCCGCATCATACACAGCAACTAGTCGACCAATCGAGACGACGATAACACTTTGGGCACCGTTAGTATGAAATCATACATGATAATCGAATTTCTTCGTAATTTACCCGTAGCCCATAATAAAAACGAAAGTGATTATAACCTTGCGCAGCGTTGAAAGCTTCAACCTCCATAGTAAAGGCACTGGTATAATGAGAATGAGCAAGTCGATAGTCACAGCAGTGACTGCATTCCCAAGATATATACTACGTGTGTTAAGGCAAAAGCCCCCCTCGACAAGCGGTGTCCAGAAATACCAGATTGGTTGGCAATGAGCAAAGCTTTCCGCCGAGAACGCTATCCACCAAGCAACCTTTTGCAAGAAAATACGTCTGTTAGTAACCTATTCCTCCATATTCTAGTATAACTACAGCGTTTTGGGATAACGCTGAGATAAAACTTCACATACTACCGAAGGTCAGCTGTGGTTGACAAGTAGGTACCTATCGAGGTGATATAGAAAGAATTTTCTAGAAATTAGAGTTTAGTATGAGACCGATATGATTTTATACATACCGTTCAATGCTTGAGCGATCCAGATCGCGTAGCGCGCCCTCGATCCCGTGTAGTTGAAGACACGCTGGTAGAAGAAAAGGGCCGAGCTTTTGGCCAAGCCGATTCCGAGAAAATACACTAACTGGATAGTGAAAACGATCTTGGAGAGCTTTATAAGATCGTCAGAGGGAATAGTGAGCAAATGAAGACCCAGGCCTAATTCGACAAGATATACCATGGCAGACATGACGCCAGTCAGTAATGTCTAAGTACCTAGCTATTAGATAAGAGTTCGCCTAACCTTGGGCGCTTTCATACTTACCCAGGAAATCAAACAAGTCCAATCATCCCACCAAAACCTACCAATGACCATGTGACATGGACCCGCCCCTCGTGAACTGTCCCCCAAGGCTCTTGACCAGATCCGGAGTAGAACAGCAGCTGAGGAGAAAACAATCATGAAGATACAAAAGGTACGGAAACCAGGACCCTTTTCATTGTTAGGATCCATTATAGAAGTAAGAAGAAATATCTTTTTGGCTCGGTTTATGACAATATTTTATCACCGCAAGATACATGTAGGTATGAACTTATGACAGAGTCAAAAATCCAGAAGACTGAGAGTACAGCTAGATAACCAGGACAATTACGCAACGGTCTTGACCGAGCACCAGGTCTCACCCTTCTCGCTTACCGGCACATTTGGGGGGGGGGCTTACATTTGGAGGTACGTAATGTCCTGCCGTGCTACGATAATCACATAGCCTCCTCCGATTTATAATATACCTATGTTCGTGCATTGTGAAATCAGGGTTTCTGCGAGTGAGCATGATGGCGTAAAGCACGACGTAGTAAATTTATACGATTGGTGTTACATGATAGGCGCATCAGCAACGTGACTTAATGCCGCGCAGTGAACGCCGGGGTTACGCCATAGTGTGTAACTCATTCATAGACGTAAATCCGATTTAATTCCACGGATATGGCAAATAACCCTCTCTACTACTTAGCCCCAGCCTTCACCAACTCCCCAAACCTCGTCCCCTCTTCGCCAGCCAATACCATCGGATTCCCGACCTCCACAATCCCCCCCTTATCCATAACGACAACCCTATCAAAGTCCATGATCATATCCAGGCGATGGCTAACAGCCACAACCGTGTAATCTCTGAACTCAGTCCGGATAATCTCTTGCATCACGCGCTCCGTCTCGTGGTCCACGCTTGAGCTCACCTCGTCCAGCAACAGTACACCGCCTTCGGAGCCGCCACCCCCTATCCCCAGATTCCGCGCGCGGATGCGGCGTCTCAGCAGCGCGCGCCCCAGCGACATGAGCTGCCGCTGTCCGGCGCTGAGGGTCCCGGGGCTCATGCCCGCGTCCAGCCTCTATTTTCAGGATGCCAGTAGCAGGTCGATCGTCGAGGACCCTGAGTAACATTCCGGACGAG
>JAOXNQ010005569.1:0-10868 GCA_028571165.1 Hypoxylon perforatum
TTTATATATTTAATATAATAATTAAAATAAAAAATAATTAAATATAAAAAAAATTTATTTTTTTTATAATATTTTTTCTTTTATATAATTTTTAAGTTTTTATTATTTTATTAAAAATTTTTTTTATTAATTTTTTTTATATTAATAAAAGTTTTTTTTAAATATTTTTATTATATTTTTAAAGATTTTTTTTAAAAATTTCTTTTATTTTTATAAAAACTTTTTTTTAAAATTCTATTATAATTAAATATTTTTTAATTTATTTTAAATTTTTTTTTTAAATAACTTTTTTTTATTAATTATAATATTATTTTTTTTTTCTAAGATTTTTATTTTTTATATTATTAATTAATTTTTTTCTTTTAATTAATTATCATTATATTAAAGCGTAATATTTTAAAAAACGGAAAAAACTTTTTATTAAAAATTATCATTAATTTATTTTTATAATTTAAAATTTAAATATTAAAATTATATTTTATAATTAATATTTTAAAAATAAATTTAATTATATTATATTAAAAAATATAAAAAAATATTATTATTATAAGTTTTTTAATATAATTTATAATAATTTATATATTTTAATAAATTTTTTTTAACGTATTTATAATAAAAAATTTTATTTAAATGAAAAAAAAATTATTATTTAAAAAAAATTTTAAATTATTTTTAATTATTAAAAAAAACTTTCCGTTTATTTTATTCGTATCGATTTTTTTTAAAACGTTTTTCGGGAAAAAAATATTAAAATAATTTAATATAATTTTTAAAATTTAAAAAAATTAAAAATATAAAAATATTTAAAAAAAAAATAATTATAATTAACCATTGCTTTTAATATTATTTCCTTAGATATTTTTTTTTTTTTCTAATATAAAATTAATTTAAATTTAAATATAAATTTTTTATTTATTTTATTTAATTTAAATTTTAACGATAGAATTATTTAATAAATTTTTAAATATTCGTTAAATTATTAATTAATTTTTATATATTATTTATTAATAAATAATTTAATTATTTTATATAATATTTTAATTAATTTTTTTTAATTTTAAAATTAAATATTTTTTTAATATTATATATTTTATTATTTTTAATTTTTAAAATTATATTAAATTTTATTATTTCTAATATTAATTTAAATAAAAAAATATAGAAATTTTTATATTTTTTTCTTATAAATTTAAATAATAATAATTAATAATTAATATTTAATATTTTTTATTTAATTTTAAAAAATTTTAATTTTTTATAATTTAATTTTTTATTAAATTATTTTATTTTTATATTATATTAAAATAAATAAATTTAATTTCCTTTTTTAAAAATCGATTTTTTAATTTTTTTTTTATTATAATATAATTTTATTTTATTTTATAAAAATTAAAATTTTAATTATAATTATATTTATATAATTTATAATTTTTTTATTTTAATATTTATTTTTAATAATTATAATAATTTAATAATAATTTATATAATATTTTAATTATATTTATAATTTATTTTAAATAATAATATTTTTATATTTTTATTAATTAAATTATTATATATAATTTTAATTATTAATAATAATTATATTTAATTTATTTATTCGAAATTTATATAATATTATAAATATATTTTTAATATTTAATTTAATTTTTTAATTTATTTATTTATTTAAAAATAATATATTATAAATAATTTTTATTTAATATTTAAATTTTTTATTAAATTTATTTAAAAATATAAAATAAATATTAATTTTTAATTTAAAATAATTTTTTTTAATAAATTATATTTATTAATTATAATTTATATAAATATATAAATAAAATTTTTTATTATATTAAATTTTTTATAAAATATAAAATATTTATATTTAATAAATTTATTAATAATAATTTAAATATTATTATATATTATATTAATTATTAATTTTTTTAATTTTAATAATTTAATAATAAAATTTTATATTATTATTTTTTATATTTTATTTAATATTTTAATAAATTATAATAATTTATAAAATTTATATTATTTTAATAAAATTTTTTAATAATTATTATAATTTTTAATAATTTTTTTAATTATTTTATATAATTTTTTAAAATTATATTATTATTAAATTTATTTTTTTATTTTAAAACGTTTTTAATATTTATATAAAAAATATTTATAAATTTTTTTATTAATTTATATTATAATTTTTATAAAATATATTATTTTTTTTTATAAAATAAATTAATTTTTTTTTTAAATTTAAATTTTTAATAAAATTATAAATTTTATATATATTTAATATATATTTTTTTAATTTATTTTTATTATTTATTTAATAATATAAATATTATAATTTAATTAAATTTAAATATTTAATTTAAAATTTTAAAATTCTAATTAAATAAAAATCTTTTATTTTTTTTATTATAAATAAAAAAATATTATTATATTTTTAATATTTTTATTTTATATTATTAAAATTTATTAAAAATATCCGCTTAGAGATTTTTTTTTTTTTTAATATAATATATTTTAAAATCGAAATTATTAAAATATTTTTTTTATTTTTATTATCGTGGGTTTTAATTTTTTATTATTATAAATATTATTAAATTTTAATAATTTAAATAAATTTTTATTTATTTAAAATTTTTTAATAATTATAATTTTTATTATTTAAAAATTTAAATTATAATAAAAATTTTTTTATTATATATTTAATATTTTAATTTAAAATTTTAAAAAATTTTAAAATAATATATTACTAAGTATTATTTTTTATTTAATTTTAATTATTATAAAAATTTTTTATTCGTAATATGGAACGCGGTGCTGGCCTTTCGGGTTTGGCGTTCTCCCGATCGGGTCAAGCGCCAACGTCTGCCCCACTCGCCGCTTTTCGCTATTGGCCCATGGCGACGTCCCGTCTCGCGCCGCAGCATATATAGGGTTCTCCTCCCATCTGTCCCTGTCTTGTATTCTCGACTTTTCTCGTCCTCCCCTTTCCATGCTTCGTCTTCGCCGAACCCTCGCGGTCGCGCCCCCTTCCCTCTATTTCGCTAACATCCTGGCCTCTTGGTTCCCCTTGCATCGCTCTATTCTTCTGGCCGTTATTCTTTAGACCGTACTGTACTGTCGTGTCTCGCAGGATTCGAGCCGTCCACCGCTCGCTGTCTTGAGATTCGGTAGCCCTCTCGCTTTCCCTTTCGATTCCGATATTGCACTTCGTTTCGACTATCCTCTGGTCTCCTCGATGGAGACAGCTGCACGCCATTCCCTCCGACCTATCCGGCCTCCATGACGATGCATTCGCGTCCCCCCCCCTGCCTGCTACAGCCCTCCCTGTATCCGTGGACGTGGAATCCCAGTCTGCCTACAGGATCTTTGGCACTATTGGCGTCGCTTCCCTGTCCTGGCCAATTACAAAAATGCCGCAGGCGACGATGGCGTGTTTGTGGAAATTAGGAGGCCTCCCTTTCTTAGCATCACAACGTAGGAGGTCGACATTTGCGTCTGCGGACTGATCGCGGGAGGTCGCGATTGGACCGTTGGCCAGCAAGACGTAGTGGAAGAATTTCAGCCGGACTCCACTCCGACGTGGCCTCTCCAGACCCATGACAATGCACCAGTCCCTCTGGGGCGTGATGTGAGGGACGATCCCCCTTCATTTGGGGCAATGGCAAGGCAGATACGTGTCATGCGAAGGTGTTCCCGGGTACAGCAGGAGGGCGTGCAAGGCAGTGCCGTACAAGCTCAGCCTGCTATTGGTGCTGGCCGAAACGACGTGATTAACGGGATACGAGTTCATGCAGAAGGGGCTGGGAGTTGGAGAGACAACGATGGACCTATGTTACCAACTAAGCCTCCCCGGACCAACACCGGAGATGCCGTGGACCATGTGCCATTCGATTGGGGACATGATTTGCGGCAGCAGCAACGATACCCCTGTGAGGACTGTCTCTAGCTGTCTCGTCTTGTTTCGGCAGTTATACGATTGGCAGAAATACGAGGGACTGGGGAAGCTGTGCTTTATTGTTCCCTTGCTATCATGTGGAGCGCAGCTCGCAAACCAGCGCGGTTTATCGTCAGGCTGCTGGGGTTGATAAAAAGAGAGGTAGCGGAAAATGAGGATGCGCTTACTTCTAGTCCTGTAGCGAAGCCCGCCCGTCTCCCATATGTATATATAAGTTCCGCCTGTTCACGAGCTAACTCATCAAGTATGCTTCTTAGCTTACACCCAGAAATCGTTCTATTTCAGCATTATTCGCAATCTGCGCAAACTCGCACCCCGACGCTATGACTGACGTGAAAAATCACGAAATATCTGCTGCTTCCGAGGTCGCAGCCTCAATGTCTGCGGGCCGAATGCCTACTGGGAACTCGCCAGGTGATGCCTTGCTATTGTCCAGCGATGAGGAGTCTGGTATAAGCGATTTCAGTGATGGCGAATCCGATACCTCATTCTCGCCGCTTGGCGAGCTTTGTCGGGGGGGTACCGGAGACGTGGGGTTTGGTAGCATTGCTCCTCCTGGTATGTCCGCGAATTTTCCACCTTTTACAGCAGGCTGTGCTAAGCTAACATGGTTTGGAAGACAAATGGCCTTACGCTATATCCAGTTCCGCTACCGCCGCTATCAGCGGCGACAGCGACGCAAAAGAATTGTTAGAGGGAATCAAATCCAGCGACGGGTCTGCATTAATCCACCAGCAGAGAAAGTATGGCCAACAGCAGTTCCCGGTACTTCCATGTACCTCAGTATTCTCGCAAAGCCCATCTGGGCCATCCGGAACTCCACCAATGGAGCAGGACCAGCCGATTCCCACCGGCATCACTCTGTATGGGGCGAAGCTGACGTCCGGGGATACTAGGCCATGTATAGCTGCTGAGATACCCCACGCGCTTCCGTCAAGAGTCCAAACTCCTCATCCGCCCTGCCCAGGGCATCTCGCTACGCTTCCTTTGCCACCAGACGACAGTTCTCAAGAACACATGCGACTGAATGGCGCTTGGAGCGATGGTGATAGCAATGACGAAGCTGAGGGATGGTTTCAACGTGACAACGCCGAGAATGACAACACGGCTGATCTATGTTCGCCCATAGATTTCTCGTCTATAGGCGAGGTGCCAAAGCTAACGCGGCTTTTAGACGAAACTCCCAAAGATGCGCCCGGTGCTAGTAGCGACATCGACATAGTCTCCGAAGAGCCGTTCCTCACACAAGGGGCTATAGATAAGATTGCATCAAGCCGACAGCAACAACCGTCTAGCCCGCAGGGTTCTCCAGCACCATTCCGCATTCCAACGCTACGGAGGTCGCCGACATTACAGAGGCCACAGACGAAACAGCACCAGCCGAACCAGGACTTGTTACGCCGCACTGGTAGTCTTCCCTATGAGACTGGGCAGGAACCCATTGGCAACGTTAAATACTATGAGCTCGGTAAGGTGACCTCTCACGCCTCACCGCCCAGAGTCCAATTTCCATCACTGCCCAGCTCACGTAGCCTCTCCACTCCCACGCGGCTGGAAGAAATCACCGATCCACACGACCTGGTTAACGAAGGCGACAATGGTCGCCAAGAGTCGCCAAAGGTCAAGCGGGACTTAAGACCGAGGATAGCAGCGCTTAATAAGAATCGCCGTTCCCCCAGCAGGTCTAGCATCGATTCCAGCGACGAGGGAGCGAATATATCCGAGAACACTAGTGATGATGATGACTATACTGGGCGGCCACAACGAAAACGACGCAAGAACCCACCTGGCTTCGAGACACCAAACAAACGTCACCGTCGCTCAAGCAGCATTGGGAGAGCCTCTGGCCCGCATAGCATCTCGACGCCGCCATCTTCGCAGATTCATAGCGACGAAGAGGATATTACAGGGACGCTCACCGCGGCGTTCGAGGAGTGGCCCCTTCAGGACGCTGTCCTAAAGCGTGTAACGGAGGGCGGCCAGATAACCTTCCAGTTGCAATTTACCTCGGGCCGTTGCGCATCTCAAGGAGTCTATGGCTGTACAAGTGGAAATCGAGAGGACCAGCCATCCACCGGAACAGAACTCTCTATGAAGCGAGGCATGTTCCACACCGCTAGTTCCGAGGCTGAAGGCTCTATACGAGATTGCAATGAAGAATATGCTATAGAGCAGATCCGGGATCATAAATTCACCAAGCCTGGTAATCAAGGGCTCCAACTCCACGTCAAATGGCGCAACACTCGAAAGTTAACTTGGGAACCGGTGGACCTAATGGAAGATACGGAAGCATACGATGTATATCTGAAGCACAATGACATCTCCCAACCTTCTAAGCCACGCAAACGTGGTCGACCGAGGAAGCACACATGTAGTCATGTTGCCCCTGCGCACACCCTATGATTATCACGGTGGGAGGCGATCTTTCTAACGGCAAGCATAGGAATATAACATATGTGTCGTTTTTCTATTATATTCTCCTCCGAAATAAACACTTCAAAACAACATTATTACCTCGGTGAAACGTGTTGCGAAAGATTTTGCCTGTCTGCTTGGAATCCTACTTGAACTTTCCGGCGATGCCGGGAGCCCCTATCCGACTTAGACAGTGGCACTAGGCCTACGAAGACGGCGCAGAGGCGCCTGATCATCCCGACAACAATAAGTTGGCGACGGCGGTCCCGGTTGAGAATAGGCAAGGAGAGCATCCTTAAAAGGCAAATCTAGTTGAATTTTATAAAGTTTTTTCTCCTCTTCATAATCAAAATAAACGGGCATATCCTATCAAAGCAAATTATAAATGTGTAGGTTATAGCCCCTCTTTAGCTAACGTCGGTGACCCATAGGTGGCACCCCTAATTTTACACCGCTTCTTTCAGACCCTTATACTTGTAAATAACCATAACATCACCAATTCTTGTCACTTTTATATATAAAATAGCTCATTCAATAGCAAAATGGCTGAATATTCAGAAGCTGACGTCATCTCAGCTATCCAGGATATACAAAACGGTTGGAGCTTAAAGAAAGCTGCGCAGCGCCATGGGATCCCTATGACAACTTTACGACGGCGAATTCAAGGGACTGAGCCGCGACGGCTTGCCCATCGCCATCGAATGAAGCTATCTGCTACTCAAGAAGATAAATTAGCGAATTGGGCGGTTGCGCAGTCCCTTTTGGCTAACCCACCTACCCACGAAGCTGTACGATTATTTGCTCGACGTATACTGACTGCTAATGGGGACGATTCGCGAATCGGCAAGCACTGGCTGCAGCGCTTTCTTAAGAGATATCCTTCTATTAGGACCCAAAGAAAGCGCCGTATTGATTCTAAACGAATTAATGATGCCACGGAGGAGGTATTACAGTCCTGGTTCAAAAGGGTACTCCCCGAAGCAATTCGGGCAGTCAAACCTCAAAACCGTTGGAATTTCAACGAAGCTGGTATAATAAAAGGTCGTGGAAATAACGGACTGGTCCTGGGATTAGTTGAAAGCCAAAAGATTCAGAAGTCGCAGCCAGGATCGCAAATATGGACATCTTTTGTTGAATATATCTCAGCAACTAGTCGATTTCTCCCTCCATTAGTCATCTTTAAGGGAAAAACACTTCAACAACAACACTTTCCAACTAACTTAATTCCTTATAAGGGCTGAGAGTTTATGGCACACGAAAAGGGATGGATTTGTGACGAAACGGCACTTGAGTGGTTGCAAAGGGTCTTTCTCCCGAAGACTATACCGGAAGGGACTCCTAAGGGTACTAGACCAAAAGAACCCCGTCTTTTAATATGCGATAACCATGGGAGCCATATAACGGACGAATTCATATGGAAATGTTATAAAAACAATGTATATTTATTATATTTGCCACCCCATACCTCCCACGTATTACAGTCTCTCGATATGGGGATATTCGCACCTCTTAAGCAAGCCTACCGCCAATTTCTTGGCGCTTTTGGTCACCTGGCCCCCGATACGGCTTCTAGAAAGCATGAATTTCTTTACGGTTACAAAAAGGCTTGCTGGGAAGCCTTAAATTCGTCGAATATCCAAGCAGGTTGGAGGTCATCGGGGTTATGGCCCGTCAGTGTCAAAAAAACACTCGAAAGCCCACTCATAATTCAAAAGACACTCGATAGGGCAGTCAGTATGCCTCCTAGGGACATGGGGGATATGGGAATAGATTCACAAATCGAACAGGGGACTCCTTGTACAGCAAGCCAACCTTCGCGATGAGCTGGCTCTATTCGATAAGTTAGATCCTGACCCCCATACTAAACAATTACTATTCAGAAAGATCAACAAAGCTTTCGACAATAAAAATACCGAATTGGCAATTAAGGAGCGTGAATTACAAGTGCTCCGGGCTCGCGTTGATAATATTAGAGCTCGAAAACGTAAGAAGGTCGAAATGAGCCCTAATAGCAAATTCGCAAATATTAAAAAAGTTAGGGAGGCTCAATTGGCTGCTGGAGTGGATATAGACGATAGCGACGTCATTTCTAGTGACTTTGAATCAATCGAGAGTGCTGTATCTTGTATAAAAGTTGAGATACAAAAAAATTCAATAAGGGGGTTGGGTTGCTACGAAATTAGGTGCGCCACTAATAGGGGTGCGCCGCTTATGGGCCATCGACGTTATATATTTTTCTGCCAGATTTATTTAGTACGTATTTTTTTCTGCCGGATTTATTCAGTACGTACCTTTTTCTGCCAGACTTATTCAGGTACGTATCTTTTTCTGCCGGACTTACTTAACCGTGTGAACCCACTTTCGTATAATCCCCTTCCGTATACCCCTCGCCAGCAACACCTTAGGAATTCAACTGAGGATTGCTTCATCAAGAAAAATCGCAAAAGTTAGAAAAATTATATGTACTATTTCTAGCGTCGCTTACTACGCTGGTGTGTCACAAACCAACAAGACAAGCAACCACCCAGGTGGAGATGCTGTAGCCAATCACGGACAATTACTGGATACTCTGCTGGATCTGCTGGATCTGCTTATATAAGACAACCAGATCCACCAGATCACCCAGATCCATAGCCAGCATACCCAGATCAACCATATCACGACAACATCATACACAGTAAGGAGGAAGAAAGGATATCTATATAACTACAGCGATTCCCATGTATCTAGTCATTCCTTCAGCTCCTTAGGTATCAATCTAAGACTACAACTTCAACCGCACCGAACTGTAATGGAAGGACTCCAAGCCTTCCTTACGAACAGCACCTTATGATCTCTTCTTGACTTCTACAGATACTGTTTACCTAAAATCAAGACCACCATTCCGACTATATCTAAGCCCTAGATATAGGTTCGTAACATGGTGGTCTACTTGAACAATTATTTCGTCGGCGTCCCGTGGCTCGGGCACTTCTAATTCGCGTAACCTCTTGTTTCTCTTATCCTGAGCCGTCCCAATCTCTGGCAAGCTAGCAAACACCTTATTAGGATCGGGGATAACGATAACTGGTTGACGTACGTCAAGGGCGTATCCATCAAGCTTAATACGCAAATCCTCGTTGTCTCAGCGGGTCCACGTTTATCGCGTCTGGATCTTCGCATTGGGCCCTCTGGTAATCGTATCTTAGATTAAAACGCGTCCGGAGGGCTGGTTGTCGTTTTACAAAGTTCGAAGCCCAGCGCTTGCCGACGGGTAACGCGTCGCGTTCTCGCAGCAGTCGGTTGGCCATATCTTCCACATCAGGTAGTCTGGGGGAGGGGAATCCGCGCGAATCTAGGTCAAGTATATACTGCACTATAACAGACTCTTCTAAGTCTGTAAGTTTGCGCGAATTAGTAGTAGAGTCGCGTCGGGTCTCTTTGCTATTCACTCTGTCTTGCAATGTTGTACGGGGGACATTATAGATACGAGAAGCTTTCCGAATGCTTAATTTTGGGTCTCCTTGCACAGCTTGGATAGCTAGAAATAACTGGCTTTCATTAGAACTCAAATCCATAATGAATGGCGGAGAAATAAAAGGCAAATGTGGAATGGTTTATTGTGTGATTAAAATGGTCGACTCGCTTATCATATACGTTATTTGTTGGTCAAGGGAATGAATATCCTAAAGCAAAACGTCGCCGAATCTAAAACGAGCAAGACAGCGGCAAGCCCGGGCTGACGAAGGCTTTGGAATTAGAAGACAAATGTAACTAGACGACACTGGCGTCTCCCAGCGGTCTAGTATTAGAACCCGGTGCCCATAACAGCGTAGATAAGCAAGAGCAAGTGCGCGGCTTGAATGTATATAAATAACAGATTCCTCTATAAACCCTACGGTGTACGGTTCTAGGAAATGGTTTGCCCTAATGAGAGACGATTTTTATTACGTTTCAAATTACCTATTAATACGATAGTTTTTTCTGCCAGATTTATTTTAGTGCGCTCCTTTTCTGCCGGGCTTATCCAAGTACGTATTGTTTTCTGCCGGACTTACGAAGGTACGTACTTTTTTCTGCCAGATTTTTAAATTAAAAGCCACCCCAACGGTTAATCGAATAGCCTAGTGTACGGCGCACCACCCTGTGCGTCTAAAAGCACAGTGACCTCAGGGCCCTAGTAGACGGCTTAACCCACCAAGGTGTGCGAGTATGCCACATACCTAACCAGGTGCCTTCCAGACACACTCCGATGCATAGAACAAGCAATCTGATCTATCATCTATCGTTATACAGCCGAAACAATTGTTATCGGTGCACTGAAGAAGGTAGTTGTTACAGGTGCAGATCTGGAAAGGGAAGCAACAATTCCGCTAAGATGGGTGCGTCCGCAGGTATTAATTACGATCTTCGCCGCGTAACGCCGTTACACGTGGCCGCCGTCAGATGATTGGGAAGCATTTTCTCGTTCCTGCTCAAGCAGAAGGCCCCTATCAGCACTGCGACTGGC
>JAOXNQ010005580.1:0-20270 GCA_028571165.1 Hypoxylon perforatum
CTCCCCGTCACCGCGCTGCCGATCGGCGCCCCCAGGCCCTTGGTGAAGCACAGCTGCATGCTGTCGAAGCACTCGCCCGCCTCGCGCAGCGTGAAGGCGCCGGCTGCTACTGCCTCCCATAAGCGCGCTCCGTCCAGGTGCATCTGATTGTATCAAACATGTCGTGTTAGCAAATTTTCTCTTAGAATTATAGAACATAGAGTATGTCTAGAGGCTTTGAGAAAGTGTTTACTTTGAGACACTTGAAGACTTTAGAGTATAGATATCAAGGAATAAGATGCCGACACGGCGTATTTATTATACTTACGTGGATGGGCGGGTCTCGCTCGCGCGCCCACTTGGAGATGGCGCGCATCTCGGACAGGGGCATGATGGTGCCGTAGAGCGTGTTTTCCAGGCTGATGACCCGGGTCGGCGCGTCGTAGTACGTGTCTGTCAGGGTGGCATGCTGTTTCACGTCTGCCAGGGTGAGGTGGTGACCATTGGACGGAACGACCTGTCTGATCAAGGCGCCGGAGACCCCGGACGCGCCGCCGCCTTCCCAATTCACGATATGGGCTCGATAGTCGGTGAGTATCTCGTAAGGCTGGACCGTAAGAGCGGCCCGGAGAGCGACCTGGTTACCCTATCATCGAACAAGTTAGTGGGCAGTCTTTATAGGTGCGCAATAAATATGCGTGAATTAGAACTTTATTTCCAAAAGAACCTAAAGTAACGAAAAAGAGGCTCTAAAGCGACATACCATGGTACCCGAGAGTGTCAGGATAGACGCATCGTGGCCTACCAGGTCGGCGATGTATCGACAGAAAGAATTCGTCGTTTCGTCCTCGCCCATGTCGCCGTCTCCAAGGGACGTCGTCATGATAGCCTTCAGCATGGGCAGCGATGGTTTGGTGAAGAAATCCGATCGAAAGTCGTTCGACGATTCATTGCTGTGAGACCACGCCAGGCTGGAAAAGAAGCGCTCTTCCAGCTGGGCGTCGGTGCTATCGACCAGGCTGGTGATGGTGGGAGAGAGCCGAGGCTTCTCTAGAGTGATTGTTTCTGTCTCCATTTTGTGCAAGGTTGTCTGTCTGTTAACACTGATTGCCACAGAGTGACTATACTAAGAACAGCTCAATTTCAACGTCTACTATCATGTACGAATATATACACGCTTGCATTAACTAACCTGAAGGTAGAGAACTTTCGATACCTCCATACGGTAGTTTTCTCTCTCCTTTCCACTTTGAGTTGGAGTGAGACCATAATCGCCTATGCGTGTCCGGCGCGCCGGTTGCGACGCCGGGACTCCACCGGTACACAATCTTACGTGTGCTAATGCCGGTACACCATAGCCAATCAGAGCACTCGCATACGTATAGGAGCACCGGCGTACCGGTTTTCATCATGGAGTCGGAAGCAAAGAAATCAGGCGGTCAGCGGTGGTAAGCCCGGTGAAGCTTGCTACCGGTTCGGGAATAGGTATGAATGCACTTACCATATTATACTATTAAGCCTTTAAGGCCAGACAGCTCCAACTATGTAGTTCTACTCGATTACTCAGGTCATGTAGAGAGGGCCGCCCAAGCGGTTTCGTTTCGATTTTACATACCCAAGGCCAAATAAACGATAGTCCTAAGACCGGGACATGTGAAAAGATGGGCTCCCTTTTTGTTTCGGACGAGCGGGCAACAGCTGCGCAGTTCAACGCAACCGACGATGCCACAACCCTGGGACATTGCCTCCATCACCTTCTCCAGTGCGCCGCCGGCACGTATGCTAGCCAGGTTGCCGTGATCTGTGGCGAGAACGAGCTGAGCTATGGAGAGCTTAATAGACGCGCAAATCACCTCGCGCGCGTCTTAGCGGGACGAGGTATCCGGCGCGGCGACCTTGTCGGGATTGCTCTGGACCGCTCCGTCGACCTCGTTGTGGTGCTGCTGGCTGTTTTGAAGACGGGCGCCGCATACGTCCCTATCGACCCGGCCTTCCCTGCTGATCGGATTGGTCACATGATGGAAGATGCAGAGCCAAAGCTTGTCGTCATCCAAACCAGCACACAAAAAGCCTTATCATCCTGGAGAGGCGCGTACTTAAACACCGATGACGTACGATATGGATGTGGCGCAGACGAGAGCAACTTAGAAGTGTACGTGCAGCCTGACGATCTCGCGTACGTGATATACACATCCGGTTCGACTGGTAAGCCCAAGGGCGTCGAGATTAGCCACAGCGCATTGTGCAACCTACTATACGCAATGCAGCGGGAGCCCGGTTGCACGGAAGCGGACCGGCTGCTCGCTGTAACGACCATTTCCTTCGACATCGCCGCGTTGGAGCTATTTCTTCCGTTACTTTGCGGTGGAACGGTCATTGTGGCCCAGACGCACGAGGTCAGGGACCCGTACGCGATGCTCGAGCTCATCCAGCGCCACAACATAACCATGATGCAAGCCACTCCCGCCACCTGGCAGATGTTGCTCGAAGCGGGCTACGAAGGGACCCCTCGTCTCTCTAGGATTCTATGCGGCGGCGATGCGCTGTCCCGACGGCTCGCTGACCGGCTACTGCCTTGTGCAGACTCGGTATGGAACATGTACGGCCCAACCGAGGCGACGGTATGGGCGAGCACCTGGAGGGTGCGTAGAGGCAAGGATGTGCTTGTTGGCAAGCCAATCGCAAACTATAAGATGTATGTGCTCGACGAGAATCTTTTACCAGTGCCGCCTGGGTCCGAAGGCGAGCTGTATATAGGCGGTGCCGGCCTGGCCAGGGGCTACCACAACAAGCCTGAGATGACACAATCACGATTCCTCAAAAGTCCCTTTAGTGATGGCTACCTGTACCGCACTGGTGATCTGGCCCGCTTTAAAGACCCGGAAAGCCTATTCTTGATAGGACGCGCCGACGGACAGGTCAAGGTCCGTGGCTACCGAATTGAGCTGGGCGACATTGAAGCTGTCATCACCGCTCACGCGGACATTTCAGAAGCGGTTGTGATAATTAAGGACAACAGGCTCGTCGCGTACTGCCTGCGCGATTCGAGTACAGCTGTTACCGGAGAGGAAGTGCATACCCCGACGCTCGATAGTGTCTTGCGCCCGTGGATTGCTCAGCAGCTGCCAGCGTATATGATGCCGGCTTTCTTCGTCGAGTTGGATGCCTTCCCTATGACTCTCAACAACAAGATAGATCGAAAGGCCCTTCCAGATCCGGTTGAGGCAATCCAGCCGGTCAAGGACATGCCGGTGACGGAGCTGGAATCCGAGATCCGGCACATCTGGGCAAGCGTCCTAGGCCACGACCGCATTGGCATCCATGACAATTTCTTCGAGATTGGTGGTGACTCTGTGAGCGCGATCAGCGTTACGAAGGAGTTGGAGAGGTTTCTCGGCCAGGCATTGTCCCCGACAAGGTTGTTTGAGCACTATACCATCAAGACACTAGCCGCATATCTAAACGGGGCAGAGGCAATCTGTTGCCCCCCTGTTCTGCCGCTGCGTCCAATGCAGAACGAGGACATTGCTGTCATTTCAATGGCGTGCCGGCTCCCTGGAGATATTACCACACCGGAAGAGTTCTGGGAGCTGCTCGAGCGTGGTGATGATGCCACCACTGACGTCCCGAGTGACCGCTGGGATGCCGATGCCCTCTACGACGCCAGCCCAGATGCTAACGGCAAGTCGTACTGCCGACGGGGCGGGTTCCTCTCCTCCGTAGACGACTTTGACGTATCATTCTTCGGCATTTGTCCGAGGGAGGCGCGTGCTATGGACCCGGCGCAGCGACTGATGCTAGAAACATGTTGGGAAGGGCTCGAACGTGCGGGTTACGCGACCGAGCAGCTACGTGGAAGCCAGACGGGTGTATATGTTGGCGTGTGTAATATCTCAGCACACTCAACCACGCCGACCCTCGAAGACCTTAACGGATACGCAGCGACAGGTTCTGCCGGGGGTACGATTTCCGGCCGTGTGTCGTATGTACTCGGACTTGAGGGTCCTTCCTTAACAGTAGACACAGCGTGCTCCTCGTCGCTAGTAACAACGCATCTCGCATGCAACGCGCTCCGCCAGGGAGAATGCGACATGGCAGTGTCAGCTGGTGTGACTCTTCTTCTCCACCCCGGAATGCATGTGGAGTTCAGTCGGCTCCGTGGCGTGTCGGCAGACGGGCGGTGCCGCGCCTTTGCAGCTGACTCACAAGGCACAGGCTGGGGCGAGGGTTGCACGGCTGTGGTATTGAAGCGAATGAGCGATGCTGTCCGTGACGGCGACCTGATTCATGCGTTGATCCGTGGAACGGCAGTCAACCATGCAGGGAGAAGCGCTGCTGGGTTGACAGTGCCGAGTGCCCCTGCACAACAGCGACTTGTTCGCACGGCGCTAGCAGTGTCAAACCTAATGCCAGACGATATCGACTATATCGAAGCACACGGCACGGGGACGAAATTAGGCGATCCGATTGAAGGTTCCGCCCTGGCTGAGATCTTTGGCAGAAGCCGTCCGGCTGATTCGGAGCCGTTGTGGATCGGCTCGGCAAAATCAAACATTGCTCACACGCAGGCTGCAGCAGGCCTCGCGGGGATGTTGAAAGTTATACTAGCGATGCGTAATAATAAACTCCCCAAGACACTTTACGCTGACAAGCCTACGCCGGCGGTGGACTGGCAGGGTGCTAAAATGGCGCTCGTTCAGGAGTCCCAACCTTGGCTGTCTCGAGCCGGCCAGCCTCGACGGGCAGGTATCAGTGCGTTTGGCATTGGCGGAACCAATGCGCATGTCATTGTGGAGGAGTTTTCGCCGCAGAATATAGATCCCCAACCGTTATCTAATCCATTGCCACCTAAGATTCTATTTCTACTCTCTGCCCACACGGATGATGCCCTACGCGAGCAGGCTACAAAGCTTCAGCAGTACATCAGGGCCACGGGAAAGGACTCTCGGGATGATCTCGCCAAGGTGGCCTATTCGCTAGCAACGACCCGAAGCCATTTCCCACGGCGTCTAATATTAATGGCTAAGGATAAAGGCGAATTTTTGGATAGTTTGGAGGCAACCCCTGACGTTTTGCCGACCAGCGACGATGTTGGTGAGCCACGCCTGGCCATGCTTTTCACTGGCCAGGGCAGTCAAATGTCAGGCATGGGAAGAGAACTCTGCGAGACCTATCCCGTGTTCCGTGATGCACTCCACAATATCACGGCACAATTCACAGAATTAGAGAGACCGCTGATAGATGTTATGCAAGCTGCCCCCGGCAGTGACATTGCCGCATTACTTCAGCGCACTGATTTCGCACAGTCAGCTATCTTCGCCTTGGAGGTGGCCTTGTGGCACCTCTGGAAAAGCTGGGGAGTGCAGCCGGATCTGGCTTTCGGGCACAGCGTGGGTGAGCTCGTGGCTGCGCACGTGGCTGGCGTCTTCGATCTGTCCGATGCCTGTCGTCTGGTTGCGGCACGCGGCCGGCTGATGCAGGCCATTCCTACTCGTGGGGGTATGGTTTCGTTAGAAGCTAGCGCCGAAGAGGTGATGGCGGCAATAGAGGCACTTGGTCTTGTCGGTAAAGTTGATATCGCGGCCCACAACGAGCCGACGCAGACAGTAGCATCCGGCGACGTTGGTGGCATCGACAAGATATTGACACATTTCAGAGGAAACGGCCGCAGGGTAAAGCTTCTCGCCGTCTCACACGCATTCCACTCGTACCAGATGGATAGTATGCTAGCAGCTTTTCAAGAAGTAGCTAAGACGGTGCAGTTCCACCCACCACAACTGCGCATTGTCAGCAGCCTGACCGGCGAACTGGCTGAAGCAGGCCAGCTCGAAGGACCCGACTACTGGGTCCGCCAGGCGCGAGAGGCTGTTCGCTTCGTTGATGGCATTCAAACGCTCTATCAACAAGGTGCCAATATTTTTCTCGAGCTGGGCCCACAGCCCGTGTTGATCGGCATGGGTGCGGCGTGCCTTGCAGCCGACCAGTCGGTTGCCTGGATGCCATCGCTCGTCCCTGGCAAGCACGATGCGTTAGTGGTGCAGCGTAGCCTCGCAGATTTACATGTGCGGCATGTACCCATCAACTGGACGGGCTATTTCGAACCTTTCGGTTGTTGCCACCGTGTGGAGCTGCCAACATACGCGTTCCAGAGGCAGCACTTCCCACGCTCGCGCAATAGATACCTCTGTAACAACAGCGTTGCCGAGCAGCGGGATCCAGCCAAAGCCGAGGTCAATCATTTGCAGTTCGAGATAAGCTGGCATCAGACCGGTATCGAAAATGTTGCTATGACCGGTTCTTGGGGTCTACTAAGCCCAGAGGAGCCTCCGACATACGCATGGGTAACTGAATTGAGAAAGGAGTTCGCTCGGGCAGGCATTCCGCTGCAGCACGTCAGCAGTCTTGAGGATGCCGTGGGACTTGATGGTTTAGTGTGTTTCTGGGATTCGGACCCGAAGCATATCGTACGCCAAGCGCATAAGTTAACCACAAGGGCTTTAAATCAACTACAAACTGCCATACAGACTCAATTCACACCGTCGCTAGTGTGGGTTACCCGCCATGCAGTTGGTGCGGGTGCCGATGATGATCCAGTTACAGGGCTTGACGCGGCGCCGTTATGGGGTCTGATGCGCACTGCCCGCAATGAGCACCCAGATTTGCGGCTGCGTCTGATCGATCTGGACGAGGAAGCATCTACCTTCAAGACTCTCATCCCAGCCCTAATGCTAAGCGAAGAGCCAGAATGCGCCGTGCGTCGAGGACGAGTGCTTGTGCCACAGATGCAGCACGTAAAATTGAGATCAAACCAAATGACGACACGACTCCTCCGGTCGGACGGCGCGGTGCTCATCACAGGCGGTCTTGGTGGTCTTGGTAAGCGTGTGGCTAGGTGGCTTGTAAGTGCCCACGGCATCCGTGACCTGGTGCTTATCTCTCGCCACGGAATGAAAGCACCCGGTGCGAAAGAGCTAATAGTTGAACTTGCCGAACTCGGAGGTAAAGCTACCGTAGTCGCCTGCGACATGGCTGATCCCAATAGCATCAAGTCAACCATGGCAATTTTCGACGAGAGCCGACCGCTACGCGGCGTTGTCCATGCAGCCGGTGCCCAGGACAACGGCGTCATCTCGACCTTGACGCCGGAACGTTGTGCGACAGGCCTCATGGCCAAGGTGGACGGAGCTTGGTATCTGCACCAACTGACCAGGAATATGGACTTGGATATCTTTGTCATGTTTTCCTCCACCTTCGGCGTCATGGGGATGATGGGCCACTCTAGTTATGCCGCTGCCAACACTTTCCTCGATGCACTCGCGCACCTGCGTCGCTCCCAAGGCCTACCAGCTACCTCCATAGCATATGGCGCCTGGGATGGCAAGGGTATGGCGGCAGGCATGGTCGGAACGGGTAGTCTTACTCTTCTCACTCAACTTGGTCTTGGCACAATCACGGCACAAGAGGGTCTGGCGCTGTTCGAGAAGGCCGTACGTGATGGCCGGTCACTTACAGTAGCTACTGCATTAGATTCGGAACGGCTTCAGAACTACCACTTAGAACGAGGCGCCATACCGCCGTTGTACCGTTCACTGCTAAGTCAAACGGCCAATCAAGTTCACCGAAAACAGGATTTGCGCAAGACGCTGAGCGAAGAAGCCGCCGAGAAGCACTCCTCCATTGTGCTAGGCATGGTTCGAGAAACCGTGGCAAAAACACTAGGTTTTGCACGGCCGGGTGACGTGGATGTCACTCGGCCTTTGCAGGATATCGGAATCGACTCGCTGACTGCGGTTCTCGTGCGAAATCAACTAGCCAACCTGACCAGCCTCACCCTGAACGCTAGGTTCGCTTTCCAGTATCCTAATCTAAAGGCTCTCAGCCAATTCCTGCTCTCCGAGCTGCGGAAGGACGAGCTGGATTGTCCATCACCAGCAGCGGCGGCAGGAATGCCGTCGCTCAATATAGAAGCTGTCAAGAATGGCTGTTTAGATTCCAGCTTCACTTTCAAGAATACTGCTCGAGACAATGCGTCGCCCAAGTCTGTCTTCGTCACGGGCGCCACAGGATTTGTTGGCGCTTTCATTTTGCACGACCTGCTCCAGCTAGGCATTGCCGTGCATTGCCTGGTCCGTGCAGATAACGTCGATAAGGCCATGCAGCGTTTGGTTGACACGCTGGTCAGCTACGGCCTCTGGAAGCCTGAGCATGTATCGCTACTCTATCCCATAATCGGTGATATGGCACAGCCCCTTTTCGGCATGTCCCAAGAAGAGTTTGACCAGTTGGCGGACAATGTCGATGCCATCTGCCACTCAGGCGCACTTGTTGACTGGGTACGACCGCTGGACGACCACATCGGACCTAACCTCGTCAGCACCCACGAAGTTCTGCGGCTGGCCTCGCGTGGTCGTGGCAAGGCAGTGCATCTCATCTCCACCATATCCACGTTGCCCAAGTACTTGGGCTACGAGGTCGTCGAGACCGATCCGGAATACGGCTACGCAACCTCGAAATATATGGCCGAAAGGATGGTTGCGGCGGCGCGTTGGCGCGGTGCTAACGCGTCTGTCTACCGCTTGCCCTTTGTCACTGCTTCCACGTCCACCGGGCACTTCCGGGCAAACCACGGCGACTTCTTACATAACGTGATCTCGGGGAGTCTTGAGATGGGTTCTTTCCCATCGCTAGACGCCGACCTGTCGATTGTGATGCCCGTTGACTACATAAGCAAGACTATCGTGGCCGTGATGACACGGGATCGACGAAGGATTGGCCACGACTACGACTTCGCGAACGCGCAAGCCCCGAGCTTCAAGAGCCTTTTCACGCTGATGAGCGCCGCCAGCAGGGGGCAGAAGATCGAACCCTTTTCCAGATGGCGGGCCCGGGCGTTAACCTACGCTGAGGCGCATCCGAAAAGTCCACTGGCTCGCATCAGCGCTCTGCTCGACGGCCTTGCGGATGAGGAGAGCGCATTCGCTATGGTAAAGGGACCAACTGTTGGTGGGCATGTTTTCGGGGGCGGCGATTACCCCGTGCCGTTGATGGACGAACAGTATGTGCAAAATTATGTCAGGCGCATCGAAGCTGCGCAGGTAGATAAAATCCTATAGTGCCATTTACTCATAAATAGGAGAGGCAGCTTAATACAGTAGCTAGTTTTTAGACACTCTCATTCAACGATTGATTCTTAGCTTGAGCACTTTGTCGGTAACGTCGTTTGCCTTCCAGCCCAGGCGAGGGGTGATTGTGTCGAAAAAAAGGAAGTGATAATGACCCTCGGAGTTTTCGGGGCTGATGATAGGCGCTGCTTACGTAACCGAAGTACTGTTGTGCACCTTCTTGGCCGGTGCCTCACGGTGATTATTAATTTTTAGATGTTTCATCAAGTACACGACAAACCTCCTCCTAAGATTTGAGCATTACAAGTAACATCCATCAAAGTATGGAGTCAGCTAGCGAACCGGTTCAAAAGACTTACCGCAAATGCTTCATCCCTCTTGAATCTAACCCCGACGTCTTCACCAAACTCATTCACAAGCTAGGCGTCTCCGAGTCACTTTCCTTTCAAGATGTTTATTCCATCGATGATCCGGAGCTACTCGCCTTCATACCGCGTCCAGCTCACGCACTAGTCCTCGTGTGCCCGGAGGAGTACGGCAAAGTATTTGCCGAGGATGACGCCAAGGTAGACTCCTACAGTGGGTCTGGCGAGAACGAAGACGTGGTGTACTTCGAGCAGACAATTCACAACGCTTGTGGACTGTACGCCATATTGCACGGTATATGTAATGGGGATGCAAGGAAATTTATTCGTAGCTAGACTCGCTTCGATCCACCGACGCTTCCCTCTAATGCTGACATGCACCATAGAACCTGAGAGCACTCTGGCCCACCTGCTGGAAGAATGCGTACCTCTCAAGCCGGAGAAGCGGGCTTTGGCCCTCGAAGGAAACACGGCTCTAGAGTGCGCCTATGCTTCAATCGCCAAGGAGGGCGATACGGAAGCACCCCGCGCTGAAGACGAGGTCGACTTCCATTACTTCTGCTTCGTCAAGTCTCACTCAAACGGGCATTTGTTCCTCCTTGACGGAGACCGCAAGAGACCAATCGACTTGGGAGACACAAGCCCTGATGAGGATGTCCTGTCTGGCAAGTGCTTGGATGTGATCCGCGACATAATGGCGAGGGGCCAGGGCAAGAATCTGAACTTCAATCGTAGGCAGCCTTGGAAATCCCTTCTATCCACTTAAAACAACAATTAACCTGGAAGTGCCAATTGCTAACTTTGGTTGTTGTAGTGATGGCCTTGGTGAGTTCGTAAAAGTCTAGAATGATCAAGGGAATAGAATGCCGACGAGGTGGTTACACGAAAGGGCAGGAAAAGAAATGTGCTATAGTAGGTAAGTACCTCCTATTTTCGATAGCAAGGATAGCTGCAGGTTCCATGATACTAAAGGTTGTAAAATAACCGAAGCTCCGAGCCTTTTCATTTACCGGGAGCATACCGGCTATCCGGTTTATTGCCGGATCTCCGAAGCGTGTGGAGCACCGGCGTGATCCCCTGTGATGTGAGCCCCTTTACTAACAACCCAAAGCGGTAATGCCTATGTCACTATCGAATTTTTAATAAATTATGTACCCCTTTTACCGCCCACTAACACCAGCGAATACCATCATCTCAGCTTCCTCGTCTTATCATGGCCGAAGTTTCAGTTGATCAGCAACGTCTTGGTGGGAGCCGGTCGGATAAGGCTGTCCCGCCATTTCAAGATGTTCAGGTCGACAGTTCGGATCAAGCTTCAGCTACCGAGCTGAACCTGCCGCCTGTGGATAGAGGGAAGCAAGCATGGTTATTCTTGGCTGCTTGTTGGGTTGTCGAGGCCCTCACATTTGGTGAGCATCTGCCCATCACGGACGTTTCTGCGTGATTTCGGGCTGATACAACAACCAGGATTTGGTTTTTCATTCGGAGTTTTTCAAAACTTCTACAGCACCCACGAGCCGTTTGCGGGCTCCAGCGGCATCGCCGCCATCGGGACAACTACGACGGTAAGAGCACCGGCTGTTTAATATTCTACTACCTAGGCTGATCGATATACAGGGGCTGCTGTACATGGGTACGCCCTTTGTCCTGGTGCTGTGTCGTCTCTTCCCTCGTTGGGCCCGGTGGTCTACCCTCGTGGGGCTCTTCGTCGGCTGCCTATCATTTATCATAATGTCCTTTTGCAATAGCGTATCGCAACTCATCGGAGCACAAGGAGTTCTTTTCGGCATCAGCGGCTGTGTCGCTTATTGCCCTTCTACGTTGTATATCGACCAGTGGTTTGACCAACGAAAAGGTCTGGCTTACGGCATTGTGTGGAGCGCTGGAGGGGTTGGAGGTGTAGTCATTCCACTGCTCTTGGAATACCTCCTCGGCGCTCTCGGGTTCCAAACAGCCATGAGGGTCTGGGCTGGTATTTTCATTTCTTCGGTTTTCGTCGCCTTTTTTATCAGGCCCAGACTGCCGTACCCGGATGGAAGCCGCAGCAGGAAAGCTTTCAATATGAGGTTCATCATGTCTCGACGATTTATCTTACACCAGGTGGTCAACTTTATTCAAGCAACTGGCTACTACCTCCCAGGTATTCACATACCCACACACGGTTCTCAGCGCGCACCAGCTTACTACTTCCCAGCTATTTACCTACCAACATACGCTAGCACCGTCTTTGGCACATCCCCCTTCTTGTCAACGCTGACGATTATGATATCCAATATAACCACGACAATTGGCCTTGTCGTCATGGGCTTCTTAAGTGATAAACTCCGCGTTACAACTTGTATGCTTATCTCGGCAGTAGGCGCAAGTGTGTCCGTCTTCGTGATTTGGGGACTTACAACATCTTTACCTCTTTTATACGTGTTTTGCGTTTTCTACGGCGTATTTGGAGGGTCTTGGCCATCGGTATGGCCAGGAATCATGCGAGAGGTCGCTCAGATGGGAGATATTGAAGGGTACGGCGATACTGACCCGGTAAGCGACTTCCGGAAATTTTCGCCACCACTTTGGGCCAGTTCACAGCTTGTCAAGTGGTACCTTTTCCTGTATAATGAACGCTGACTTCTGGGTGCCGTATAGGTGATGGTACAAGGTGTCCTCTGCATAGGAAGGGGATTGGGGAACATTATTTCTGGGCCTATAAGCAACCCGCTTGTCAGCGGCATGTTGTGGAAGGGACAGGTTATGGGAGGCTATGGGAGTGGTTATGGTGTTTTGATTGTGTATACTGGGCTCACGGCCTTCCTCAGCGGAACGCACTTCTTTTGGGAAAAGCTGAGTCTAAGATAAGAGGTAGGTGTACGCTGCGGTCCTAATTGTTCGTTTATCGATAGATGAATCATATCATCAATTTGATAATGCGAATTTATAACAAGCTTTCAAGTTCAGCTAAATAGGTGCGGGTAGAAAACTAGTTACAGCCCCCTAGGCATAACAAGTCGTCGAAGATTATCCACCATCTGTTCCGATCCAATGCCAGAGCTCCATGACTCCCTATCCTCACTCCCGAGGACCACCTGAAAGGTCCTGTCTGCCGTTTGTGTCAGCAGCCCACACCGTCTGATCAATTCCAGCTGCTTCTGAATCTTAATGAAGGTCAATGAGCATATATGCACAATTACCTGGACGCGCATCTCCTTGTCTAAGCTTTGCAGACCCTCTAGCCTGAGTCCGAGTAGTGCCTGCGAGTCATCCTGTATAGCCTGAGTTTCGAGCTTCGTACACAGGGTCTTATACATGCTGTTCACACTCGTGTTGCACGAGAGCAAGAGCAATGCTACTTCTGTATCCCACTTCTCATCTCCCTCTGCTGTATTCGCACCTGTCGGGTGTAGTACATTGAGCTCTTTCGCCTCCTCGGGAAGCATAAAACTCTCGAGGAGCTCCAGAAAGATAGTCGAGTGCTGCAAAGTCTTCGCCAGGATGCTGTTGGTGTCATCGTCCTGGAGGTCATGTACTACTTTGGTGTTGAACTCCATCAACTTGGCCATTATTTTCCTATTGGTTTCCATTGATGGTCTGCTTGGACCTGGAACATCCGAGGTGGAGTATGATCGCAGGTTGTTCCAGGATGGTTCGCAGCTCTCCTGTGGCGTTGGGTTGAACGTGGTGGCTTCCGGGGTGACCTGCATAGTGTTTGATAATATGGGGGTTGCTTCCGGTACAATTTCAGTAGTTTCTGGCAATATGATGGTACTATCCATGAGAGCTCTGCTGTCCGGCTTGTGGTCAGGAGCTGAAATGGCAGTGTTACTCGTCATCGGTACGGGTATAACTCTCGCCTGTTCATAGTCGAAGGTATATAGTGAGCTTCCCTCCAAGTCCATTATTCTCTCCAAGTCCTGCCAGCGAAAGCCAATGTCACACCACGGTAACGGTTTGGATTTGGAATCTGCAGTGGCAGCAGGAGGTGTCAGGATATCGTTAATGAAACCCGTAGGGCCATCAAGGTTTTCGGGCATCAGATCCACGGTATTTGCTTCGATGGAGGGCTCTCGACGCCGTTTCTGAGTCTTTTGACTCGTCTTGGTAGCATCACGATTCCGACTCCGTGGTGCCTCGAGCGTGGTGATGCACCTGGCCTCAGCCTGCCTACAGCGACGACATTCCTGGAGTTGCACAATAGATTGGTTGTGAGGACGCTCACAACGCATCTTCAACCCTCTACATCTGTCGCAAGCAGAGCGTCGACTGACATCTTCCAGACGTAGCCCATTGTTGAAGTCGGCTTCCTGACCTTGATCCTGCATCATAACCACCTTGACTTCGAAATCCTGAGCACAGAGTGAAAAGAAGAGATTAGTCGATGAGGAGTAAAAGGATGACCTTGATAACCACTTGGCGCATGGGTGAACGGTCCTCCTACTCAAGCCAATTGGCGTGGCTTTCTAGCTGGAGCGTTATTCGCTTCTGTCAGACATGCAAGTCACTAGGGAATCAATACGTGAAATATGCTTCAAAGGCTGCTTCGAGTAGTTTCAAACCTGGTATACCGTTCTAGCTATGGGCCTCCTTTTTGACCTATGTCCTAATTTATTTTATTTTTTTATAGAAGATGACATCTCCTTTCCAACGTTTAAAGTATGCATATACATCATGCGTGTATTACCAAAAATACAAGCTTGAAGGTATGATTGGTGATGCAGATCTGAGATAATTATCACCAAGTCGTAAGACAGACGTCCTCGACCGGTAAGACAAAGGTCGGTGTGTTAGATTATTAGATCCTAGCGAAGAGAGAAAATTCGTGATTTTCAGTGTCGATGGCCGCAGCGGCCGAGTCGCGAGGTAGATGAATTTTCTGATACGTGAAGCCGTAGGACCTTGTACCTTGTCAGTGATCAGTCACACAAGCTTGACCCGGCATGTTGGTCGTAAAGTGTGGGGGCCAATGAGCGTGGTTGCTGGTGTCACACGTGAATATAGAATCAGGGGTTTCATGCACCTTTCTATGTGCCGCGCGGCGCCGCTGCGGCACGGTAGCATCCCGCGCGCCCCGGAGGAACGCCACTGCAGATGTGAAAGCATACGCGCTCTCATACGATCAAGAATCCGACCACGACGCACGTGGAGGGCACAGGAGATCGAGAGTGCAACGCAGGGGCATGCATATACGTTCATGTGCTTATTTATTCTTCTAAAAGAACGATCTAGGCTTGTTATATTGGTGTTTGAGAATTCGTAAGCATGGCCGTGCTTAAAGGATTTTTAGGAATTATACAGAAAATTCTTGGTACATATTCAAGAGGCTACGGAACGTTCGGTTGTTGCTCTTCTTCAGTATACTAGTCATGCTTAGTAGACTCATAAGCAAGGGTGCATATGTTATGTGAGGCTTTCCTATAGTGGTTTTCGAAACTCTTCCATTAGGAGGGCCAAGCTATCAACGAGAAAAGCGAATCCCTAACTGTATCTGATATTAAAGACTGCCTGAGATATGCCTAAGTGTGAAGATGCTGTCTTGGCCGCTCATCATAAGAGCTGTGCGCTCCCCCTATTTGAAACACCCCAATCACGATTTTCCCGCGCGCCTATTAGCAATAGTGTAAAATATAGATCCGTCATAGATGCCCCGGATATCTTCTTTCATCATCCTCCCGTCAGCAGGCCAAAGCATCAGGTAAGTCGCGAACCCTATAAACACCGATTAGTATCACCCCCTTCCCTAGATTAGTCTAGCTTCTAGGACTCACATTCGAAAAAAGCGCCAAACCATCCAACAGGATCCATGATACACCGCTGCCCCTTTAAGAGGTCCAGCACGTCCCAGATGGCCAGGTAATCGCGCCCCTCGCCGTACTTCGCAAACATGTCCTCGAAGCGCTGGGGCATGAAGCGGCCCTCGGTGTCGTAAGAGCCCGTGTCGCTGCCGTGCTTATCCTTATGCACGTTGGCCAAGTATACGCGGAAAAAGGGGTCCGGGAGCCAGCCCGACACTGTCGGATACGAGAAATTGCCATGGATGATGAACACAGCGACGAGCGACAGGATGATGCCAAAGCTCAGCCGGTGGAAGCCGCGGAATGTGTCCTGGGGCCATATCACGCCGTCATGGTCCTTTAGAATGATGTTAGAATTTGATGGGACGAGAGACTGGGTGGGTGTGGACTATATGACGTACGAAGTCGAAGAATTCGCAGTGTTGCTGAAGTACTGTCTTGTTTTGATGTTGCCTGGCCCATCCCCCTTCTGTAGTTCCGTAGGGCTTTTCATATGTAGCAGCGACATTCGCTCGGGCGGTGCCTGGGGGTACGTTAGTTTAGGAGGATGTTGAGGAGGTAGAAAAGTGGGAAAGACCATGAAAAGGGGAATGGCTGAAAGGGGAAATAGGAGAACTCGGCGACGCACCAGTATGCGGTAATCTCTGGTCGTCTTCCGGTTGAAGGAACGGCTTCCGCTCTACCGTCACTTTCACATTCGGTATCGAGCTTACGATGGGCGGTGCCGGGCTCTCGTCCACGCCGTCGATGAGTAAGCGCTTGGTCTCGACCGGCATGCTTTAAGTCTATTGGATGCTTGTCTCTAAGTCTAAGCTCTTAAAAAGATGAAATGGCCTATTTCGAAATCGCGTCCCGTCATCCTTTTTGTATCTTCCCTATACGGCCAATATGCGATTCTCATATGTGAAGATGACGTCATTGAAGACTCAACCCGGAGCATTTTCACCATCGCGATTGATGTGAGATAGGATCCAAGTTTTTAACTGGAGAGTAAATGCGGGTCTGCAACCATTCGTGTAGCATGTGAAAACCGATATCATGATGTTTTGGCGTATTCCTTCTTAATAGCATTGATTTCATTGGACTGTCAATAATTCTCCTGCAAATAACAATACTCTTATTATGACTTCAACCACATGTAATTGGATGTTGTTGCACGCGAGGAATGGACCCTGAAGAAACGCGCCCTGATTCTTGTTGAAGGATTAGTTTAGTCTGAAGCCGGTATTCCATTCACCAAAAGCAAGGGAAAAAAAACTAGTCAGAACATAAACCTTTGACGATGGCTTGAGAGTTGATGGTTTTAGGAGTAGAAATTATTCTTGAATTACCTAAGCGGAGTGTATTGGTTGGGTGGTTTACGTCATCAGAGGCTATTCAAGTTGGCTTTAGACTGTAGAGGGCTTTTCCTCCTACAACATCAATACCACCCCCATCTCAAACAATAGCTAATGTGGGCGGAATAGTAGTACTTTGATAGCGTTGTTGCTATACTACTATTAGAAGGGAACATTAATTTGTTTCTTGAAACACCGTTATATGTAAGAAGTAGGTATCCCTCCGCGGTATGTCTTTAATTATTCAAGACATTGTCAATAATCCGGATAAAAGGGACCGAACGGAAAATATATGTTTGTGATCTGGTTGCTAAGGACCTGCGGATGGACTGTGTCGTCGAGAGATCAACGAGGACACTGTTGGTCTGGTCATATTCTCTACTAATCGGTACATTAGTTTTCTCTAGGATGTGCTGGACCGCTAGGCTAGCACCAAAGATGCATTCTGCGGCTCTACAAAGTAAAGCGGGAGGTGCTCGGAGGCTACAGGATTAGATTGGTCTTCTACGATCGCGGCTAGCACGTTTTCAATGCTAGCCGTTACCGCGTGGCTGTTTCGTTAACGGCGAAGAGGAAGCTAGCAATTCAAGATGGATACGTGAAGATTCGTGAAATTTTGTAATTTCACCCATGTTCAAGGATTTTGATGGCGGCTTCATGAAGAGCCCAATGACAAGAGAAGTTCTGGATAGCGCTAGAACGATGAAGGAAATTCCGAATGGCTGGCCGTTTCGCCCAGGACCCTTTTTAGCGGGATTAGGCTCGGAAGATTCCGAGCAGTTCATCCCTGTTTCGCCAATACGTACCACAGTTCAACTTCGACTGTTTTGCAGCCATGCCTATTTCCTAATATCTATCTATATATCTGGTACCGTGGAAGGGAGTCTTTTCTATATTATCAATTGAGTTATAATGTTTGCGTCGTTTTTCTCTCCCTTCTGATCGGGTTTGGTACCCCTAGAGGAGTGCTCGATTTTGAACTTAATACGGGCTGATCTAGCACTATGCATATTGAATTACGATATTTTTATTACCTAGTGGAGAGCGGAATGACCGAGCAGCTTAAAAGTCAATTTATACTGTACGGGCTTGAATTAGTAGTTGGGATGATATTGACCATGGAGAATAATTCCTATATTGAGATAACGACTCACAAGACGCTCTTTTTGCCATTGAGAATTGGTAATTGGCCTGCATTGCATATCAACAGGACGATATCTATGTCTACAAATACAGACGACTCTCGTGCAGAATTTGCTGGGGGAAGTCGGATGACACAACGTTAAGCAAGGAACCCCTGCCAAGCAACAAGGCACAAGGGAGGGCTATCCGCCCCCTGTCGAAGCTGTTCCCCTGAAATGTATGGAGCCCATGGCCTAATTCCTTTTTTTGGTCTTAGATTCCCTGGCGTACGGGTGTCAGTTCTCAGTCCTTCAGGATGACTGATCACCATATCTCATCGATTTCTGCTCACTTTTGCAGCTTTTGGAGCTTTTGGTTCTCATGCATAATGTCTAATTCTCATTGCTGTGGTAATATCAATGCAGATATGCATACTTCCTAGCTCTTACCATAAACTCCTATCAATTTCTGCCCAAGCTCCTCCTGTCAGCTTGCCAGGAACAGGAACAGGGTGTCATCAGGAATCAGTGCTCAGGCTTGGCATTCTGAATACTACCCAACACCGCGCACGCGTGATATTAAGAGAATCGTCAAATACTATCGCCGAATTCCCTTTCGCAAGCCCCAGCAAGCTTATCTCGACTGTTCTCTGCAAATAGAATCTTCAATTACCTATCGACTTACCAAGATTCAGAGGATTGCATATGGCATCCTCTCGGACAACCTCGATTCCTCTGTGACGTTGAGTTTTCGGCTGCTATTACGATCGACATGGACTCCTAGCAACCCTCGTTTCAACCCCGCTGTTTAGCACGATCTTGTCGCGGTCCTGGTTCCGAATCTGCGGTCCGAGCATAGCCTTTCTCGAATTTGACAGATAGGTAGCTGAAATTTTTCTCACTTCTCGATATTCTGATTCTTGCCATCAACTGCCCTGGCCGCCAGAGTGAATGGTACGGTAACGCCGTCGGAGGTGGAAAAGTGTGCCTTCGGATGCACCCTTGCGAGGAGGAACAATGGTTTCGTTTTTCGGGTTCAAGATTGGTGGTGAGAAAAAGAAGTGAGTAAGAGCGGTCAATTTCATGACCCCAACTGACAGCATGTAGGAAATCAGCACACGAATTGGATAACGCACCACCACAACCGCCCAAGAAGGATGATCGGGATGCATTAGGGAAGGGCCATTTTGCCGGTAGAGAGGGCGGGAAACCTCTGCCTCCTGGAGGAAATGTTTATTCTGTTTCTCGACCCAACACGTCACATTCATATATGATCACAGCTAGGCCGATGAAAGCCTCGCCGTACAACTCCAATACTTCCCCGATAGGAGCAACGAGCATGTCCGATCTCCGACCGCCAAATAATTCAAATCTAAAGCAATATGCTTCGAACCCAAGTCTAGGTAATAGCTGGCTCAATGCCTCGACTCCGGACTTGGTGCCGCCGGTGCCCATGCGCAACCCCTCTCGACCGAGCACTCCCGTGAAGCAACAACCGCCGAACTGGATCAGCCCTCTGGAAATGAATTCTGTCAGGGGCCCACCACCGCTTGTAGCGGCTACACCAAAGTCGCCAATGGGTCCTTACGAACTGAAGTTAAAGATCCCATCTGAGCAGCCCCAGCTGTACTTCGACGACGACGTATCTCCAAAGGCTCCAATGCCTCTGCGAATTAGGAAACCAAGCCCGTCGCCAAAACCCGAGCCGCTATCGATGGGAAGTCAATCGCCAATGAAGCCACCGTCTCCCCCTCAGTCCGTTAGAGCTAGCGAGGAGTCGGATCGCTCGCCGGCGCTAAACCGTCCGATATTTACTAGGGACGACATTTTCCGGCCGTCGAGCAGGGGCAGCCACAGGAACGTGCCGACGACTCTCAAGGAAGTCCTGAACACGCGAGATATCCCGGACTACGGACCGGCGACGCTTCCATCGCCGATATCGACGCCTCGGGGCAGCGAGGACCAAGCGCCGGTCGGCTCTGCCGCGGACCCATGGGACGACGACCTGGACCTCTTCACTGCGCCCGTCATCCAGACGGTGCGGGCCCGCCGCGATACGCTCACGTCCATCACCTCCGGGCGGCGGCGCAGCATGGAGATCAAAATCGAAGAGCCGGAGAAGCCCGTCGTGGCCGACGCGGTCCAGCGGCCCAAGACGTCTAACGGACCCCAACCCCGGCGGCCTATGCGACCGCCCCCGCTGAACCTCAGGACCCCGGATCGCGCCGGCACGTATCCGCAGCCGACTTCGTACGCACTGGACCAGCCGCCCTCAACGCCAACCGGATCGCGACCGCCTAGAGACAGGGCTGGTCCACCGGCCGCCGCCGTTGGAGCTCGCGGGCGTCCGGGGCGAGATGTGCACCGGCCGAACGTAGATGAGTACGACTTTGCGCCGCAGCCACAGCCCCAGAGCCGGCGAGTGTCCCAGGATAGTTCGAACTACGAACGCCCTCTATCTCCGGACAGCCCGCTGATGCCGGTGACAGGGCCTCTCGCGAGCCCGCGCTTCGCAACCCTGGAGTCACAACTGGCGCCGCCACCGCAGCGAGGAGGAGGCGGCGCGCGG